>OY735273.1:8330752-8861386 GCA_963457715.1 Argyresthia albistria
AAAAATCGATAGCTAGGTGAATGCCCCCGCTTCGCCCGGGCTGCAGTAGTTAATGCCAAGGGCGGGGGGGAACCCATGGGGGGTAATCTTGGCCGAAAACATTGGGGCCATGGTTACTGTGTCGTGGGCATAACCAAGTGGAAGGTCATTGGTGAAATGAATGGTGTGTTTTGGGGTGGGTCAGATATGGGATTTTTGTGGGAAGGGTTTGGAAAACGAACAATGACGATGTTATTAGAGATAAGCCTTTGTATACTTTTTTACATAAGTAGGTACTAATTGTGTTTTTAATTATTTGTATGCAAAAATGAATTCTGTCAGTCTTGTCTGTTTATTTTACTATTTATTTCATAATATGGGTTAACGGTGAGGAAACCTTCATTACTCCATAGCTGCGGCAATGGGCTAGCCTTCTGTCACGTATATGGAGTATTGAAGAACTAGCTAAAAATTTGCCACCTTGTATGAGATGAGAAAAGGCGTGACGCTGTCATGTGTTTATTGGGTTCCGTACCCGAAGGTTGGCAAACGGGACATTCTTATTAAACTTACCCACTTATTATTTTTACCCATTTTCATGATAAGGTCACAAAATCAATCATATTTTTAAGTTATAAAAATGTATATCGTGCTGTGGACTCAGTTCCCAAATAAACAAATAAACAAACAAAAACAAACAAAACTTGTCTGTCTGTCCGTCCGTTCAGCGGGGCTGTATCTTAACTTCCACAATTCTGCCTAATAATATAGATTAATTTATTATCTCTCTCTCTTTGCTGTAAGAAATCTCTTATTAGAGATAAGCTTGCCTTTGTACATATATTTTCTACCATAAGCTACCTTTATTTTTATACCATGTCATGTGAGTATAATAAAGAAATTACGAAAATTACGAACTACTAGCTCGCCCGTCCAAAGTCTACGGTCCGCGATTTTGAACCTACCCACATCGAGATAAAGTTCAAAACCTATCAAAAAGACAGAACAAAAGATCGTGGTGTTTGTGGCACCTGAAGTCATACGTAGTTTCATATCCGGGCACATAATCTTATTATTATTATTATTATTCCTCCTGATAATCTAGCCACGTCAGCGTGGAATTTTTCTCAAAAGAATTTTTCACATAGTGCTCGGGTTTTACCACATTTCACACTTCAGGTGATATTAGATTTTTCTCGAAAGTTTTCTCGTGAGATGCTTTTAATATCATGGACTGAAAGTTACTGAGAAAGAGGCCGCCAATGTGAGGTCAGATTTTGCGGAGGTAGAGCAGATGGCCCGAGATCGGAACAAATGGAAATCTGTACTGAGAGTCCCTGCTGAGGGATGACAGGATGAGGTGATGATGATGAAAATTTTCTTTTTTCTTTTCTTTTATGCCTACCATTACTGGGAAAGAAAGAGGGAGAATGAAATTAATAATAATCGGTTAAATTCTTAACTCTACTGCTCGCAGAAGCACAAAATAGTGTTTGACTTTGACAGTGACTACCAAGATGTCTATTGCAAGCGGATGAAGACTTAATTTCCTCTAATTTTAATGTCATTTTTTTTCCTTTTCAGCCAGGAGAATGACAATCTCTCGACTGAAAAGGGTCTGACAAATTCTTAAGAATTCACGCATTTCATTGAGACTGTTTTCTGATGTTTTTTTTTAATTGACATTTTTCTTTCAGTTGACAACAAGTATCATAATCAATCACCAAGTTAAGAACTTTTAAAAACACAGCCTCAAGTATTACTTCCTCCAGCTCAGGATGCAAATCTCGTCTGTAAACATGAAAACGAGCCTAAAAAATCTGTCTTTTGACTGACATATTCAAATCAAATCAAATTTATTTATTCATGCTGAAAAATTACATAAGTTGGTCAGTATACAAATATATACACAATACAAATAAATATATGATTCTAAAATCTATAATTCATCTAATCACAATGACCATTTATACCAGAAAGTCACAGAAAGGCAAAAATATGTAATTTAGTTCATCTGGATGACATCATACTTTTTCAGTTTTTCTTAGTGGAACCCGTAACTACGGGATCGTTGACAAATTTTCAAAAAAATAGACCAAACTGATGGGTCACCCGTTCATACCAAAAAATAATTTTTCAAAACGGTTTATAAATAATACCCATTTTCTGGTAACAAAAAATTTAAAAAAATACAACCAAATTGATAACCTCTCCCGTTTTACAGTCGGTAAAACAATTGCAATGAAGTTCTAAGTCGCAATACCTGTCAGAGATTAAGCACTCAGATACAGTGGCACAGATATTGTGAAGGGTAGTTGTATGTCCATCTGTACGTTTCTGGCTCGAACGTTAGTGATAAATTAAGTTACCTAGAGGTTTCAAGAAGCTCTCTGTGAGAGGGCAAACATTAGTAATCTTGCTTTCTTACGACTTTTCGCAACTTTTGTGAAATGTCGGGCTGCCAAAGTAGCATGTAATATATCAGTGGTATAAAGACTTGACTTCGTATTTTGCTATTTTTCATACAAATAAAAGAACATTCAGTTGAATAAAAAATGTGCAAAGGCAACGCTATTATTCAAAATCATAAGATAGATTGCAAAAATTGAACTAATTAGATAGAACTAATTCTATTAGTTCACCATTAAAAACACAAACGGACGGACAAGATGGACTCATCTAACGATAGTTTTATATGTCAAGTTGAGTTTAATGTTCTAGGGAAACAGATTATTCATTGTATTTTAACCCCCACCCGACGAAGAAGAAAAGGGGTGTTTTAAGTTTAACGTGTTAGTCACTCTGTGTGTCTGTCTGTCTGTCTCTCAGCACGTGGAGCGTAAACGGGTGAACCGTTTTGAATGTGAGTATTTTTATTCGAAAGTAAATTTCTTGGCGCTGGTTGTAATGGTACTATCGAGCTGGTCTGATGATGGAGTTCGAAGGTGGGAGCGGGAACCCTATGATGCTTACTAGTAAACCCATCGAATTTGGACTCATTAGACTCGTAGTAACAAGACCTTTGAGAATATGGTACTATCGAGCCGATCTGATGATGGAGTGTGAAGCTCGAAGGTGGGAGCTGGAGCCATGGTATGCTTACGCTTACTAGTAAACCCATCGAGTTTAGGCTCATTAGATTCGTTGTGATGAGGCCTTTTAATTTCACCTGATGATGAGACCTGGTGATGAAACTGGAAGACTGGTTTTATGCAGGGGTTTTGTAATGCTAAAGTTATTTATATTTAATTGCAATAAATGTTTATTAATATAAATATAAATATGTAGAAACATACTATAACGTTCATAATCATCATACTCAACAATAACCAAATCCACACGATCTTTCGCCAATCGCATCCACTGAGATCCTGTTAAATTTATATCGTCAGACCATTCGGCCATTATTACGTACTTATTTAATGTGAATAACTACAGCTTTTTATAATTTTCCATCAACATCACGATCTGAACTTTCAACAAGTCATAAATAAAGCGATTTTTGAAAGCTTCCAAATTTTCCTCGGCCAATTTTGTATGAGAAACGCAACAACCTCGTTAGAATCGACCTCCGTGCTCTGCCAGAAACCCATTGTATCCATGACCCTCTAAAAGTCAAGGTGAGAGGTGGAGACAGTCAGTCTGGCGGATTATTCTCAAATTTAGGGTTCCGTAGTGAGCCGGCGAAAGCCAATTACAATTTACATAGGTAAGTGACTGTAAGACTGCTACCGGTGCCTCGGGTTAGTGGAATATTCTGCCTGTTAAGCAGATTGGCTACCTGACGTGGCAGATTCGAGGGTTTGTGTGTAGATTACAGAAATATAACTGATACTAGAGGCGTCATAAATAAAATATAAAAAATATATACTTACTCAGTTAAGGCCTATCTAGAATCAGTAAGAGAAACTATGTACATTATACTATTTAATTCGGTGGAGAGAATGCAATAATTGCGTCGTCTAAAACAAAATTGCGCAAAGAGATAAAGATGATGAATGTTTACATGCAGAACCCAACAAAGAGTACTACTTTCCCTCTTAGCAAATATTTTTGGCAAATGGCGAGATAGAGGGAATATCATGGGAATATACTTCATCCAAGGCTAAGCATTACATGAATATGGATCTCTTTTATTTCGTCTGTTATTTACCTTAGCCAGCAGTTTTAGTTTGTTAGCAAAAGTTGGTTTTTATGTGTCGAAGTAACATGTGTAATGTTTCAAGAAAAATGTTTCTAAACCAAACATCAGCAGTAGCTGTTATTTTTGTCAGCAAACGCCATAGTAAAAAACCCGACCAGTGACATTGCTCGTTAGTTTGATATTAGACTTAAGTCAATATGAGTTCATTGCATTTGGCATATAGTAGATTGTACAACAAGGGCATAAAACGCACCAAATGGGTTTTATGTACGAGTTATACACTCTGCTTTTCACTTCGATTGTGAGGAAATTAAACAGAAATATTGCAAAAAAAAATTCGCGTGTAGCACCGTACACGTGTTAGAAGTAAAACTTCTGTAGCTAGATCATTAAGTGGTACCTATACTATACACCTATACCTACCTATACTAAAAGAGATTTAAATTTCCAATTTTGAGATCCAATCTCTGCTTCAAGTTACTTTTATGTTTCAGACGTCCGATTATTTGAAATATACTTGTACTTACTTTTAATACGTCATGTCATTTATTTCCCACCATTCCTTATCTACAATTTGTCGCGCTCGTGGTGATATACTTAACTCATTCAATAGTGTCACTACTATTTGCATCTCGCTCAGATTATATACCATCTGACGACGTCACGTCTTAAAACCGTCTCGCTCAAATGTATGCATTGCTTTGCTTGTCTCTGTGCCCAGTCCCTTTATTTAATTGATCGAGTACGTATTTTCAACTATTCCAAGTTAATGTGTACCTGCGGGGCTACCATAAGGCTTGCCACTCACCTCAGTCGCGCAGATAAATGACAAAGAAGATGGCTAAATCAATATATGGACGACTGCCCCAGACATGTACAAAGACTTCTCAACAGCCAATAGCATTTAAATATTCATTCATAAATTTAATTTACTGCGTCTGTATTTAGTTTGTAGAACTTGAAGAAAAAAAAATTAAATATAGGTAAATAAGAGTTGTTACTCAATACTCCGTGATTCCAATATGATTCCGTGACCTTTGCCGTCGCTAGAAATAAGCACCATTTTGCAATAACATGCAACATAACGCCATCTAGCCACTCCTCTGAAAACCACCTGTTTTCAACAGTTTTGCTAGTTGGCAATTATGTTGCATGTTATTTTTAACGATGGCAAAAGTCACTAATCAATGGCGGAATCATAGAGTATGAAGTGACAACTCTTAATTATTTAATCATTTCCTTCAAGTTCTACAAACTAACTAAAGACGCAGTAATTTATGAGAGAATATTTAAATGCTATTAATTGGCTGTTGAGAAGTCTTTGTACATGTCTGGTGCAGTCATTTTGCCAAATTGCCAACTCCTTTCGCATCTCAATGATGTATCTCCATAAAATAGCGCGCATTCATTAATTGTGACAAAATGCGTGGCTGGGGTGACTGGCGTGCCTTATGCTACCCCCGCTAACCTATACATACCTACTTTGCTAGGATTTTTTAGGGTTACTTCATCGCGAAGCGATGACGTAACTCTTATTTAATTTTATTCTTGACATTTCCTTAGTCCGCCATACGACATACCTCGATTTTGATATTTTACTTCAACATTATTGACTGGCATGAAGCATTAACTTTAAAATTACAAAAGCTTATTAAAATCAAAATCGTATAATTTCAACAGTTATAACAACAATTCAACTTTAAAATATGTATTACAAAAATTACATACAAACAAATAAGCGAAACAATAAGCCATTAAACTTATGGCTCTGTAAGCTGTAGACCTCGCTTTGGCCGTTTACTACAGATAAACATTAAATAGGTAGGTATAACACGTACTTGTAGATAAACTGCTAATTTGTGACTTGAACTGCACTATATAATAAAAAGTGGCTTTAGAACAGTTCTAGGTACCTACTTATTGTTTTCAAGAAGTCTTAATGCAGCCATCCATCACATCGGAATTTGCTTGAAAACTAAATATCACATTTGGATGATTCTAAGTGACTTTATGCGATTACTAGCTGCCTGTTGCGCGACTACGCAGCGCGTTTTAGGTACCTATTCCATAGTTACCGGCCACAAAACGATTCGTTCATCATTTTAGAAATACATATCGACCCGTGTGACATTGATGAAACTCTTTTCTTACAAACTGTATGGATCGCATCGCACAACTGTCAAACATAAGTTCCGGTTCCAACAAAGAGGTTGAACGAAGTAGTTTTTGGTCACGTCACTGGTTTTGGCCTTTACCGGAAATCAAGAACTCGTGGAAGAATGCTTAAAATAATTTTTATTTGTTAACGTTTCATCAGGTTTTTCTCTCACTAATTAACATTCTTTATTGTACGAATGTATTATTATCTTATCTGATTAGTTAAAAACCGTATTGAAAATAGTTGCGGTTTTAAAAGTCTTCAGCCGACCCTGACGTCACCGATTCCAATTTCCGTTACATTTCTTAGCCACTCGTGATAGCACCCGGCTAGTAGTAATTGAAAAGCAAATATATGAATAACCCACAGTTGAGAGGTTAAATAAATTTTACCCCCGTGCCCCAAGAAGTTTTACTTCAAAAATATTATGAAATAATTGCAAATTGAAATTACCGAGAAAAAATAAGGACTTCCCGCCATTAAACTTTTTTTTTGGACGTGCCTCCGCAGCCGGCTCTGGCCGCCGGCAGTGGCACTTAGCATAGGTATATGTGGCTGTTTACCTGACGACCTTTGTCAGAGTCTGAGATTTAGACGAAGATTTTACTTTATGCTCTAGAACATAAAATTTTATTTTATGCTGGCTATACCCGACATAAAGACGAACTTTACGAGCATGAGAAGTGAAAAAGTTTTTTTATTTATTTTTTATTTGATAGACGAAGGTCTCCTTACGTGGCCTTTAAATAGGCGATATTACATGCATTAGATAAATGCCTGAAAAACTGCTGGGGTCATACCAATATTAATCGTAAATATTATTCCACAAAACATTTTCAAGAATAAATATGTTGCCAGGATGAGACCATGTTGCTAACACTGTCATTAGATCTCATTTAGAGCCAATGAAGCTTCTAACTCTACCGCCCTCTCTACCTCAGCTCTCTCTCACACGTATCGATTACACGTGGCATTTGTTTTGTTGAATTCATGTTCAAAGAGTACACGACATTGTTACACAGTTTGAAAGTTTGCAATTTAGTCCAAGTATCTGTAACAGCTACTGTTCCAATGAACAAACGGAAACGACCTTAAATACGTAGCTGCACAAAATTAATGAACACTGCAGCAGGTTTCTATACCAGCGAACTGATCAAAGTCAAAGTAAAAAAATAATATTGACCATAAAATCATACAGATTGCTTTGGCAACGTCAATATAATATAAATATTTTTGTATACTACCGCCCGTTCGGAAGTTGTGGGCTTAGGGATGGAGCAAAGAAGGGCAAGAAATGCCCCCGTACCTCTTTTAAAATATGTGAGGGCCTTAAAATACAATTTTATGTACTTCTACTTAAATCTAAGGAAATACACCGAAGAGAGACGTACTGACTCAGTCCATCGCCCCTCTTTGGATTTCTGTGCGCCGAGATGGTAAAGATCACGCAGTTTTGTCATCTAACTATGCTTTTACATATAGGACATAATAAACATAACATATCGGCAAACCTTTACCCGGGTCGGTCGGGGCCAGTGTCAAGTCTCTAAAGTTTCAAGCCATCGCCACGCCATCGATATAATACGGCTATACAATGGCTATTAGTTGCCAGCCGTGTTAGTCCACTGTTACATTCAATAGAATATCAACAGAATATCAACAGAAAATCAACAGAATGGCTCTAGCAATGACACACAGACACAAACACACCCTCCACCACAAATTACTTTGCCACTTTCCTCTATAATCGATCGATCGATAGGTTTGTCTTTGGTTTTCGGCATACGTATTGCTGCAGAATATCAATTTTGACAGCCATTGGACAGACAATTGTGGAGCCATTAGCACACGGGACTTCCAATTTGCCACGCCAATGCTATTGAGAAGCCGATAGCGTCGAAGGCGGCCATTTTTGTTTACCAGACTACCGATTGTGTCATTTTCTGTATTTTTGAAGCAATCGCTACACCACTGGGAGGCTGTAGCGGTACGGGACTTGAGGCCCAGGGAGCACTTATCAGTGGAGAGCGCATAGATACATTTTCCTTTGAAACACAACTCACCAATTTACGGGCGGCGGTACATAGGTACATAAATACTATAACAATAATACCTACCTATTAAGAAAGAGAAAGAAAATAATTTTTACTCTTTCCTTGAAGGTGTAAATTGTGGGACTGTCCCCTACAGCGCAGGGAAGTGCTTTCCAAAATCGGATTGCCCTCAACCTGGGGCTGCTCTGAGAATTTCACTTATATTTCATTACTATTCCATTGCAAACACCCAAAATGGCGTCATTTGGTATTCTCCTAAATTATTATCCTCCTTGATTGGGTGTTTGCAATGGAATAGTAATGAAATAGTAATGAAATATAAGTGAAATTCTCAGAGCAGCATTAGGGCCCTGAACGAGTGATTATAAGCAGTAGTGTAATGCCGACACATAGTTACTTAAATCTTTTTGCAAGTTCGAGTCCCGTTCTCGGTTGAATAGCCAACACAAGTGAGCGCCGCAGTTGCTAACTTCTTCCTGACTAGGTAGTTAGTATTCGGATTGGAAATAGTGGAAGCGAGCGTGGTATGAATTCTGAAGCAAGGGCGCTATGGTTCTTCGAGTTCTGTTTCGCCAAACTGCGGAGCTGCTGGCGATGTATCAATAGTTGCTTGTTCAACGAAGTAATCTGGTATGGTGGAACATTTTAGTGCCGATCTTTTTATCCTCAGTTAGCGCTTAGTTTATCTGTTTGTTTGTCTGAGGCATTTGACATTTTACACGTACAAGAAGTGTAAAAAAACTTATCTGACTGTTGATCCGTCTTTTGAAAGACCGGGCTAAGGCTTACATTGAGATGTAACATAATTTTTATAACAGGCGATTAATCGAAGATTATTTTATATAGGTCCTTTAAACGCTTAACAAGTTGTGACAGCATTTTTTTCTTTCAAGAACCGGACGTAAATATTGTGTTATTTCGATAACTGAAACAAAAAGTAAACTTTAGAAAAAACCGACTTCCACAAACCCTATTTGATTAGATTGAGTTTAATACAAACTGTAACCCCTTATCCCCCCCCCCCCTTGGGAGTTGATTTTGTCAAATCCCATCTCAGTGCTATCCCACGCTACTAAGGAACCTCTGTACAAAGTTTCATGGCTCTAGGTCCACCGGTTTAGGCTATGCGTTGCCTGCCCGTCAGCCACGCATTGTATTTGCACCTAGTATTGAGCAGATCTGGTGGCCATATGTGGTCTTCATCAGCAGTTCCGCATCACAATATTATGCTTACCGTGTGCATTTGCACGAGTTATTATGAAAACACAAAAATCACTATAGGTCTGCCTATAATATTTGAAGAGTTCCCTCGATTTCTCCAGGATCCCATCATCAGATCCTGACCTGGTGTCAATGGGACCAATGGGAAGGTAAACCCTTTCAAACAAAAATAATTTTCCAAATCGGTCCATCCGTTTCGGCGCAATCGGGGAACAGACATAAAAAAAAAAAAAACATCCGGACGAATTGTAAACCTCCTCCTTTGGGAAGTCGGTTAAAAATGGGTCAAGCAAGCCAAATTACTAAGTAGGTATCCAGTTTACTAAGTTTGCGCATACATTTAAGTGATGAAATCAAATCATTGTTTCAAAGTAATTTTCAGCCTTCGCCCAGAGTAACTTTACCGATTCATGCAGTAAGACCAATTTAAATAAGACAGTTCTGCAGACGACAAACTCACCGAATGATAATTTTGGCGGACAGTTTGGAGATGCGTTTTTCGGTGAACCCAGAAAGTTGATATGAAAGATGCAGTACATTCTGAGGAGATAGAAAATTAGCCCTTATCGTGGCGGGCGTCATTTTGAAATTTTCGCTCAACTGGCAGGGGCTCTGTGGGTGGCCACCGCGGGCTGTTCCTGCGCCTACTAAAACGAAAAGGATAGGAACCCCCTATATTTTTAGAATCGCCATGAAACAAGCTAGTTTAATGTATATAAGAAAGAAAAAATAAAGTATTCTTGAGCCTAGCTGTCCAAGGTCAAACCTAGCATGCGTTTGCCAGCCCAAGGGTTAGCAAGGAAGGTTCTTTATTGTGGGATGGTGGGTGTACATAATGTGGGAGTTTGAGACGGAACATACTCTGAATCAGGCAAAGTAAACATGTTGCATCGTCAAACAAAAGAAGGAAGTGAAACTCAATTTATATGAATGAGAGATAAACTCCGTGGTCTAGTGGGTTTCACCTTGCTTCTCACGCAAGAGATGCAGGTTCGAATCCCGGTGCTGACCATGTACCAATGAGATGATTAATTTGTCTTAAGTACATTATCGGACACTCCGTGTTTCGGATGGCACGTTAAGCTGTAGGTCCCGGCTACTATCACTACTTCGTAGTATGTAGTAGTCGTAAAACCCCTCCACCAACCCGCACTGAGCCAGCGTGGTGGAGTATGGCTCAATCTTACTCGGATCCGAGTAAAGGCCTGTGCCCCTCGGTGGGGACATTAATGGGCTACATTTAGTTAGAGAGATAAACAATTGAGAAATAGGTAACTCTTTTTTTAAACTATTGTGGTGCTATCTCTTCTACTGCCACTGGTTTTTTAAACGTTCATAATTCATAATTTCTTTATTGCACACAAACAGTTACATAGGACAGTAAAAAACATAGAAAACGTGTACAAAGGCGAGCTTATCTCTAATAAGAGATCTCTTCCAGCAAACCAAATAGGGATGAGACAGGTGAATTGCTGAGCAGGAGTAGACCCATGTGTACAATACATATAATTATTACTTACAAATCAATAGACTACATAAACTAGTGCATACTTATATAAATAAATATGAAGTATATTATATAATATACATAAACTAATAAATACCTATAATTCTATAAAGACAGGTAATGCTTCTTCACACGGCTCTTAAAAATATTGAGAGTAGGACTATCCCTGATGGTGCAGGGGAGTGCGTTCCACAAGCGGATAGCACGAAGTCTAAATCCGTGCTCATAGGACGCGGTGCTATGAGGTGGTACTGTGAGCAAGGACACTGCTTGAGTTCTCCGAGGCCTGCTGGAAGAAAGAAATTGAAAACGGTCTCGTAGGTAGGATGGATACCGTGTATTCATAACGTTATTCAAAATACAAATTATATGACTCATGTCATGATTGATTAAGATCTATTATAACGTCAAAAATATTTTCTTTCCAATATTGTTATTTTTAATTTTTCATCCGGTCCATCGATAAGTTAGGCGAAACAAAATGCGAAGATCGAGGAACTCTGAGTAAAAAATGCAAATAATACGAAATATTAAATATCCTATGAGATAATTCGCATAAGTAAATAAAAAAAACAGTCAAGTGCGAGTCGGAATCACATAAAAAGGGTAACGTACCATCGTACAACACAACTTGAGCACTCAAAACAATCTTTTATGGGAACCCCTTTAATTTGTAATATCAGTATTTCAGTATTTGATGTTGTTGTGGCAACAAATAATACACATTCTGTGAAAATATGAGCTTTCTAGCTATTGCGGTTCGTGCTCTAGGACCCGCTGACGGACGGACGGACAGACGGACAGCAGAGCCTTAGTAATAGGGTCCCGTTTGGCACCCTTCGGTTACGGTACCCTAAAAAGGGCTTGTGTTAAAACTAAACTTACAAACAAATCAGATTTATTTATAGAAAAACTTATACTATACTATTGTATCAAGTCTATAACTTTTCCTTGTTTTAACATCGGCCGCGTGTCGCAAATGTCATTCTCGAAAATTCTAATTTGTCCAAATTCCGTCCGAGTATCGAGGGTGAACTTTCTTAACAATTCGTAGAATTCTGAATAATTGTTGTAATTTCAAGTTTGTAATTCTGGTAATGGAATCCGAAAATGGATTGTCAAACTCTTTGTGTTAATAAAACAACAACTTTTACAATGGAAGCGAGTTGATTAAGATTGATTTTAATAAGGCCCAAATGAAGAGTGACCTGTTTTCCTTCCCAAAAAAATGTCTCTTCTCAGAGATAAGCTCGCCTTTGTTAATTTTCTGTCTATTATAAGTTTTCTTTTATCATTATTGTGTAGTACAATAAAGAAAATTACGAATAACGAAAAAATATAGCCCAATATGGCAACATCGGAGGGGGGGGGGGGGGCTGCTGACATTTGAGTAAAATTGAGCCTAACTCCTCCACGGTGGCACAGATTAATAAAGATAACGGTGGCTTGGTGCGAATGCTCACTTTTCCACCAATAAATAAAAGCTCTATGAAATGCTCAGAAGCCAGAAGGTAATTAGTATTCCTTATCTTGATAAGGATTGCGGAGTGAGACGGAGAATCGTCGCACAATCTTGTTTGTTGAACAAACCAACAACATTTTTATCACCCTGATTCAGGGAGCATTTATCCAGTGGAGAGCGCATAGATACATTTCCCTTTGAAACACAACTCACCAATTTACGGGCGGTGGCGGGGGACGAGGTCAGAGAGCTGTGATTGGTCAGCCGCTGCGAAACTGTCTGGCGGCCCGTCATCGTACACAGGTTGCGTATGCGAACGTTTGTTGAATACAAAAGACGTTTGGCGAGCCGCATTCCCCCGCAGGCGCAGTCAATTGGATATATAGTCTCTGCCCTGATTGCACATTATCAAGGCAATAAATAAAAATAACATAAACATTTACATACAGGCACATACATTGCTTCAGGCCCCACACTAGGATACCCTGTGTCGTGGGAACCAGAAACAGCGACGTAACAAACATGTAAACATCCAAGGGTTTTTTTTTGTCCCCAGCCGGGATTTGAACCCGGGACCTCTCACATGGTAGGCAGATGCACAACTACTATGCGCCACAGAGGTCGTACATAATAAATCATTGACTGGTGTTAAAAATGCAGGGTTTTTACATCTCAGCTGGGTTTAACACCAAGCTAAACTAAGAGACAGTTCTGTTTTTTCTGAATACAACATAAAACTGTATAGAGACTTAACGAGTTGTACAACAATGTACAAGATAAACACAATTATCTCATAAAGCAATCGCTCCCAGCTGGGAGATAGCTATTCATTTGTGATTTTCTTTCTCAGTAGTTCAGAAGCAAAGGGCTGCGCTGCACATTTAATTTGAATCCCAAGACTTGTTTGAAGAATGGGAGCAACGTGGAAATTAGGCCGAGGACTATACTCTGGCCGCTGAGAGAATGCGATCTTGACAAATGTATATGTCTCTGTCTGTCCCGCGCTGCTTTTCACTCTATCTCACTCCCACAAGTGAGAAGCGGCCAGAATATAGTAATAAAATGTAGCACCAACGATGTAAGGGCCAGTCTACATTGGTCAAGGACAGTGGACAGTGAGAGGACCGTGGACAGTGGACAGTACAGTGGTGTAAACGGATCGGGCAGTGGCGATTCAACTTGGCTTTCATATTATCTGGTTCACTCTCAGGAGCGCACCGGTCGAACAATGGAGAACAATAGATATGACGGCGGCCGATCGTAGAATTGGGCACATCATGATGTGCCCAAACGTGAAATATCATGAAACGATAAAATCTCTAAAGGCAAACACTGCGGTAGCTTTAAGGTGAAGATAGTCTTCGTGTTCGTTTGACATGTATTACACAAAAAACATCACGTAGTGCTGAATAAAAATGCTTTTAAAAAGACATGTTTTCGTTAAAACCCGCCACATCATGATGTGCCCAGTAATTGCTTGGGAATATCATGAAATGGCGGGGCACATGACGGCACATCATGATGTGCCCGATTCTACGATCGGCCGCCGACAGATGAATAAGGTGTGTCGACGAGAAGGTTATATCGCCACTGTCCACTGTCCACTGTCCATGACCAATGTAAACAGGCCATAAGTAGATGTTATATATTTTATTCTGGGACCGGATTCTACAAGCCAATTAGTAGTTTTTAAGATAAAAGAACATTTATTAAAAACCTCAAAGATAACTTTATCATTCATACAAACACTATGAAAAACAAAGTTACGACATAAACATCCAGTCTTATAATTACTTGCTACTACGGAACCCTTCATGGGCGAGGCCGACTCGCACTTTTTGAAAGGTTCGTTGCTTAAGTTGCGTAGAAGCGGCGCCTCGTCACGTCACGCTCCAAAATATTGTCGGAAGACTTTAATTATATTTTTTCAAGAGAGACTTCAAATAAAATGTCGATTCCATCTGCCTAAGGATTTATATGCGCCAAAGAAAGTCGTCGGTTCATTTCATTGTTGAAAGCAGCCATTATTCTTGAAGCTTTGTACTAAGGCCCAGTTCCAATTTGGATTGCAGATAGATATAAGATTCGCTCATTGGGTTGAGTTCAAATTAATGGGGGAGTTGATTTAAAAACTAAGCGATTTTTGGTTGAGACAATTATTGGAATGCATTAAACTGGCTGTGCTGTGATAGAATGATGTTTTCTTTCGGCCAATATTA
Organism: Argyresthia albistria; assembly: GCA_963457715.1. Taxonomy (NCBI): domain Eukaryota; kingdom Metazoa; phylum Arthropoda; class Insecta; order Lepidoptera; family Argyresthiidae; genus Argyresthia; species Argyresthia albistria. The sequence continues at coordinate 8,345,497 of OY735273.1, forward strand.
ATCTGTCTCTATCCGTGATCTGAAGATTACATTCGACAGTTGCGCTATGGGATTTATGTCAAAATTGACACTAGCAATCTGCAGATCATGGATCCTAGGTCCTAGGCAAAAACAGCCTTTAGCAAAACACAAATCGCACGGAATGATGAGTATTATTGCTGTACGTTGTTTCACTAGCTTGTTTATCACGAGTGTCAGCGTGACTTCGCTTTCCCATAAACGTAATTTTATTAATTTTGCTCGATAGATAATTGAAACAAAAAGTAAACTTTAGAAAAAACCGACTTCCACAAACCCTATTTGATTAGTTTGAGTTTAATACAAACTGTAACCCCTTATCCCCCCCCCCCCTTGGGGAATTAATTTTGTCAAATCCCATATCAGTGCTACCCCACGCTACTAAGGAACCCCTGTACAAAGTTTCATGGCTCTAGGTTCACCGGTTTAGGCTATGCGTTGCCTGCCCGTCAGCCACGCATTGTATTTGTACCTAGTATTGAGCAGATCTGGTGGCCATATGTGGTCTTCATCAGCAGTTCCGCATCACAATATTATGCTTATCATGTGCATTTGCACGAGTTATTATGAAAAACACAAAAATCACTATAGGTCTGCCTATAATATTTGAAGAGTTCCCTCGATTTCTCCAGGATCCCATCATCAGATCCTGACCTGGTGTCAATGGGACCAATGGGAAGGTAAACCCTTTCAAACAAAAAAGTAATTTTCCAAATCGGTCCATCCGTTTAGGCGCTATCGGGGCACATACATAAAAAAAAAATAAAAAAAAAAACAAACATCCGGACGAATTGTAAACCTCCTCCTTTGGGAAGTCGGTTAAAAAGTCTCCTGAGGGTGCCAGAATATCTGTCTGTCACAATGTTTTATTATACAATTTTGCACCGCATCTGAATTTGTGTTCTTTTTATTTATCTAAAATAATTATAAAAATGGCGCAGGCTTTTCCTCAGTTAGACTTGCTTAGCTTTTTAATTTCCTCTTTAAGTAAGTTCTAGGTCTAGGATATTTACATGTTTGTGATGTCGCTGTTTCTGGTTCCCACGACACAAGGTATCCTAGTGTGGGGCCAGAAGCAATTTATGTGCTTTTATGCTACGTAAAAATTATTATAAGACATATCAATGAAATTCCACCTAACTAAGCTTTATTTTGACAACTCAAATGCGTCAAACGCAGCGAAAGCTGTCAAAAGTCAACTCTTGTTAAAACAAATTTCAGCCAATCACATGCCGTCATTTTTGAATTAATCTTCGATCAATCGCCCGTCGCATTTGGCTGGACTTCAAGAAACTCGGGGTAATGGCCGATGTCACCAAAATCCATATCTTTTAGGTGCTTTTAGAGAACTCTTTATTTCATTTCAGAGGCCACCTGGCGGTTATTTCACTTTGCAAGTAGCACATCATTTCTAACTCGGTAAATGATTGCGGTTTCAGCTATTATGGTAGTATTGAAATAATCACAATGATGCGTTAGTAATTTAATAAATTATAATAATTCTGATTGTTTGCAATTATGCCTTACAATTAATGTTAAAACCTTTTTCAAATAAACTAATCGGAGGAGTAAGAAGTGTCAAAATCAAACGCGCCCCATACCCTTGGTTTTGTATTTTGGTTAACTAAGTAATAGTATGATTTTATAGCCAATATTTTTTTTGAATTGAATTGAATTGTTATAGACTGAGATAAGAGAAGACTCTCTTACTGGAGATAAGCTCGCCTTTGTACACTATTTATAGTATCACTGTTTTTTTTTTTATGTCTGTGTGCAATAAAGAAATTATGAAATTATGACTCTACACTTACTCTAAAGCAATTCCTGTAGTAGGCTTATAGACCATTACTAGACACCATTCATTCAGCACTTATTGACCGAGCGAGCGAAGCGAGCGAAGCGTCTCCGTTTCAGGTTTGGGCAAAAATGCTTTCGTATGTCCGGTTGTTCTCCTCTACAGGTCGCATTTATGAACCGATTCTCGTGAAATTTTGTGAGCAGGTTGGAAAAATAAATAGAATTTTTTACTCGAGCCAGTTTTTTGATTTTTTTCAAAATGGCGGAGAAAAAAAATCGCTACAACCCAAACGGCTCGATGGATATTAACAAATGAGGTGTCGTTGGATTCGTAAAGACCATGAGAGTGAAACAGATGGGCGAGCGAAGCGAGCGAAGCGTCTCCGTTTCAGGTTTGGGCAAAAATGCATTTGTTTGTCCGGTTGTTCTCCTCTACAGGTCGCATTTATGAACCGATTCTCGTGAAATTTTGTGAGCAGGTTGAAAAAATAAATAGAATTTTTTACTCGAGCCAGTTTTTTGATTTTTTTCAAAATGGCGGAGATATGGGGTTTTAAAATGTAAAAAAATCGCTACAACCCAAACGGCTCGATGGATATTAACAAATGAGGTGTCGTTGGATTTGTAAAGACTATGAGAGTGAAACAGATTATATAATTTTAGTAAAAAGTCAATAGGTTGTATAAAAGATCGCGAAATGTAGTTTACAAAGTTATTGGTGCGGCTACTTTCATACTGCATGTACGTAACCAGGTACATTCATAAGTTTGTATGTGTTATTGAAAGAAAATTATTTGGGTTATTTTTTTATGTGTGTTAGCAGTTCAGCTTTCCCACCGACATACTCGCGAGGTCTACAGCTCACAGAGCCACTAGTATAATATAGGCTATAGGTAGTTTATAGTGAGATATATCGCGTCATAGTTTATAAATCTAATAGTAGATACTAATGATAGTATCTCATAGGAATAAACTGTTTTAATCTGGTTTTATAAATACTTGATTTTATCAAAACCAATGTCCATAGTTTGCATTGTGAGATAGATTGATTGGTTGAGTATTAATATTAGGTTTGGTCTGTAATGTTATTTATTATGGATGAAATGGAAGTGCGGATTTAAGTTCATAGTGTAACTAGGTGAAATAATATTCATGTCCAATTTAATAATATTATTGATATATACAATTAACTTACTACTAAAAAAGGTACCCATTCAAAATTTCTTATGGATGTGTTTCGTAATTGGCACTACCTGTTTATATTATTGTTATTTTTATTGTTTTAATTCATGCTGTGAAACATCAACAAATCAAAATAAATAAATAAAATAAATAAAAAACAATTAAATTAAATAAAAAATATCCTTAAGGTCACCGCCGCCGTGGAGTGGCAGGGTGCCCAACATGCTGGCACCATTACCTCGCTGTATCGCTATGCTAATTCGCTGAGCGAGGTAGGTGCCAGCTCTAGAATCACCTGACGCTTCGACGAGTCTCTTTGCAACCTCCCAGACTCGCCGAGCGTCGGTCCCCCACGGCCCGAGGGTCTCTACGCCAAACGGCACAAATATGTAGCCCTCCCCAAGGGCGGCATATTTGCGCCGTTTCAAACCCTCTGCAGAGTCCGCCGCGGCACCGGCCTTTTTAACAAAAATACGCTCATCAATTGTTTGCTAATTTCATTATTTTGGTACATAAATAGTATTCACAGAGTAGTGTACCTACTTACTAGGGTTTCGTACCCGAAGGGTGCCAAACGGGGCCCTATTACTAAGCCTCCGCTGTCCGTCTGTCCGTCTGTCTGTCTGTTCATCTGTCCGTCTGTCCATCTGTCCATCTATCCGTCTATCCGTCTGTCTATCTGTCTGTCTGTCCGTCTGTCACCAGGCTGTATCTCATGAACCGTGATAGCTAGACAGTTGAAATTTTCTAACCGCCTCAAGAATCGCCCGGACCAAAGGTGCCCATAACCAAACTATTTATTAATCTGTGCCATAACGCTGGCTGCGTTACCGCGCTGCACGGCGAACGAAATCCTCTGGGCCAGGAAATCCCCGGAGCGTTTGTCAAAACCTCGGTCCCTCAAACGACGCCCGATGTCCCTGATGAAGGCCCTACCCTACTAGTTTCGACGGCCAAAGGAACAAACAGATAAGTCTATATTCTATATACTATCCAAGATAAATTAGACTCAAACGATGCCTAGCCTAGCACACGATCAGTCTGCAGACACCACTCGCCGTGAACTCACTTGACAAATACCGAATAATTTGAGTCACGAATCCAATTACAACCCCCCCTCCCCCTCTGTCTCCCATCTTCCATGCTCCCCTCCACCCCTTTTATTCGTAAAGTAAGATACTGATTTATGTTTTTAAGGTCTTACCATGAGTTGCACAATTATTTTTAATTTAAGGGCAATAATCTCATAGTATTGTCATTTGTTTCTGATGCTAAGGATATGCTAATAGAAATTCTCACCTTGCCACCATTTATCTGTAGAATGAGCGGTGGCGCCACCATCTACAATACAAAAACTAACAGCCAACTGACGTTTTCATAGCAGTGTGTCAGTAGTTCCGCTTTAGCCGTTTCACAGATAAGATGGTTACTCCGTAAGTCAGTTTCTTTGTATTTGTTTTGTACATAAAGTCAGACAATATGACAAATCACATCTCACATACAGAAATATTGCCAAGTTCATATCTACTCTGCAACAAATGCCTACGCAAAATAAACACGGACGGACCGGACCCCATAGCCCTTTCATTTATACTTACAAAAAGGCTGATTCCCTTAAAAAGGCCCAAATAAATCAACGCCTGCAAACATGGCAAGCAAAATAAGACGCTAGAGATATACTTTTAAGGTTCCGAGGGTGCCATATAGGGAATGATTTTTAGGGTACCGTACCCGAAGGGTGCCAAACGGGACCCTATTACTGAGACTTCGCTGTCCGTCTGTCCGTCCGTCCGTCCGTCCGTCCTGTCTGTCACCGGGTCCGTCTGCACGAACCGTAATAGCTAGAAAGCTGAAATTTTCACAGAATGTGTATATCTGTTGCCGCACCAACCACAAATACTGAAATACGAGAGATATTGCAAATTAAAGGGGGCCCCGATACAAGAGACGTGTTTAGATACACTTACGCATTTCAAAATGGAAATCTTGACTGAAACTGTTTATTTATTGTCATAGCAACCATGTCATAGACGCATATACTACACATTTAAATATGATAGCATATTTCGCGTCAACGAACATGGTTGTGGTAGCTCAGCCGGTATGATGTAGACTCTCAATCTGGAGGTCGAGGTTCAAATCTCGTGAAGGCATAAACTTTTTAAATTTTCTTTTTGTTTATTTTTTTATTGTGTTGAGTGCTTTTGATTTGTTGTACGATGGTACGGTACCCTTCGTGTGCGATACCGACCCGCACTTAACCGATTTTATTGTAACATGCCGCTAAAAGCGTAAAATATGTCACCATTACTCAAAATTCAGTCAAGCTTGTTGCACGTTTCACTGTGTACTGGCCCTCGATACTAGCGCTATCGAGATCATCTCCCCAGTCAAGACATCGGTTTTAATACAGCTTAAATACGTCGACAATGATCTCAATTTATATTTATTTCGATCAAAAACGGGCCGACATATCTCGATCGGTCGAAAGGCTAGTCGTAAGAATAGCTTTTTCTTGTTTTTGATAGAGATTTTGGTATCTCAAAATCGATATTTCGACCACGGACATGATCTCGCCTGCCCCCATGAACGGTAAAGTACGTTCATTAATATCTTAATAAAGGTTTCGTCCGTAGATAAATGATATATCTCATTGGTACTGGGATTCGAACCTGCATCTCCTGCGTGAAATGCAAGCGTGAAACCCGCACTAGACCATGGAACTCTCGTTTTTGTTTAGGCATATTCCCGTCGTTCGCTTCAACAATGAAGAGAGAGAAAGGTGAAAGCTCGCTGTTGCTAAAAACTCTGGCGGGGCGGAATCATACACGGACACTTTTGGAACCATCAATAATGGTAGCTGCACACTCTCGCAAGTGCGCCTCGTGGAGGCTCTCGCACGAGCGGCAGCGAGCGGAAGCTACAAGGGTGCTTTAGTTAGTTAGTTATTTGTCTGATTGAAACTTTTTGTTTTTATTCATTTCGAACTTTAAAACTTTGCCGAGCCTACCATACTCTCTCAATAAGTTGGACGCTAACTAAGAACTTACGCGAGAGTATACAGGGTGTAACAGAAAGGGGTGTATAGCCGAAAGAGGGTTGTTAGGAACACCATTCTGAACAACTTTCACTATGTGACCGACTTGATCAGAGCAACTTTATTTTTATAAACTCAGTACATTTCGGGCCTAGCGCTCAGCTGATCTGTACAGGGTGTAACAGAAAGGGGTGTACAAGCCGAAAGAGGGTTGTTAGTTGTTAGGAACATCATTCTGAACAACTTTCACTATGGGACCGACACTACACCCCTTTCTGTTACGCCCTGTATAGTGGAATGAAAAATAAAGATGCTCTGGTCAAGTCGGTCCCATAGTGAAAATTGTTCAGAATGATGTCCTTAACAACCCTCTTTCGGCTTGTACAGTACACTCCTTTCTGTTAGTGGAATGAAAAATAAAGATGCTCTGGTCAAGTCGGTCCCATAGTGAAAATTGTTCAGAATGATGTTGTTGGTGTGATCGCGCCTCGCGTGTCCTTTGACTCCAACACAAAAAAAAAAAAAAAACAGACAACGAACGGAGCGAATACGAGCGGAGGTGAGCGCCTCGTCCATACTCTCCCTCTTGCTTCGCCTCCTCTTGCCTCCTAGACAGTGTGGAGTGTGGAGCTACACCATAACAAGTCCATGAATCAAATATGAACAAAATTAGGAACCACTTTGCAGGCTCATTTCTGTTGCACGTGACAGGATAAATGCACGGTTTTTACGTCAAACAATACGGATATGTGCCTCCGGAATATACCGTCTACCTGCTAAATTACTAACAGAAGCCAAATTGAGGAAAGAAGCGTCGCACGCATTACGGAATGAAAAAACTGTGCTGTACTGAGAAATATAATATTCTGCTAGAAACACAAAGATATGCAATAACCGGCCAAGTGCGAGTCGGACTTGCGCACGAATGGTTCCGTACCATTATCTATAAAATACCGCAAAAAAAACACTTCAGTTGTATGGGAGCCCCCCTTAATATTAAATTTATTTTGTTTTTTAGTATTTGTTGTTATAGCGGCAACAGAAATACATCATCTGTGAAAATTTCAACTGTCTAGCTACCACGGTTCATGAGATACAGCCTGGTGACAGACAGACAGACAGACAGACAGACGGACAGCGAAGTCTCAGTAATAGGGTCCCATTTGGCACCGTTTGGGTACGGATCCCTAAAATCCGAGTAGTAATCAGAATTCCTGATTTCTGTACTCTCGCTAACCAGGCTAGGTCATGATGCCCTTTGTTTAGTTCATTGTTCCATTCAAAGCTTTGTTTCATGGCGTAATAAGAACTATTTTGTTTGTGTACTTTGGTAAATAGCCTTGCAAAGACTAACACCCAGTTTCCTGCGCGCTGATTAAAGTTAACAGGTTGGTTAAATCAGTTTCGGCCAATCAAGTTCCGACATTTTGAATAATAGCGGTTCGTGATTGGCTGAAGATGATTTAACCAACCTGTTAACTTTAATCAGCGGCCAGGAAACCGGGCATGAAGATCTAATTATTTTAGGGTCATAATTATTTAGAATGTTATATGTATAATTATTAATTACCAGAGATCGGAATTGGGTACGTGAAAATACCTAAAATTTGCAGCGGGACGTAACATGGAGCTGTTACAACCACTTAAGATGAACCGGTTTTGAATTTTACCGGTTTCGGTTTTTTTTGTTTTACATATTTCTTACATTTGTAACACCGAACCATAAACATTTGCAAGTTGCTTATACAGTTTAAAACAATGGTTTTAAACGTTTCCGGTTCAAATTCGGTTTTTTAGTTCTACTTGTTCTTTATATAGTTTAGTTTATAGTTCGGTGTTTCAAAGGTAAGGAACATGTAAAACAAAAGAAAAACGAAACTGAACCGGTAAAATTCAAAACCGGTTCAACACCCCCTAAGTCATTCTCACCCCATTGTCAAACTCCAAAATTATAAAAAAAATGACATTAAAATTAGTTTGACAGTGGGTACCAACGTCAAAATTAGACATTCTGACGTCTTGGTACCCACTGTCAAAATAATTTTAATGACAATTTTTTTTTATAATTTTAATGTCAATATTGTTCCAAGGACTCTTTTGTCCTTACGCCACAGTGGGTGTTAAGTGGTTGTAACAGCTGCATGTAATCATACTTATGTAATGTCCCGCTGCAAACTTTAGTATTTTCACACACCCATTTCCGTTCTCTGATAATTACTAAAGAACCCTGTTCCACGCACTTTACTACAGAGGCAAAGGTGTAGAAGACTCCCCTTCACTCTCAGAAGCACACCGTTCGACCAACCGAACAATGGAGAACAATAGATAGATAAGATGTGTCGACCAGAGGGTATAGTAGTGCTATTCGAAATGCTTTAAATCTAACTAAATAACGGTCTTGACTAAAACCAGTCTTGCTATAACATTCACGCGACACGTGTCTGCAGTTTTGGTCTTGAGAACAATTCTGCTAACAGAATGACCACTCAGTAACAATAACGTGACGACAAAGCTTTAGCGACACAACTAGATACAGCTTCCCAACGATTTTCTGGCTTCTAAGAACAATAACTAAGGCTCGCAGCCAGCAGTGACAGGGCTCGTAAAACTAACGTTTTTTGACAGTTTCCTTGCACTGGCGGCGCCCAGTCACTCACGCACGCGCCAAAATATCATTGGAAAGCTGTAATGGATATCTAAAGTTAGGCATCGTGGTCGCGTCATTGTCACTGAGCGGTAATTTTGTTAGCAGGATTGGGCCCCGTACCTTTAGTATAGCCCTGTATAGTTCTCCTTAGAAGCCGTAAAAAACTGAACTAAGCTCTAAGTGCGAAGTTTCTTTGTATTGACTGGCTGTTCATGTTCAGCGCCCTCCTCTTTAAAGGTAATATGATAAAAGAACTGGAAGTAGAGCAATTGCATTGAATAGAAAACTGGGATTGAAAGTAAATAAAATGATTGGTGATAAAAATCCTATAGGTAGTAGCTCTATTTCTACAGGGTGTAATAGAAAGGTGAAGGCTTTTATGGGGTTGTTAGGAAATAGTTTTGAACAACTATTACTTTGAAACCGATTTGATCAGGGAAACTATTTGTCACATCTCAAATGATAATCCGGGCGATAATAATAATAAACATACAGATAAAAGTAATGATTTAGGGACTGAAAAATCTTACGTTGACATTATTGCAGATATTGATAGGTATTTTTTATGAAAGATATCTCTCACTGGAGATCGGCTCGTCTTTGTACACAATATGTATTTTCTGTGCTGTGTAACTCTTTGCATATGAAAAGAAGAATTTAATTAGATAGATAGATTTATTCAAAGGACATGGTACACACTCATAAATTAATAACAAAAAAAAAAAACACAATTTAAATAGACAGCACTTAATAGCACGCACTATGCAATTAACAGTAGGTACCTACAGCTGTGCGGTTATGTGACTGTACCACGGCAGTGAAATGGCCCTGACTCAGCAATGTCACAGACGAATCTGTGACGCTGGTATTCTGCCAGGGCCAAAGCGGACGCACAACAGTGGCTCAAGTACTTACACAATTTAATTTATATAAGTAATTACATAAGAAAAACAAAATTAAATAATGAAATTAGTTATGTTATTAATGGAATTGAAAATTATATTATACTTTATCAGATATACAGACTAAAAATACTTTATATATGTCGTCTAATAGGGTCTACTGGGTTTGTGAAAATAAAACATTGGACAATACTCACTCTTGAAATGCTGTATTTTCCTTGAGGAGACAATACAGAAATATCCTTCCACTTGCACTTACTATCACACATCAAAGTCTACAGAGAACCGACTGACTCGGCAGAGGACAAGAATACGAATGCCGGCAAAAGTGGCGTCGCATGCCTTGCTTTTTATTCCGGAAGTTAGTTGAATTTTATAAAATGTAAATGCGCGCCACTTTTGCTATTCTTATTTTAAAAAATATCAAAACTGAACAATAAAATGTTGTAAGCAAATAGACAATTTAAGATAATTTCTAAAGCTACAATAATAATTACTTAAGCGCCGCATGCCTTCCATTCTTTACCGGAAGTTGGTTTTATTTTGTAAGACGGAAATGCGGCGCCATTTGTATTATTTGCATTTGAAAATTATGTTAAACTAAAACAATAAAATACCGTAAACAAATACCATTTTTAGATAAACTTTGAGAGTAACAATTATGAAATAAGTATCTATTGAATTGTTGTTGATAACAGTCGGCCATCTACATTTTTGTACGACCTCGTACATTTAAAGAAATAAACAAATGCAAATCCTTAATAACAAACACAAATATTGCAATGCCTTATTATATATAATGCATACAAATTAACGCAGTAACCTTACACGATACTATTGTAAACTCAATACAATTTCTATACTAAATCTATGAAAGATTATCCATTACATAATTATTTTAAAATCTATGAAAGATTATCCATTACATATTATTTTAATCAGTTGCTCAAGGACCAGGGGTGTCCTAAATAACAAACATTTGCAGGACCAGGGATGTCCAAAATATTAATTTAGCCGGACCAGGGATGTCCAGAGTGACAGAACAATTGGACCAGGGATGTCCAACATACTAATTTAGCCGGACCAGGGATGTCCAACCTACTAATTCAGCCGGACCAGGGATGTCCAACCTACTAATTCAGCCGGACCAGGGATGTCCAACCGACTAATTCAGCCGGACCAGGGATGTCCAACCTACTAATTCAGCCGGACCAGGGATGTCCAACCTACTAATTCAGCCGGACCAGGGATGTCCAATCTACTAATTCAGCTGGACCAGGGATGTCCAACCTACTAATTTAGCCAGACCAGGGATGTCCAACCTACTAATTCAGCCGGACCAGGGATGTCCAGCCTCCTAATTCAGCCAGACCAGAGATGTCCAACGTAATAATCTAATCTACTACTCAATTACACCTTGATCGAATGCCATGGGTAAAGGTAACATATCGCAATAAACAAGGCAATGTTATGTTTCCTCCGGTGATTCGACTGTGACATTGCTGAGTCAGGGCCATTTCACTGCCGTGGTACAGTCACATAACCACACAGCTGTAGGTACCTACTGTGTTTTTGTTGTTATTAATTATGTGTGTGTACCGTGTCAAATGAATAAATGAATTATCTATCTATCTATACTAGAGCTTTTCATATCATCATGTGGTCTGCTAAAACTGAGCCAAGGTTTAATCATGTCGATAGCTACAATAGTAGAAAACCTTCTGCCCCCTTTTGTGTTAATGGAGTGTCTACTACTTGAAAACAGTCATGATCGAGTATTACGGAGATCTTGTAAGGACCTTATATATATATACATATAATATATTTTTGTATTTATTTAAAAAGTATAATGTTATATAGGTATCTATCATATATATTTATTTTTGTCTTTATGTTTAGGTATAAGTAAATTTTAGAATGCATATTATATATTTATGTATGCAACCTTTTAAATTTATTGTTGTACACATGGGTCTACCCCCGCTCAGCTATCAACCTCTCTCAATGAAACTTGGTTTGCTGGAAGAGATCTCTTTTTAGAGATAAGCTCGCCATTGTACACTTTTATTACCTACCATGGTTTGTTTACTATTTTTTTTTTGTGTTCAATAAAGAAATTATGAAATTATGACCTTGGAATTTTGGTATAAGCTTTTTGCTTTGTCCAGTTGCGGGTACCTACCGTTCCAACCTTACCAGATCGCCGACTTTGAAATTGTAGGGCTCGCAACGTGGTAGTTTATCAAATGATGTTTTCTGATTTTGTTGATTACCTTGTATATAAATGTTAGTCTCTTGGCGCATATCTGATCGATCTTAGTCTAGTGACTTATTTATGGTAGCGGTATTGGACAGTTCCGCCAGTATCTTACTGTCACTGGAACCGGGTGGCCTGATTCCAAAGAGCAATTCAGATGGAGTTCGGTTGATGCCTCTGTTAAAAGTGTTGTTTAGACCCTACTGAATGTCAGGCAGGTAGTCATCCCATTTGCTATCAGACGTATCAATTGACTTCGTCGTTAAAGCATCAACAATAACTTTGTTGTACCGTTCTACGTGTCCGTTAAGTAAGAAGTGTTATTTTGACTTAAAAAAACTTGCATGATTCGCTTGCATGATGTTCCGTCCTCCTGAGCCTGATGGCCACGGGCTACCCTATAACCCTTTTTTAACGTAACGACTTCGTTATTGGGGATGCTAACCACAATTTTACCAACCCCTTCTCGTATAGTAAATAGGTCTGAAGAGAACCTTACATCTGAAACGAGACGCACGCAGTCCTCCTTCGATTTACACTTTGCCTGACGTTACATGTTCCGTGTAAACGTCCATTAAAGATACTCCAGACACAGCGGTATCTTTCAATATGAATAACTTGACCTTGCGGTCATGTTTCACATCGCAATCGATCTGCAGTAACTGTAATGCATCACTCGTCTTATAAACGGCTACGTGGGGTTGCTCCGTAAAGGACTGTCCTATCATGACTGGCACTTGCATTATTTCGTCGATAAACAAATCCACGTTGGCCTTAACTTCATCGATCACTACACGGACCCGACGTTTTCCTAGTGCTCTGACAGCAGAGTTTCCAAACCCTCTAAGTGTAGGGAGCTCATGATTATTGGAATTATAGTTATATATTATATATATATATTACCATGCAACACTCGCTTCCGAAGTCTATAAACGCCTCAAAAGGAAGGTTGTTAATTTCAATAACTATGATATGTGCAATATTTCCTGTCTCTTCCGTATTAGGTACCATTATATGTATGTATATAATATTTATATTTATGTAGGTCTATGCATATTTAATATAGTTCATATTTATTTGTCCATGTTGTATATTGTTATTTTATATAGTATATATAAGTAAGTACTGTATTTTATATTTATGTTGTAATTTCCGTGTTGTTATGTAGTTTTATTGCGCACTAGGACTGTCCTTATGATCAAACATTCCTGTCCTACCTAGTTTGCTGGTAGAAATCTCTCCCTAGAGATAAGCTCGCCTTTGCGTATAATATTTCTTGTAAACTTTTTTTTTTATGTTATAAAGAATATGCGCAATAAAGAATATGAATGAATGAATATATATTTGTCACCAAAATTACAGTCCCTTGAAACGGCTTACAAGTTTTTGTCTGAGGGTAGAGGTTGCTTAGAAAAACATTGTTCAGAATTGTGCCCGTGTTTTTGGCATTTACTACATTTTTTTACTGGTTGAGAGCATTTATGAATTGTGTGGCCCTCCTGCTTGCAGTTGAAGCAGCGGAGACCCCCAGCTACTGGATTCGACTGGGAGTCAGGGCTTTGTTTGTTGGTATAAGTTTGTCCTTTGATCTGTGTACGTTCATTGAGAGGCCGGATGTTCCTAGCATTCCTCAAGTATGCAAGTAACTTCTCAGGATTATCGTACTGGACCGCCTCTGCCCCTAGCCGTACAGAACGATCATCTATCCCGTGCAAGACACATTCTACAGCGCGCCTACCTTCTATACCGCATCTATTTATGAGTGCAGTTTTATCATAATAATAAGTCTCCAGTGAATCACCAAATCGAGCGCGCTTGGCCAACATGTCACTTAACATTTGCCCATAATTTTCTTCAGAAGGAAAAGCAGTTAGTAATTTGGCTTGCCACTCCTGCCACGAGAAAAGAACCGACGGCAACCCCTCGTACCAACGTTGAGCGACTCCACGAAGTTTAGGCAAAGCGAAATGCATCAATTGTTTCTCGTTCCACCCGTAAATAGAGCCACACTCGTTAACTTTGTGGAGCCAATTTTTTATTGTCTGTTCTTTTCTCGCGGGATCGAATTCAGGGATAGTATTCTGTAAATTACCTAGTTTGTCTAACGAATCGGATCGAGTTACACTTTTAAGGGCATCTAAAAGTTGTATGAAGGTAGTAGGTGTAAGAGAACTATGACTTAGCTGTTTCTCCTGCTGTCTTGCCGATGAGCCACGGCTGAGGGGACTGCGCGAGCGGCGGTTGGCCCGGCTACGTGGACGACGGCTGGCCTGGCTACGCGAACGACGGCTGGCCTGGCTACGTGAACGACGGCGGCCGGTCCGGCTACGCGAACGACGGCGGCCGGTCCGGCTACGCGAACGACGGCTGCCCCGGCTACACGAACGATGGCTGTTCCGGCTACGCGAACGACGGCTGGCCCTGCTGCGCGAGCGGTGACTCCTACTACGCGATGGTCGTTCCACGGCCTTCCGGAACCGACAGTTCACGCGACTCGCTGACCGCTGGTCTGCTCGTGGACCGCCTGGCAGTAGTGGAGACTCTTTTCTCATTCTGCTGCGCGAGCGACGTTCCGTCTCCGTAGGGCGGGTCGGTGAATAGCTTCCACTGCCCTGTTGTTCGGATGGTTCCACTGCAAACACAGGGAATAAAGATCGCAAAGTAAACTGTTCATCGTTAAATGAGTAAAAGTGTCGATTCATTTTAAGGATATTGACTATAGTTAAAACCACTACGCAGCAAACACGTAGGGAATACCAATTACAGGAGATACGTCATTATATTCAAATGAAACAGAGATCATTTAAGTCACAAGCTTTAATTTATTTATTTTTTTGAGTATTAAGAAAATAAAAATAAGAGGATATATAAAAAAAAAACTTTCAGGATTGTTCAAATTGTTTGATTTTTATTCACGCGATGGGATGGGTTAGAGGGGCTAAAATTTCAATTATTTCCGAGCTATGACTTGCCGTTTCAAAGATATCATCCATGATGTGATTTGTAACATTCCATACTTTCATTCCATTGAATTTATTTCGGGAAACCGTAGGAATGCCTAGGCCATGCATTTCAGGTGAAAATAATACCAAAATACCACATTACGTACAAGTTAAATTGTTACTTAAATGGAAATAAGAATTTTCCAAGCAAGAAAGGGAGAAAAAAAAACATTGAATATGGGCACATTTGATCCCACTTCTGAGATGTCGTCTAATAGGGTCTACTGGGTTTGTGAAAATAAAACATTGGACAATACTCACTCTTGAAATGCTGTATTTTCCTTGAGGAGACAATACAGAAATATCCTTCCACTTGCACTTACTATCACACATCAAAGTCTACAGAGAACCGACTGACTCGGCAGAGGACAAGAATACGAATGCCGGCAAAAGTGGCGTCGCATGCCTTGCTTTTTATTCCGGAAGTTAGTTGAATTTTATAAAATGTAAATGCGCGCCACTTTTGCTATTCTTATTTTAAAAAATATCAAAACTGAACAATAAAATGTTGTAAGCAAATAGACAATTTAAGATAATTTCTAAAGCTACAATAATAATTACTTAAGCGCCGCATGCCTTCCATTCTTTACCGGAAGTTGGTTTTATTTTGTAAGACGGAAATGCGGCGCCATTTGTATTATTTGCATTTGAAAATTATGTTAAACTAAAACAATAAAATACCGTAAACAAATACCATTTTTAGATAAACTTTGAGAGTAACAATTATGAAATAAGTATCTATTGAATTGTTGTTGATAACATATATAACAGTCAATGTAGTGACATTAAAAGGACTAGTAAATCCCCCGAGACATAGGAGCTAAATCCGCGTTCTCGATCCGAAGTTGTAATGAAACCTATAAACTGAATAAGATCTCATTCAGCGCACTGAGACTCAGGTTTCAACTTTTCCAAGCGGGAAAGACGTGTTCCGTGTGCTAAGATGTTACATTTTAGCATTAAAGTTTTACTATAAAGGGAAATATTGACGAAGAAACCGGCCAAGGGCGAGGCGGACTTGCGCACCGATGGTTCCGCACAAATGGCATTTTTTGTAAATGAGGATTTTGGACTGTTTTACTAACTTGTGTTACAAGACCATGCTTCAAGCCAAATTACATGATTCTAGATCGACGGGAAGTATCCTTTATGTATTTTTTCCCTCACGAATATCAAGTTCAAGAAAGCAATAACCGGCCAAGTGCGAGTCGGACTTGCGCACGAAGGGTTCCGTACCATTATCTATAAAGAACTGCAAAAAAAAAAATTGTATGGAACCCCCCACTAAATATTAATTTTATTTTAATTTAATTATTAATTTTTTTAAGTAAATAATATACTCAATATATTGTGAAAACTTTAAGCGTCTGCTACCATTTAAATATCAAGCAAAAATGAGCAAAAAAATCACGTTTGTTGTACGGGAGCCCGCCTTAATATTAAATTTCTTTTGATTTTTAGTATTTTTTGTTATAGCGGCAACAAAAATACATCATCTGTGAAAATTTCAACTGTCTAGCTACCACAGTTCATGAGATACAGCCTGGTGACAGACAGACGGACGGACGGACGGACGGATGGACGGACGGACGGACATACAGACAGCGAAGTATCAGTAATAGGGTCCCGTTTGGCATCCTTCGGGTACGGAACCCTAAAAAAGACAGAAAAAAAAATACAATAGAGTTAATTCAGCAGTGAATACGCGTTGTTTCTGAATTGTAATGTTTCATGTAAAATTGATGATTTTTAAAAGAAAACATCGTGAGTAAACCATTAGCTACGGAGGCGATAAGCTAGCCGCCTGTAATGCAAATAAAGTATTGGTTGCCTAATCGTAGGGTAGGCACTATGCCTCTGCCACCCCATATGGAAACAAGTGTGATGCTATTGATATAGCTATACGAAATAAAATCAAAATTATGACGAATTTATTCACGAGAATCCATTCTATGCTGGTGTTTAAACTTAAAATCACCACTTTTTCGTTAATTAAAAAAAATCTTCAAAAACCTCGTAATAGAGTAGGTAGGTACTCGTACTAAAAGTTGTTTATAAGATGTCTCTAAAATCCCCTACACGGGGATCTCACCGTTCAATAACATCCTGTATACGTCAAGATAGGACTTCCAGCGTAATCCCCACGATATCTCGTACTGCTTTGAAGACTAGTGCCGTCATTTGCATGAATGCCGTCGTCTCGTATACTTGGACCAAATTGAATGACGCTTTTGAGATGGAATAGATGAACAAGGATTTGGTGGCAAATATGTATTACTAAATGTAGATCATTAAAGTACCCATTTAAGAGCTTTCACCCGGTTTTACTCCATCGCGCTGGCTCTTTGATCTTGATACTTGGAAGTAAGTATCTGACGGAAATTTTATGGGTGTTTGAATACATCGTGAAACTTTCATTCATTTCCCCAGAAAGGGACCGAATGCTTACAGATTTTGTAAAAGATTTTGTTTAATTAATCATTTGATAGTAAGAGGTTGAATCTGTATATCAGTTCAGTTGTTTATTGCCATAAATTACACGTTTATAAATATCTTATGATAAGTGCAGTAGGTAATGTATCAGTGTAAATTTACCCACATGGGTGTAGCGACTAATTAATTATCAAACTTTCAGACTGCAGCAACCATAATATGGATTGAAAGTTTCTTATTTCTCACAACTTCATTCGCAAATCACCAAATGCCCGAGCCAGAGATGCTCTCAATTAATTAAAAGGAAAAACAAAGCACTTTTGTCAGTTTGTGAGTGAACTTTAAGCGCCCTCGTGGGGAGTAGGCTGAGTGGCGTTCTGGGAGGCCATTACTCGAGCCTCATTTACATAATTTAATTTTCATTTTAAAAGTATACTGCTTTTTTTGTGTCACTTGGGACGTTAATAGCAGCGTGGTTTTCGAATAGTACAGATGCATTGAATGGCCATTTTCTTTCAAATAAGCTCGATTTGTACATGTTTCCATCTAGATAACTGTATAGTGTGATGTGATGTGAGTACACAGGGCTATATCCGGATACGAGTAAGATTGAGCCATACTTCACCACGTTGGCTCAGTTCGGGTTCGTAAAGGGGTTTTATGACTACTACAGCTCACTGCTACACGTAACATATGCTGAGTTCAAACCATTTTGACATTTAAACCTTAACCATAAACTGTGTACTATTTTTTTATTATTATCCCTGTGTTTATTTGTCAAATAAATATATTTCTATTTCTATTCTACAGATTACCACGAGCGATAGTAGAGGGACCCAGCATAACGTATCATCCGAAACTGAAGTGCGATATTTGATAAAATCTACCACGGATACTATATTGTTATACAAAAAAATATATACTAATACCACAGATACTATAATATTATACTTAATACAGATAGACGTAAACTGAGATGCTACGGAAGTTTAGTTCGAGGCCATTGTCGCTTGGTGTAGCACCATGGAAAAATTGCAAATACCACGAGATGGCGCTAAGATACTCGTATATAGTATTTATTCTAAGATTAGCGCCACCTAGAAGTATGTTAACTGAAACCATGGCGTTCGTTTAAAGTACAAATCTTACTCCTCACGCCATCTCTTTTTTACGAAGGGTTACTAATTCTAATTTGTATGGGATGAGCACCCTATGAATCTACTAAAAAACAAAAATAGTTTGTCGGTGACGACGTCCATGGTACTGTGGTTGAGCATGACTTCCCAAGTGGAAGGTTCCCGGTTCGAATTCCGGCTAGGGAGGAAGAAAAAAACACCCCTAATGGTCTTAGATGTTTACATGTTTGTGACGTTGCTGTTTCTGGTTCCCACGACACAGGGTATCCTAGTGTGGGCCCCGAAGCAATGTATGTGCCTGTATGTAAATGTTTTGTTAATAGAGCTACTCCCAACTTCCCGTAAAGTCTGTTCACTTACAGTACGTGTGCGATCCAGGTTTTGTTTTGTTTTCCATAGCACTTTAGGGACCTATCCAAATCAATAAAGGAGATCTCTACAACAAAACAGGGAAAAACCATTTTTGTTGAGTTGTTACCCCCTTAGGTGGTATTGCAATTCTCGTGTCTGTTTCGTCCTCTATTATACAGGGTGTAGCAGAAAGTTGTACTCATATTTAAGGGGGTTGTTAAGGAAATCATTTTGAAAAACTTTTAAAGTTAAGTGCCGTTCTCTCATTGATAAGATAGCGTTTATCTGTCTGTTTATCTGCTTTTGACAGTTCAGACGTACAAAAAGTTTAAAAAAGTTGTCTGGCAAAACAGCTTTGTTTCACATGTTCATACAATTTGGGCAGCCATCTTTCTTCCGGGAAAAAAGCGTTAGCTTAATATTAAGTATGTGCATCAATACATAAGTTGTCCATGTGCATTATAATTCATAATTTCTTTATTGCACACAATTAATTGCAATGACAAAAAGTAAATAAAAACAGTGTACAAAGGCGAGCTTATCTCTAAAAAGAGATCTCTTCCAGCAAACCAAGTTCCGATGAGAGAGTTTGATATTATCAGCAAGGGTACACCTTTGTGTACAACAATATACCTACGAGTACCTACAAAGCTAGAATATACTTACATCCAAATACATCCTAAAACTACCAAAATATTAAAGATATAATACTATTAATAAACTAATATAATATATAAAGAAATTTTTACATACACATACATACACTAATAAATACATACAAACTACCTGAGATTTAAAGTGTCTCTTTACCTGGCTTTTAAATATGTTTAGAGTAGGACTGTCCCTGATGGCACAGGGGAGTGCATTCCACAACTGAATGGCCCGGAGTCTGAACCCGTGCTCATAGGATGCGGTGTTATGCTGTGGGGTTATGAGCATTGAAGCAGCATGAGTTCTCCGAGGTCTGCTGGAAGATACAAATTGGAAACGGTCTCGTAGGAAGGTTTGATATCTCGGATTCCGCAATATGTTATAGAGAAGGTTGAGGATATGACAATCCCGACGAAGGCGGATCGGCAGCCACTTCAACTCCTTGCGATGCTGTGATATATGGTCGTATTTGCGCAGACCGAAGATGAACCGAATCCCGAGATTTTGAAGTCGTTCGAGTTTGTTCAGTAAATCTTCGTTAGCACTGACCCAGCAGACATCAGCATAAGTTGTCCAAATCAAACCACTTTCTAAGTGAAAGTTGATCAGAATGATGTCACCTGCAAATCTTCATGTGACCGTTTTGATGCATCCTGTATTTTGGGATACCTAATGTTCTCGAATAAATATCACTTTATGCGCTACGCGGTATACATTTTCAATGGAACCTACTCTCAAAAGCTTATTCCAGAAATGGTGTTGGAGTCTTTTTGTGTTAAGAGTCCCATCCAAGGAAATAGAAATAGAAATATATTTATTTGACAAATAAACACAGGGATATTAATAAAAAAATAGTACCTGCAGTTTATGGTTAAGGTTTAAATGCCAAAATGGTTTGAACTCAGCATATGTTACTGGAAAGAGGAATAGTGTATCGTATGGCGGCATCTCAGTCACACGCACTTTCCCTGCACGATTGAACGCAGGTGTAAAGCACAGAACAACTATGTGTAAAGGCACCTACAGTCTTCACAAAATAAAAGGCCCGTTTTGACAGTTCACGCCCATGAAGTTTTAACCGCTAATGCGTAGGTAATAGAAGCGATTTTTATTAGCCTTTTATTTTGCAAAGAATTTAATGACACAATTAGGACGTTACCCCATAAAGAAAAATAAGCTGGAGATTCTGAAGTTCTGCGGCTTACGCTGTTAGGAATAAGACAACAGACGGACTTAAGGCTTGTCTATTTTAGTAACTGTCCTATGTTATCTGTTGTCGAGGTAACCAAACAATGCGTATATTACAGAAAAAGAGCAATTCGAGCAATTTATACTTTAAAATGCACAGACACCCTCAGAGAACTTTTCAAAGAAATTGACATACTAACTGTAGCAAGTCAATTTATTTTCGAAAATATAATGTACGAAAGAACCTTGTGACATTTTCCAAAATTAGCGATAGCTGTAACATTGAACTAAGAATCAATGATCAGCACAAATACAAAATACAAATACAAAAGCTTTATTTCAATAACAAACTTAATTTTAGCTTAAAAGTTGATTGGAGCTTCCTTTTAAGTAAGAAATACCTGTACCAGGAAGCCCCGCTCTTTCTTATTTGGGTATCATTATAGGTATTCAGTATGTGGAATTTAAGCTTGATTTTGAGTAGGAAAAGTTAATTTATAAGGTTATTTAAGTTTGATTTCAAATGCAACGTAACAAAATAAGTAAGTTGTGAAAGTACATTAAAATTAAGGTAAGTATAATATTGATTAAGTTTAAAAACAAAATAAAAATAAGATAATTTGAATATCATACGAATAACTCACGTTTGTGTTTGTGAGGAAAGGTGTGTGTGTGTGTATGTGAGGGTGAGGGTGTGTGTGTGTGTGTGTTGCACCCCGGTTAAGACTCACGAAAGTAAGCAATTCTTTCAAGGTTTAATGCACTATCTGCTACACTAAGGGTGAAGCCAGACGTGCGTAATTTTATGAGTCGTGTCGTAAGTCGCAGAATTTCGGCCGCGTAATTTCTGCTACATTCGGTTTCTAACTAAACTCCTGGGGCCTGATGCTGCTCTAAGAAACGCACTTATATTGGATCGCTATCGCATCGTAACCACCCAAAATGGCGTCATTTGGTATACGCTTTGCTTGCAATCTATTTACGATCTATTTGCGATTCTTTCGGAGCATACCAAATGACGCCATTTTGGGTGTTTACGATGCGATAGCGATCCAATATAAGTGCGTTTCTCAGAGCAGCATCAGGCCCCTGTTTCGTTCACACGAGCGTCGCAAAATGAGTTGCTGTTTAGTATGAAACTGAATTACGCGACCGAAATTCTGCGACTTACTACTCACAAAATTACGCTCGTCTGGCTTCACCCTAAGATACCTTTGAAGATTTATTTATTTATTATTCAAATTAAATTGTATAGCATCACAGAAAGATCCAAGATATTGAAATCGCCGTTTGATCAATTAAATAAACGGTCAAGTGCGAGTAGGACTCACGCACCATGGATTTTGATCACATTTGGAGAGCGTAACACGTATTTAGGTTTCCACATAAAAAAAAACTAAAGTATGATGTAATAATCCATGTAAACCAAATTGAATATTTTTGTAGAAAGACAGAAATTTGCAGTTCCTATAAGGGTTCGTAACCCTAAAAATTGATGCTGCAATTTGATTAACTCAAAAGCAAAGGTATGTGGTAAAACCAAAACAAAATAACATAGGAACCGCCCTTTAACATATGGGGTGGCAGTGGTGCCCAATTTTAGCTAATTATCTGTCTCATAAATTATGAATTAGATGTTATAATATAAGTCATAATAAACACAAAACGCCAATGCCTTTGATATCCGAGAAACATGAATTAGGATCAAATAATAATCATAAATCATACATAACACAGTAAATAATCTCACAAAGTTTATTTGGTTGTCAATTTAATTTAAATCTATGTTTTAAAACACAAAATTAACCTAAACATTTTCACAGCATTTCATCACAATCGTTTTACAGTCCATTGCTTAATGAATAGTAATTTATAAATGTCTTAATTGATATCAACTTAATTGTAGTGACTTATTATTATTAATGAGGTAGACACGCATTTTAGATTATAATAATTATTTCTAAAAACTTAAATCTTAACATAAGGTATCACAATTAATCACATGTTTCTAAGTGAAACGTGGCCAATTAATATATATTTCTACTCTACTAAACCATTGTTTATCTGATGAGGCCAAGTGGTGCGGTACCCAAGCTGTTAAAATTTTACTATTTTACAAATCTCACACATGTGACTTGGTGTCACCGTACGTACTGACAACTATCGTAATATTTTTATTCGAGCTCAAGTTACAGTTACTCCAGATGTAATAAAATAATAGTATTTAATAAAGGAATATGAAAAGGATTAAAGGGTGTAATTCTTATTGGTACTTGTCAGTCCGTGATAATAAAACACTGGCAAAGCAATATTGGACGACATTGGACGGGATATGGCACCTCTTGACCTTTGTGAAATATATTCCTATTCTTATTATTAAAAAAGATGGTTTATCAACTCTACAATACAGCTGTCTCTCAAAAGACATCTGAAAATCGTGTAATTTGCATCGCAGACAACCTTGAAGGAGTCCACACTTTCATGCGGAAAGAATTTGAAGAGGCTTCCCTTGAAATCCAAGTTTACTGCAGCTGTGTTCGGGTGGCCATACTCCTCAAGAATGAAATCCAGGTCTGAAGCAATGACGTTGCTAATAATCCAATGTTTCTTGAACTTCAGGAACAACCCGATTTTGGTCTTGAACTGGTATCGACAGAAAAACTTGTTGTCCAACGACTCTTTGATCAGCTTGCTGTAAACCGCTTGGACTCAAGGTAGTTCCCTTATCAGACCTGAAGAAGATCCGAAGGAAGTTCTCCCTTTCCTGGTCGTGCTTGAAGACAAAAATCAGTAATTTGGGCAGAGCGCTAAAATCCTTGTCTCTTAACAAATCGAAGCAGTACTGATGGAGGGTAGGCAGGTCATTAGCAATACTCCTCCTCCTGATGATCTGAACCTGCAGATCTGTCAAGTTGAAGCAGTCAATCGTGTAGAAGCTTTTTCTTGTACTGATGATATAGTTCTTGTATATCTCTGCCATCAGGTTTTGTCGCAACATGTTTCTCTGTATGAAGATGTATGTCAGCAACGTATTTTCGGCAAAGATCCACTTCAAAAGTATTTCTACATCTTCAACTTCCAGGTAGCCCAGTTTGATGGCTTCGATGACTCGTAGCATAAAGGTTTTATCTTCAATCAAAAGTTCTTTGACAGCCTTAACTCCGTCTTCAGAGTGTTTTTTGTTCATCATTGAATGCCGCATCGTTGATTCCAAATTCGTCATTTTACAAATCTCACACATGTGACTTGGTGTGACCGTACGTACTGACATTTATCGTTTTATTTTTATTCGAGCATACGGCTATGGACTTGTCAGTCTGTGATAATAAAACATTGGCAAAGCAATATTGTTACATATTGGATGGGATATGGCACCTCTTGACCTTTGTGAAATATATTCCTATTCTTATTATTAAACAAGATGGTTTATCAACTCTACAACACAGCTGTCTCTCAAAAGACATCTGAAAATCGTGTAATTTGCATCGCAGACAACCTTGAAGGAGTCCAAACTTTCATGCGGAAAGAATTTGAAGAGGCTTCCCTTGAAATTCAAGTTTACTGCAGCTGTGTTCAGGTGGCCATACTCCTCAAGAATGAAATCCGAGTCTGAAGCAATGACGTTGCTAAATAATCCAATGTTTCTTGAACTTCAGGAACAGCCCGATTTTGGTCTTGAACTGGTATCGACAGAAAAACTTGTTGTCAAACGATTCTTCGATCAGCATGCTGTAAACCGCTTGAACTCCCTTATCAGACCTGAAGAAGATCCGAAGGAAGTTCTCCCTTTCCTGGTCGTGCTTGAAGACACAAGTCAGTAATTTGGGCAGAGCGCTAAAATCCTTGTCTCTTAACAAATCGAAGGAGGGTAGGCAGGTCATTGGCAATACTCCTCCTCCTGATGATCTGAACCTGCAGCTTGCAGCCTTAACTCCGTCTTCCATTGGGAACTTTTGCTGAATCAGCATGTTGTAATTCATAATGTTCTTACAGTTGTCGGTCATAGGTATGAATACTTTCAGATGTTCCAGAGTTAGCAGCAACTCTTTGGTTGAAGGTTTCTCGTCTTCCAGTATCGTCAAGAAAGAGGAGACTTGATCTTTCTTATTGTTTACGATCAGGTTCATGACCACACAGCTGGTCAGAGTGTTTTTTTGTTCAGTTCAGTTCAGTTCAGTTAAAAAAAAATATTGACCATCAAATCATACACATTACTTAGTCAACGTCAATATAATATTAATATTTTTCTACTACCGCCCGTTCGGAAGTTGTAAGCTTAGGGATGGACCAAAGAAGGGCAAGAAACTCCCCCGTACCTCTTTAAAAAATCAGAGCCTTAAAAATACAATATTATGTATTTCTACTTAAGTCTAAGGAAATACACCGAGGAGAGACGTACTGACTCAGTCCATCGCCCCTCTTTGGATTTCTGTGCGCTAAAATGGTAAAGACCATGCAGTTTTGTCATCATTGAATGACGCGTCGTTGATTCCAAATTCGTCATTTTACAAATCTCACACATGTGACTTGGTGTGACCGTACGTACTGACAACTATCGTTTTATTTTTATTCGAGCATACGGCTATGGACTTGTCAGTCCGTGATAATAAAACATTGGCAAAGCAATATTGTTACATATTGGATGGGATATGGCACCTCTTGACCTTTGTGAAATATATTCCTATTCTTATTATTAAACAAGATAGTTTATCAACTCTACAACACAGCTGTCTCTCAAAAGACATCTGAAAATCGTGTAATTTGCATCGCAGACAACCTTGAAAGAGTCCACACTTTCATGCGGAAAGAATTTGAAGAGGCTTCCCTTGAAATTCAAGTTTACTGCAGCTGTGTTCGGGTGGCCATACTCCTCAAGAATGAAATCCAGGTCTGAAGCAATGACGTTACTAATAATCCAATATTTCTTGAACTTTAGGAACAGCCCGATTTTGGTCTTGAACTGGTATCGACAGAAAAACTTGTTGTCAAATGACTCTTCGATCAGCATGCTGTAAACCGCTTGGACTCCCTTATCAGACCTGAAGAAGATCCGAAGGAAGTTCTCCCTTTCCTGGTCGTGTTTGAAGACGCAAGTCAGTAATTTGGGCAGAGCGCTAAAATCCTTGTCTCTTATCAAATCGAAGCAGTACTGATGAAGGGTAGGCAGGTCATTGGCAATACTCCTCCTGATGATCTGAACCTGCAGATCTGTCAAGTTGAAGCAATCAATTGTGTAGAAGCTATTTCTTGTACTGATGATATAGTTCTTGTATATCTCTGCCATCAGGTTTTGTCGCAGCATGTTTCTCTGTATGAAGATGTATGTCAGCAGAGTACTGTCGGCAAAGATCCACTTCAAAAGTTTTTCTACATCTTCAACTTCCAGATAGCCCAGTTTGATGGCTTCGATGACTCGTAGCATGAAGGTTTTATCTTCAATCAAAAGTTCTTTGACAGCCTTAACTCCGTCTTCCATTGGGAACTTTTGCTGAATCAGCATGTTGTAATTCATAATGTTCTTACAGTTGTCGGTCATAGGTATGAATACTTTCAGATGTTCTAGTGTTAGCAGCAATTCTTTGGTAGAAGGTTTCTCGTCTTCCAGTATCGTCAAGAAAGAGGAGACTTGATCTTTCTTATTGTTTACGATCAGGTTCATGACCACACAGCTGGTCAGAGTGTTTTTTTGTTCATCATCGAATGCCGCGTCGTTGATGATCGCTGAAACTAAGCAGAACTTGTTGTGCAAGAGGAACTTGTTCAATATTTTATATATCTGATGGCCGATCGACTTTCTGTGCTGAAGGGGGGTGTTGCGCCAAATGGACTGAAACATCGGCACCAAATCCTCGACTAACAGCGTTGTATACACGGACCGACTTGTGCAAGTGTGTTCTATTTCTAAACTGCACTGTTCACACAAATAGTCCAGGATTTTATTGATGAGGGAAAGTTCCATGTTGTTGACCGCCTGGTTATAGAACACTACACACATGTATCTGTACCTCTTACTGCAGAACATCTCTGTGAAGATCAAGTAGAAGTATCTTCGCAGAAACTCCTGCCAATGAGCTGGTTCCATGTGTTTGTAAAAGAAAAGTATCTTCTCGGGGTTGTACCGGTGAATGATGATGTGACAGGCAGCTTTGCATAGTTCAGCCGCCGTTTCAGCTGCCTCCAGTCTGGGTAAGTAGAAATCCATGCTTTCTCTGCCACCATGGACCGCGACGCATTGGAAGAACTGCCCTCCCATCCCTTCATAATAGTGCTTCGGTCCCCAAAACATCCCTGGCTCACCAAATGACATTTCAAGCTCCAATGACTCTAGGTCCCGCTCTCCAGCCTCTTGTCTTCTATTAAGTTCTTTTACTGCTTCTTTTAAACTTACACAATGGTAGCTCGATAACCTGATATTAAGGTTGCCTTCTATCTTTCTGTCAAATATAAGCTTGAATAGTGTCTTCTGCTTATCGATGTGTCCTGCAGGACTGACGACTATGCTGTCAATGCAGGCATCCACGTTCTCTTTCGTCAATTTTGCCAAAGCTGATGCGAGAAACATGGCAAACTTGACGACCTTCATGTCAAAATCCAGCATGCAGTTACCCAGTTTTACCTTCAGGGAATGTGGCAGACAGTCTAGATCCAGGATGTTCCTCAGGGTTCTGTCCAGCACATCGAAGTAGGAGTCCAGAGTAGGTGGAGGGCTGCTGTAGACTCCAGCCTTGGCTTGGGCGTGTGGGTAGCAGTATTCAGCCAGTTTTTCTTGACTGCCACTCCTCTTCCATGCCTGCTTGATGACGCTGAAGAAGGAGATGGTGCTGAGGGGCTCCACTTGGTGTAACTTTAACTCTGAAGTCGCCATTTTATCTGCGGAGAAAAGACATTCTTCAGTTAAATTAAAATAGTTACAGTATATTCATCGAACAATTATGTCTTACGTATGTCTAAGATTTTGAGATAATTTATAAGGTACAACGGTGACATAATGCTAACGGCCACCGTCTTTCACTTAAATAACATGCTCCATTTGCCCCAAAAACTCTAAATACGATTAGCGTCCTTACTATACAGGGTGTCTCATTTAAATGGGTCAGTATGGGAAAATCTGAAACTATAAGACATATTATGTCTTACATATTATACATATTATGTCTTATAGTTTCAGACTTTCCCATACTGACCCATTTAAATGAGACACCTGTATAGTAAGGACGCTAATCGTATTTAGAGTTTTTTGCCCTCAGGGTTTTTTGCCCTGCAAAAGGTGGAGTAGAAACAATTTTGATTTGTATTGCTTAAATATGGCCTAGCCATGAGAAATGCATGTTTTTGACCTCGAGGAGTGCCTGCTGCGTTAGCCGCTATCTTGAACAGAAGAGACCAAATATTCTTTTATAGGGTTCCGTACCCGAAGGGTGCCAAACGGGACCTTATTACTGAAACTTCGCTGTCAGTCGGTCCGTCCGTCCGTCTGTCTGTCACCAGGCTGTATCTCATGAAATGAACCGTGGTAGCTAGACAGTTGAAATTTTCACAGATGATGTATTTCTGTTGCCGCTATAACAACAAATACTAAAAATCAAAAGAAATTTAATATTAAGGGGGGCTCCCATACAACAAACGTGATTTTTTTGCTCATTTTTGCTCGATATTGATAATGGTATATGGTAGCAGGTAGACGCTTAAAATGTTAACAATTTATTGAGTATATTATTTACTTAAAAAAAATAATAATTAAATTTAAATTAAATTAATATTTAGGCGGGGCTCCCATACTTTTTTTTTTGCGGTTTTTTATAGATAATGGTACGGAACCCTTCATGCGCGAGTCTGACTCGCACTTGGCCGGTTATTTAACTTAGTTTTACTGAATTAAAGTTCTCCATTCTCGGTCTAGGTATATACGCAAACGCTGAATCGCAGGCCACGCAGAAAGGTTTTGCCTTCAGAGGCAGGGCGAGGACAGGGCAAACTTGCGCGTCATATAAAAGGTGTCTTGTCTCGCCTGCTCTATCTTACACAATGTTTTCTGCGTGGCCTGCGTTTGAGTAGCATACGCGCGGACGGGTTAACGGTTATTTTATTTTATTTGTGAATTTTCTACCGGAGCAACTGAAAATGATCATCACTGTCTGCCTGCCTGCCTGCCTTACATTTTTGTATAAAAATCGTAAAGCAGTACACAGAATACATCTACATACTAAGTTTCAACTGTGTCGTCGTAATAGATTTTGAATAAAGTTGCCGTGACATTCGGACATACAGACAGACAGACAGACTTGACAAAACTATAAGAGTTCCTTGTTTCTCTAACGGAACCCTAAAAATGGTCGAAACTGAAAACTTTAGGTTTGAGTTGGACGTAGTTACATTTTCAAAATTCTCACAATTACACAATTTATAAATCCCAAAACATTACTACAAAAGTAGACAATGGGGTTGCTGGGAGTTTTTTTTTCTGGGAAGTACTAATTCAACACAGTCTGTACAATTCATACAAGCCATAAAATTACCAAAGTAATCATTGCTGGGTAGTATGCTACCCAGCAACCCCAAAATGAATGTGATATTACTCGTTATTTATAGAAGTACATTTTTTTGTGGTAAGAACTAATAATGTACATATTGTACAATGAATTCATGAAAAAAGACACCAAAAACGATAATGGGGTTGCTGGGTAGCATGACGTGAAATCTTTAGATTAAATATTTAATTAAAAAAAAAAAAAACATGTTTCTACGTAGCGCGTGCGTTGACTAAAAGCAGGCGTCATTTTTGATGACGTACGCTTTCATAGACTTTGGACGCCTAAGAACATTCTTCACGAAAATGCAAAAACTAAGATGTTTAAAGGACTCTTTCAAACGGTTATTATTATTTGAACTATTGGGAAACGTATGCATAATTTCCAAAACTGTGAATATATTGATACTAAAAATGCAATCCCTGGCTTACAACATGACATCAGATAAAAGACAGATAGGTACTCATGCACGCAAGCATTTTCTGTGTGTGTCTCGCTCTCTCACAGACTCTCTCTTTGCGAGAGAGTGAGACACACACAGTGAACGCTAGCCAAGTTACATTCCGGGAGTTATACTAGTATTAAAATGCTGTAAGAGTAAATAATTTATACACAATTTGACCAACAGTTTTTGGTTTTGTTATTTGTAATTTTGTTATAGTGTCAGAAATTAAAGTAAAGCAATTAAGAACTTACCTATTCTTGTGATATTCCAGAACTCTCCGTTATTGACAACATTCAGCACGCTTGCATTTACGACCCATGTACTCTATAATAAATAATAATCTTCAGATATTCACTTTTCAATATTTTGTTTCTCATAAATTCACTAGCTAATAACTGATGTAGCTACTCCAACGGCCAACGATTGATGCTTAACTGATTTACTTCACAAATAACTGCACATTTAGGGCAGCTTTGCCACGCATCCAGGTACATTAGCTGGATTCATTGTGTGAAAAGGGACAACCAATCAGAGCGTTGCATTTTGTTAAATACTTTCTTGCTATTTGGCATCTATTGTTGTTCAGGTAGAACTATTTCTAAGAACGTGTAAAGTAATGGGTTCTTTAAATAGGGGTGTAAAATGTTTTTTGCCATAGTTTATGCATTTGAATCAAATAGTTAGGGCACAGGGTCTGGTAAATGTGTTCCCAAGTTATGTTACTCGTAATGTAGGCACGATGAGGTAGACAGAACCCAAAAATATACATAGGTTTGTATTCAATAAGGCATCGGAAATAAACATGTAAAAGACCATAGTAGAAGAAGAGATGGGTCAAAGATTAGCGTCCATTTTCAATAAACTATACAGGGTGACATTTAATTAGCTGACCATATTTTGGGGAATCATAGTCCCCATCATTATGAACAATTTTCCCAAAGAAACATAATAGTCGCAAGTTCGTTCGTTTCGTTCCCCAGTACATTGCCCCGATCAGCTGATTTCAAGTTACTACTATGGGAGACCCAATTATTTTTTTCGTTTGCAACCATATGTTCCATGGGGAAAGTTCTTCATAATGATGGGTACTATCATTCCCCGAAATATGGTCAGCTAATTAAATGGCACCCTGTATATCCATGGATTTCACATAAGATTTGATAGTTGCGCTAGGAAACTTCTGTCTATCTTGACCCTATCTATCTTTAGATAGGTTAGGTTAGCCGTAAGATACGCGGCAGTGTGTCAATCCGAGTTTGCCATGCTTTTACTTTTCTTTATCCCATCATATAAATTATTCTAGGGAACGTAACCATACTAAGCACTTTCTTCAAAATACCACGCTACGCTAACCTATTACCTACCATACTACGGTGGTCACGCTGTTGGGGGGGGGGGGGAGGGAATAGCAAAAAATGGGTCACGTAGTATAGGCGTTCTATCTCTATAATTTTCAGAATATTGATGTCAATATAATTGACACGTATATCTGTTTCTCGACAGCTCGCCACCGATTTTTGTAAATTGGCCATAACCAGTGAACGAAAACAGTACTTTTTTTGTCCACCGGCCATAACGAGTCTTGAGACCTTCAAAAATGTGGCAAACATTTGAAAAAGATAACGCTGCTGTATAAAAAAAATGGGTGTATCAGTACAGTGCGATCATAGACCTTACGACTCACGAAATAAGCTACGGGCAAAGTTCAGATTCATAATTCATTCATAATTTCTTTATTGCACACAAAAAAAATAGTTAACAAATTATGGTAGGTAATAAAAGTGTACAATGGCGAGCTTATATGCTCAGCTCAGATGTATATGTACTTAACCTAAGGCCCGACAGATGAAACGCGAGTAAATAAGTACTTATAAAATGAATGTAGCCCATTCGTTTCCACCGAGGGGCACGGGCCTTTTCCCGGAAACAAATAGATTGAGCCATACTCCACTACGCTGGCTCAGTGCTGGTTGGTGGAGGGGTGTCAGGCTAGTTGCCTACTTTGAATCGCAGTGCTAGAAACCTGTCTGTGGCATGATTCTCGCACATTCGATATACTATATCTACACCTATATCGAGTGATTTCGCATGGGAATCTGTCAATATAGGTCTCGATATCCGTATATCGAAGGCGCGAGAATCATGCCCGAGGCCCAATAACGAATAAAAGATTCGATAGAAAACTATCGAAACGTCAAATGTCGTGATTGTCGTGGGTCCTGGCAGAATTACCAGCGTTGCAGTTATCTGCAACACATGCTGAGCCAGGGCCTATTCACTGTGGAATATGCACATGTATAGTTTCTTTCTATATTTTTTATGTTTTGTAAGAATCTTTATTGTATTTGTGTGTATTCTTACAGTGAATAAATGGATTATCTATCTATCTATCTATCTGATTCTTATTCTTTATTACATAAAATATAATTTCCTGCGTTCTCGAAAACGTTAACGCTTACGAAAACATTCGTGATCGAGGGTTCATGTATGACAAGACTGTAAAAGCCTAACCCGGCGACTGTCAGAGGTCACTGGGGTAGAAACTGCCCTATTTGTGCCTCTGACTCAGCTATATAACTACACCGAATAGCGATCGATAGTAAACACGTCATCATCCTCAGCCCACATCGACCCACTGCTGGGCACAGGCCTCTTCTCTATAGCGCCAATATTTCCGGTCCTGTGCCAATTGCACACTGTGGGATCGACGACTCGTAAACACTTAACTCAAGTAAACTTAGACGTTCCAAAGTTTTTTTCTCAAAGTGATCCAAGGTTTCCTCTGTCGGGCCTAATAGTAGAGTAATTCTATGTTAACAATGTACGGGAATAACAAACAAATTAATAAAGTTTTAATCACACAAGTGTGTGGCATGACTGCATGTATGTATAATACGGAACCCTTCGTGCGCGAGTCCGACTTGCACTTGGTCGGTCATTACAACTTTGCAAGGTACGAGGAAAAGGGTGAATCACTCTCGTCCTGTCGCGATTCCATCCGCTGTCAACCCTAATTTCATTATTTTTGGCTGCCTCACTCTGTCGCCTATTTGTCATACATACCTCTGACCAAGCTCTGACCATTCCCTGGGGAAAGATTTTTCTTCGTCCATCTTGCCAGGCAAAAGTCTTTTGAACTTACAGCATAATATCTAGATTCTAGAGGCTTCAGATGAAATGAAAATAATTGAAACAAAAAGTAAACTTTAGAAAAAACCGACTTCCACAAACCCTATTTGATTAGATTGAGTTTAATACTAACTGTAACCCCTTATCCCCCCCCCCCCTTGGGGAATTAATTTTGTCAAATCCTATATCAGTGCTACCGCACGCGACTAAGGAACCCCTGTACAAAGTTTCATGGCTCTAGGTCCACCGGTTTAGGCTATGCGTTGCCTGCCCGTCAGCCACGCATTGTATTTGTACCTAGTATTGAGCAGATCTAGTGGCCATATGTGGTCTTCATCAGCAGTTCCGCATCACAATATTATGCTATGTGCAGTTGCACGAGTTATTATGAAAAACACAAAAATCACTATAGGTCTGCCTATAATATTTGAAGAGTTCTCTCGATTTCTCCAGGATCCCATCATCAGATTCTCACCTGGTGTCAATGGGACCACCCTTGAGGTATTACCTATACGCCGAAAAAAGATTTGTTCAAATCGGTTCATAATTGGCGGAGTTATCGCGTAACAAACATAGAAAAAAAAATACGGGTCGAATTGAGAACCTCCTCCTTTTTTTGAAGTCGGTTGAATATAGGTATTTAAATGAAATTAAATGTCGAACAGCACATTCACATAAATTGTGTCCGAAATGGCCGGAAATGAATAAACCAGGTAATTGCGATCCAAATGAAATTTTAAAACACATCAACTATTTTATTATCATGACGTTAAAAGAGGCTTACTTTTAAATTGAATTTTTGATCAAATTAACCGTTTCATTAGCATATTAACAAGAAAAGCTGGAAAAACGTGTGTCGTTATAATATAAATGAAAAGTGCATCTTTTAATCGTGAAGTTAAACATCTTTTAACTAATAAGTGCCGTTCTCTCATTCCTCAAATAGCGTTTATCTGTCAGTTTATTGGAGCTTTTGACATTCCACACGTACAAAAAGTGTCTCGCTTCGCTCGGTCGGTCAATTAGTACTGTTGGTATAAAATTAAACCGAGAAACATGTTCCACCACAATCAATTTTTCAATTCAATTTTATTTATTTAATGAAGGCACATACAATTATACAGTAGTAGATTAGTGTCCCATACTAGAGTTACTCCTTATCATGGGACACAGCAAAGTTTGTTAGATCATGCCTAAAGTAGTTAATGAAGTTTATTTAAAATTATCTATTCTAACATGCATTTATAGTACCTTAAGATCTGCCTAATCGTCAACAGCAATTTTTCCATACTATCATAGTCTTGTAGTATGAGCCATTTTTTTAAGTACTTTTTCTGTATTTTACCAAAAAATCCAAAAAGAGAACAATCAAAGAGACTATTGAAGTTATATTGAAGCTTTTGACTAATTTTCCAATGACTATGTAGGAACGTATTTTTATAATGGCGAAACAGTTACCGCGTTTCTAGTAACCGTTTGCATTCATACCGACACCCAGTCAGCGACTTTTCCAAATGCAAAACTTATGTAGCTAGAGCTCGTCTAAGCTGAAATGACGCGCCCCACTCCTTGGTTTTGTATTTACTTGTCATACAAAACCAAGGAGTGGGGCGCGTCATTTCAGCTTAGACGAGCTCTACATTGCAATTATGTGGAAAACTGCCAATATTTTCTTGTTAAAATGTTCTCTTCGACAATTTGCGACAGAAAAGTATAATAAATGGACGCGTCGAGATAAATTATATGTATCTACAGTTTTTGGAATCTTTTCTGAAATCGTTCGATAGTCTTCAGCTAATATTACTGTGCTCACCTAATAGGCTTGTGGCCAAGATAATCCAATAAATCTAGGAAAAAGTCTTAAGTTAAGAAGCATTATGTACAAAATGGCTTGACATTCTCAGAATTGTGTATTTCCAGCAGATATATTTTGTAAAGTCAATTTTGTGCAAAAAAAGACAGCATTTGATTGCACTTTTCCATGACGTCATTCTGTTGTTATTTCATAGAAACCAGGAACAAAAGTTCCGTTTTGACAGTTCATAAAAAGTATCTATTTTAACTTGACAGGCCACAAGCCTATTGGCATTGCTAATTGTAATATGTTCCATTGTTTTGTTTCATAATATTGTTTTAGGGTTCCGTAGAGAAACAAGGAACCCTTATAGTTTCGTCAAGACTGTCTGTCCTGTCTGTCCGTCCGTATGTCACAGCAACTTTATTTCGAAACTAGGGCTACACAGTTGAAACTTGGTATGTAGTTGTATTTTGTAAACCGCTTTCCGATTTTTATACAAAAATTGAAAAAATAAGATACAAAGGGGGGGCTCCCCATTCATTAAACCTATATGTGTTGGTTATCTTTCCAAAAACCATTTTTCCTCAAAGTCAATCGTTAAAGAGACAGACCCTTCCAAAGTGGATTTTTTTTGTTCCCTTCCCCCCTTACT
The DNA here is from genome assembly GCA_963457715.1 of Argyresthia albistria. Lineage (NCBI taxonomy): Eukaryota > Metazoa > Arthropoda > Insecta > Lepidoptera > Argyresthiidae > Argyresthia > Argyresthia albistria. The sequence goes on from OY735273.1 coordinate 8,380,650, forward strand.
TTTAAAGTAAGCAACTCTAAGTAACTTTTGACAGCCGCTAGCTGATTAAATTCTGGAGAAAGCCGCCCTGGCACTAAACTGACAACCTCAAATCCGGCAGCTCTTGCGCGGTGGCCACAGATTCCATTTTCAAACACACCATTTTAATTAGTTTAGTTAGTATAGTTCTTGTCGTCTCCCAAATCGCAGGCAATGTTATATAGATGAATATGTCACAAGAGTCACAGAGCATATCGAGACTGCTTGAGACAGAGCCAAATCCAAATAATTAATTGCAACATTGTAGTTGTGAAATTCAAGCGAAGAGGCAAAGGTCCTATTTATGTATATGTGAGTGAACATTCTGGATACCCACCACTAAGGTGCAAAAACATTTCTGAATCTAAATGAAATCTAAAATAAGAAACAAGCTGAGAACAAAAAAATAGACACCCAGTCAAAACATCACACGCGGGCCTAAAATCCAAATCCTGTAACCCCGAAAAAATAAAATAGGTACCGAAGCAATTTGGTCCCTCAAAGGAACACCAAAAACATGACAATAGTATTTCAGCCAGTAATCACAGAGCTTGGTCCTTCTCTGTTATTTATATTCCACGAGGAATAGATTAGAAAGAAATGTGATATTGATGTGGCGGTCCATGATTTGTCCATTATAGGATTTGTATTTGGGTAAAGGTTTCATTCATTCATTCATACATTCGTTCGTTCGTTCGTTCGTTCGTTCGTTCGTTAGTTCGTTCGTTCGTTCGTTCGTTCGTTCGTTCGTTTGTTCGTTCGTTCATTCATTCATTCATTAATTCATTCATTCATTCATTAATTCATTCATTCATTCACGATAAGCTAAATGCTAATCGGACCATCTCTCGTGATCGGGACCGATTTCTTGAACGAAAATATAATGTATATTGTTTTGCTCATCATGCTCGCTCAGCCTAAAACATTGACCCACTTCTGGATATAAATAGACCCTCTTCAATTCTCATGGTCTCCTGGCATCCGTATTCATTGAGATCTATTGATATCGTACGAATTAACAATTTATGCTTGCAGATCGCTAGGTTGAAGCGGAGATAGGACAAATGACAAAGAATGAGGGGGACGATCGATGGCAGGTAAACTAAGGCGGTGACGAAATGGCGACCAAGGGACGCAGGAAGCGCGATGGTCCGATGAAATCTCAATCCAGCCCCCCTACCGCGCAACCGGTGTCGGCATCGGCATCGTGTTTAAACGCGCAAGAATGAACTTTATCATTATGACAAGTCAAACACGAAGCCGATGCCGACAGCGGCTGCACGGTAGGGTGATTAGCCCAAGGCCCAAAGTAATAAATGGCGTAATGAAGGGTAGCCCTTTTCTCAACAGAGGGGCGAAGGAGGAAAAATAAATACCTATGATAGAATTACATACAGTATTCTACAGGAATGAAGTTCAATGACTTTGGTAGATATTACTGGACTGTTTTACGTTTTTTTGTACGGTTTATTACTGTGTTTTAATATTTATTGAATTGCCTTAGGTGAATATGGAAAATGCCTCATCCATTTAGGTGCTGGTCTATTCGTTGTGGTCACATTCACCCCATGGTAAAAATAATAAGGCAACCAGTTCGTGACTGGGCGGGTCAAACCTACACGCAGTGGGCAAAGAGTTGTGGGGCCAGAGAAGTGGGGCCGGAGACGTGGGAAAATCATCATTATCATCATTGGTCTTTTCATCTTTTCAGATGTTTATTACAGCTGCTGTGTGTTCTGGGAGTCACATTTTCTCTTGTGACTGAACAGACCGATTCGGGATCTGCACTGCCTGCCACAGCGATCACAAGCAAATTCGTCGTTAGGTGGTGGAGCCGGTTGTTTTCGTGCTAGCCGTTTTCCTTTGCGATTTTTCAACCACTGTTTGTCGTGCCTGGTTCTGCGCTGGTGTAATACTTAGGTGTCTCCATCCCGATACGTAAGTATCCATTCAGCCTTTTTGTTCTATTTACAACAACAAAGTTCTAATTCATTTTTAAATTGGTTGAAGAGGAACCCTGGTATACAGACCAGGAACCTGCGTCAACACTGTATAAATCCGATTATCAGTCTAAATGCTTTGTACTAGTTCTCAAATTCAAATAATTTTTGTATAACGTTTGTATGGGAAATTCACGCTTTCACCGGTCTCTTAAACCTTGCACAGTTTTTACTAATAAAATAAGACGGACTTTAGCTGTTGTCAAAAAGGTTGCATATGCCGCTAGGCAAATACAACACGGTCATGTTAAGTGGGAACTTCGCTGACCTTAAGAGTGCTTGACCTTGTAACTTGACCTTATTGAATTTAAATTGTGTCAAAAGTATGGTACAAGTCGTCCACAGGAACGCATTTTCTTATCGCTTCGTTCAACCTTACCTTCCCCCAAAAAGATAAGGGTGATTTCCTCAGTCAAGTGACGTAATGGAACTATTCTTGTATCCCCTTACTCAAGGGCCAAATCAAGGTCGTCCCTGAAAATGCGAGGGCATTATTTGACCTCAGAGGCTACGGCCCCGACCATCTTAGGGGATTGAGTAAAAATAACGTTTTAGGGTTAGGGTTTATGGGACTTGGGTCTTTAAACCCTGTTTACTACCGCTGGGAGATCACTCTATAACCATAATGTAACTTGTCAAGATTTAACGTGGTGGCGTTTCGCTTTGGCCCTCGCCGAAACTTTAGTATAAAAACATAAACATCTACAAACAGGCACATACATTGCTTCTGGGCCCACACTAGGATACCCTGTGTCGTGGGAAACAGAAACAGTGACATCACAAACATGTAACATCCAAGACCTGGAGATTAATAAATGGTATGAAGGAACTAGAAGGAACCTATTCATTATAGATTTTTGAGGAGAATATAATTTTGATAATGAATTTTTTAACAAGATTTCATAAGACCCTCAATCAGCCTAAAATGACTAGTTCCTAGCTTCAATGGACGTCTTTTAATCACAATGTAATGAATTACAACTGCAAAATATTGCGAAAATTGTGATTGGAGCTCCCATTAGCAAATGACGTCAAATACCGAGGGTCGAATTTTCTTTTCGTTTGCGACCATAATGTTTCTTGGGGAAAGTTGTTTAATTGATTGGTAATATCATTCCCACAAAAAGATCAAAAGAATAACATTTCACCGTGTTCTGTGACGCTCTGTATATGGCGTGAGTTCCCCCGGTTTTCGAGACGCTGATCATAGGTTACGGTTAGCTAATCGATGATCAATTCAAAATAGCGGCGCAGTGATTGGCTGATAGCGGTACGTGATTGGCTGAAATTATTTATTCGTTCTGTAAGCTAATCGTATCCTATGATAGGCGTCTCAGAAACCAGGAGTAAGTTACCTTGGTATACGACCAGGAACCTGCGTAAACACTGTATTAATCCGATTAACAGTCTAAATGCTTTGAACTAGTTCTCAAATTCAAATCATTTTTGTATTACGTTTGTATGGGAAATTCACGCGGTCACCGGTCTCAGACAGACAATGAAAGAGGACAGAGCATAGTGAGCTCATATGTGTAGCTTTCTCCCGCTCGCTCCGTTATCCGTCAATACAACTAGGGTGTATGTATGCTATTTATACCCTACATATTGGGCTTTAAGTGGGGTTCGCACTCTCAATTAGGACCACCTTCGCACTACGCCCTATATCGTTCCACTGGCAAGGATGTGTGAAGAAAATAATTGTTCTTCCCATAGATTTGACTTACCCCATAGCTGCGGCGATGGGCTAGCCCCCTGTCACGCAAAATGGAGTATTGAATCACTGGCTAAAAGGAGTTGTGCGTCGGCCACCCGGTATGGGAAAACACGTGACGCTAGGTTATGTTAAGTTGGAATCCATAGAATGAACGGGTATTATTAGTTTAGTTAGTATAGTTCGTGTCGCCTTCGGAATCGCAGGCACAGTGTCAGTAAAAATAGCATAATGTTGATGGTTTAAGAGACCGGTGACCGTGTGAATTTCCCATACAAACGTAATAGAAAATGATTTGAATTTGAGAAATAGTTTAATGTATTTAGACTGTTAATCGGATTTATACACTGGTTACGCAGGTTCCTGGTCTGTATACCAGGGTTCCTCTTCAACCAATTTAAAAATACCAAAACCAACCAAATAAATAAATAAATAATAAATAAAAATATTTTTAAGTAATTTGAATAAGAACCTTGGTATACGACCGGGAACCTGCGTAAACACTGTATTAATCCGATTAACAGTCTAAATGCTTTGAACTAGTTCTCAAATTAAAATCATTTTTGTATTACGTTTGTATGGAAAATTCACGCGGTCGCCGGTCTCTTAAGCGTTTTCAATCCGGATTTTTTTAAGTCCAAGATGCACCTTTTTGTTCGAGCTGGTCGGTGGACGTAACGGTCTTCATACAAAATACGAAGTTTTTTTTTTACTTTGATGATGTCATGCCTCCTCCACTGCGGTTGAACGATATTATTGTCCCAATTTATGTAACAAAATGTCGCAGCTCCCAAGGCCTCTCCACCTAACTGAAGATCACTCGACGAAGGTGAACAATTATCTATGTCAATAAGGCACCTACGTACCTTCATTAATGTACAGTCGGGAAAATTGCGAAAATTAATAAACGGTCCGTAGAATTTTGCTTTGTGAAAAAATGCGAACATGTAGTTTTGGGAAATACGCGAAATGGAAATTCGTTATTGAGAAAAATGCTTTTGTGAATTATATTAACGAATCTCTGAATAATAAGATTTGGTGAGGTCATCTGCTGATTGTAAGAGCAATCTTCGTGAAATCTTTCATAAGTATCATCTTTATTTTATAGTTGCGTTGCGGCAATAAGACCCGTAGATTTGGAATATGAGACCCGTAGATATGAGACTGCTATTTATTTAATAATTTGTACTCATTTATGTATGATAATACACATATAATCTAAACTGAGAAATTAGAACCTCCAGTGCCTAGACAAACCGCAAATGGTTTTTTGGCAATCTCTAGTTAAGTTTTTATTAGTTGTTATATAAATATACTAGTGGCTCTGTGAGCTGTAGACCTCGCGAGTATGTCGGTGGGAAAGCTGAACTGCTAACACACATAAAAAAAATAACCCAAATAATTTTCTTTCAATAACACATACAAACTTATGAATGTACCTGGTTACGTACATGCAGTATGAAAGTAGCCGCACCAATAACTTTGTAAACTACATTTCGCGATCTTTTATACAACCTATTGACTTTTTACTAAAATTATATAATCTGTTTCACTCTCATAGTCTTTACAAATCCAACGACACCTCATTTGTTAATAGCCATTTTTTTACATTTTAAAACCCCATATCTCCGCCATTTTGAATAAAATCAAAAAACTGGCTCGAGTAAAAAATTCTATTTATTTTTTCAACCTGCTCACAAAATTTCACGAGAATCGGTTCATAAATGCGACCTGTAGAGGAGAACAACCGGACATACAAAAGCATTTTTGCCCAAACCTGAAACGGAGACGCTTCGCTCGCTTCGCTCGCTCATCTGTTTCACTCTCATGGTCTTTACGAATCCAACGACACCTCATTTGTTAATATCCATCGAGCCGTTTGGGTTGTAGCGATTTTTTTTCTCCGCCATTTTGAAAAAAATCAAAAAACTGGCTCGAGTAAAAAATTCTATTTATTTTTCCAACCTGCTCACAAAATTTCACGAGAATCGGTTCATAAATGCGACCTGTAGAGGAGAACAACCGGACATACGAAAGCATTTTTGCCCAAACCTGAAACGGAGACGCTTCGCTCGCTTCGCTCGCTCGGTCAATAAAATAAATAAACAAGCAAATTATAGTTGTAGAGTTGACTCAAAATAATCACAATTATGTACTGTCGGGTAGGCTAATATGTCTGGCTTCCATGTGCTCCATAATGTAGAGTTAATTAAAATCATTTTTTAAAATGCATTTTCATGTTCAGTTCGCAACCGATTTTACATAATGCGAAAATGGGTCAGAACATACCTAAATTTTTATCACATTTATGGAACGCTCAGTTGATGCATACAAAAATAGACCTTTAAACTTGGTAGATTGTACATTGTACAACAAGTACACAAAACGCACGCACAAACAGAGTGAATAGCAAGTCGAGGGTAAAATGGGTTTTATGTACGAGTTATACACCTATCTTTTACTTAAATTGTGAGGAAATCAAACAGCAATATTGCAAAAAACAATCGCAAATTGCAACACAAAGAAAAAATAAAAACTTCCCACCAATATACTTTTTTATACGTGGCAGTGGCATTTAGCATAGGTGCGTGAGTGGCTGTTTACCTGACGACCTTTGAGTCTGAGACTTAGACGAAGATTTTACTTTAAACACTAGTGCATAAATAGCGATCTAATAAAAAATCAAATCAAAAATCATTTATTGAACAAAAGGTGGGTACAATAAATTAGCGAACATAACATTCTAAGAGTACAATCAAATGTTAGTTAGCTAAACACGTTGATTATAGCAGTAATATAGCAACAGTTAGTGCTTTCATTGCTTGCTAGTTAATTTAATGCCTGTGTTAATGATAAGCACGCTCTTGCCTTCTGGAGGGGGAATGCGGGTAAGTATTAAACTAGATTAGAGTAATTGGAGTAATTAGATGTCGTAGGTGACAATAACATGTGGTGCAATGCAATAATGCAGCCTACCCAACATAAAGACGAACTTCACGAGCATAAGAAGTGAAAAGATTATTTAACAAGCCGTGTATCAGTATAAAATTATGTTCGAACATCAGAAATATTTTCAGCTAAGTTAAAAATGACAATTATTACAACTTTTGTATGAAGAAACACTTATTTTCGGTTTCACTTCAAAAAATCTGATAGCAGTAAGATCCTCCTTTCAATACATTTGATAACCTTTATAAAGTATGGCGTTATGTCCACTCAGAAAAATATTTCTCTCACAAACTAAATACATGATTTTATTCACCTTTTCGAATTTTTATCTTCTTATCTCAAAATTTAATTTCGTCGAAAAGCCTGGGTTCTACCTATCTAGGAAGTCTTTATGCGAGGTCAGCGAAGAATTTAGTTCCTTTATCTTACAAGTTGCAGCCAAGTTCTGGAAGACTGAGGATTTTCTCGGGATAAGTTAGATTGCTTAGAATAAGTGAGCCTCTACTCCTTTGAAAAGTCGTCTACTATATACTGGATTAGAATAGATTATTTTTTGTAAAGAAAAGCTTGACAAAATATAATGGCAACTATGTTTATGATAGATGTCTGAAACTTATAACACCCTTAATTTTTCGTTAGCGGTTAATCAATCAAGGTTATCGAAAAAGTCGAAAAACCCTACAAAAGCTAGATGCCTCTGTAGAAGGCAATAATGTTTGCTTGTGTCATCTAATCAGATTATTCATGAAAGAGTAAACTTTTCCCGGCGCAGAACCATGTTCTCTTGAGTAAATGTTCTATTTAGGGTTCCTTCTCTAAAGAGTGCTACCAGGCCCTATTTTTTACGATAAACTAAAAAAAGGGATCTTTACAAGTTAGCTCAAGCACCACCCTCTAGGACTTTTAGTATGTTGTTAAATACCCCATTCCCTACAACCATACCAAAATTCGCTTACACTAATTATTCCCCCTGTTTTTACTTAATTTGGTGGACTACTAGGTGGACTGACGCCCGGTTCCCGAAAAGAATATTAGCGATGACAACTTGTTGAACTCTTGTCATACTCATTTCAGCCAATCACGTGCCGCTATTTTGAATTAATCTCCGTCGATGTTGTCCAATGTATGGTCAATTGGTCGCCATACTAATACAACAGCGCTGACCCGCCTTCAAACCCGCGCCACCGTCCGTCCGCTTGGCCGATTAGACAACCACTACCACCAATAGTTTGCCGAAACCTTTTTCCGCCTTTTGATCTTTGTAAAGAACCCATCGTGTTTCAGTCGTCTCGGACTTACCCGGTTTTATACCTCGTATTCGGGGTAAGGCGTAGAAAGGAGACAGTATTAGCACCTGAATATTACATTTGTTTTGTGAACGTGTGGAGAGCCGGCGCAAGATCAAATGGCGTCGTTTTGTTTTGCCTCCAATGGAGATTGGTTAAAATGTAAGTACCTTGAGAAGTGGATGTTCAGAACAGCCACTTTATTGTTACGAGCCTACTTTAACCCACTGTTGGGCAAAGGCACAGACATCAATGTAGTTAGATGCAGCAAATGCACCTACTTCGCATGTCTTGAATTTTGTGCATTGGACCTTTTTTCTTCCTAAAATGAGCTCCGTGTCGTCGTGACTTTTGGCAGTAAAAAATTAACATCCTTGGTTCTCATACAAGAAATGCTAGAAAAAAAATGGTAACATTTGTGACATATTAGGGCACCACCGCGTGTTTTGATTGACAAACCAAATAGGTATGCCATTAAACCAAACAAAAAACGCAGTAGTCTTGAAATGTTGCCATCATTGAATGTCTAATATTTCTTGCCAGACGTGTACATTTCACCGTGTTTGAGTCTATCGTCGTCTCTCTTAATCTATGGTCTTTGGGCAAAGGCCTCTCTCCCCTCTTTCACTCTATCTTATCCTGAGCCGTCTCCCTCCACTCCTTAACCCATAGACTCAACTCATCACTCCATCGCTTCCTGGGTCGGCCACACTTTCTCTTCGCATTATCTGGGAGCCAGTCTGTGGGTCTCTTAGCCAAGTGATTCGGCACATTTTGCAGCATTCGAGCAACAGAGCATGGTTTAATTGGTAAAAGAGAGAGAATACCTCTTGTCAAGCATTTGTTTTCATTATTACTGGCTAAACTAGTTATTGTTCTGAGGGTTAAACTGTGCCTTACAACACCATTTAGGAATAGGCTGTTTTTGTTGTCTTTCGTTAACCTCTTGACTGTATTTACTCCGGAAGCCACCAAATATATTTTTGGGCCGTTGATTTTGCCAGACGCTTGAGTGGTTATCACAGGGTATTAGAGAGCGATCAGACTATAGTTAGGATATTAAACATATAAATGGCAGTTAGATAAATAAGTATGTATTTCTGCAGCGCTGAAAACACATGTATTAGTTCCAAAAACTCGCCCCAAAGAAACATAGCAAATCACCTCAGATTGATAGTAAACGAACAGCTGTGTGGTTCATATCCACTCGGTAATGGTAAGCCTTGATATTTGCAACGCCGAAGGCACATCTGGGCTTACAGAAAACGATTGACCTCTTTTTGTGATCCATGCTAAATTGGTTTTTCGAAGGAACATTGTGTCTACGTGCTATCAATTTGGTTACCAGCTTTTTTACAGGCTTTTATAAATAGGGTTATGGTTTCTACAGGTATGTAATAGGTCGGGTGAAAAGTATTTTCGTATTTTGTATGTTTATATTTGTAACTAAGTATATATTATATATATCTATCTTTGGATGTATTAATTGTAACTGGCTGGTTTTCATGTCATTAAAAAGGTTTCAGAAAAGGAATAAATATAATACAATGTTGTTTCCGATAATTTTTCATTTGTTTTTCTTTATGTCCAAATGAGTGAATTGAATGGAGAAATTCGGTACATATTAGAGTTGTAGAAAAAAAAGGAAGACATGCAATGATGGCCGTTAAAAAAAAAAAGATATTTATGAACATAATACAAAGTTAGTAAAAGTAGCACAAAGTTGGTTTAAGCGTTTTCAATCCGGAAATTTTTAAGTCAAAGATGCACCTTTTATGTTCGAGTCGTTACGGCCTTCATACAAAATACGAAGAAACTTTTTACCCGACCTAATATTACGTATGTTCCCCAGAAAATAACAGAATTCGACATAAGGTATCGTTATAAGAGTTAAAGGCTATGAGACGCCCGAGTTGCACGAAACTAATTTGATAAGCATATCCTCAGCATCAGAGATATTCGATTCAATCCAATTCAATTTCTTTATTTCGGATATCCTGGTCCATAATAATTTGGCCTCAAATAGGGCCAGTGGGCCTAAATGGGTTCATACATATAAAACACACTATCACAAGTAAAATAGAACAACACAAACATAAAAACAACAAACAGCCTTGTGGAACCAGATCCGACCCCCACACACTTGGCCCTTCCAGTTCTTATTCAAGACCATGTGTAAAGATTCCCAGTGTCTGCGGATCGGACAGTCCAACCTTCCATCCAGCACTGATGATGATGAATGATTTATGAGTTTCTCGCCCGATCAATAAAGCAGGGTCTCTTGATACCTGACTCAGGGAAACTCCTGAATTACTCAGAAAAATCACGCTGGGGATACAAATGGGCAAAATTAATTTACTTTTACACGTTCCAATTGATACAAGTTTATTTCGCTCCGAGTGATCTCTCTTTCTCGTATAGGGTAAGGATATATATGAGAGGGAGATGGTGACAGCTCCCTCAGAACCAAAGAGTCATACGATTGAATAATATTCAAATAGTCTGAGAAAGATGGTACAAATCCGACTCTAGGGAAATCAGACGGGGCTGTGACAAACGAGGCATGATTTGTGAAGAAAACGAAGAGCCGGTCAAGTGCGAGTTGAACTCGTTTTCGAAGGGTTCCGTGCCATCATACAAGAGGGCATAAGACGTGCATTGGGACTGTCTGTAGTTTTAAATCGCAATTTTGTGGTGCCTATTTAGTGTGGGGACTGCGTCTGCCAAATACAACATTTTACGCTCCTGGGAGCAATTTTATACTTTTGCTATAAAGTACCGTTAAGCCAGTTGCCAAAATGATAAGCGGCTGCATCTGAAAAGTGCCATAGCAGTTTAAATTGGAGACTTTGAACCGGGTTGTTACCGTTGGGGGCCAGCCTATTGTTCTCGTAACCGCGAATCTCCATACATTGATTACCAAACGGGGCCAAAAGGTATAATACTATTATTAAAATTCAATCGCGTATTTTTCATACTTCTATTGCCGCTTGGGGCCATAGTGGCTAAGTACAGTCGGTACCAAACCAAAACAATGATTCTGTAGTACTATTAAATTAATTTTAACAATTGTTTTGACAAGATAGTTATAAAATGAAAGACGAAATTAGCAATGAGACACAAATTTTTATATTTGGGTCAAATGTTAATATCTATGTTTGGGTAACATTAAGGGTATATTTAAATCACAGCCTCTGATAAGAATATGTACTTATGAAAAGTAACTAGTATTGTAATAAGTAAGTGTAAAATAGAATAGTAGAATAGTAGTCTTCATTCGAATATGCATTACATTGAGCTTACTTCCTTACACCATCCTAGCTCCATGCGGGTGGTTAAACAATACCAAAGGGTACTTTTTAATTATAGTCTATTCGTGATAAGAATACAGTGAAATTAAAATTTAAATCTGTTAACACACACTCACAGGACAGGATACAACCTTCGCGTTCGAAAGTTTGCCTTCAACTGGTCACTTTGAACTTGGTTTGATAATTGGAAACGATTTGATTGGTTACGGGGCGTGGCTAAGCCGCCGGACAGTGATGACTTTACTGCATTCTTATCACGAATAGACTTTAGGATCATAATTCTAGTTCTATCAACTTTAAACTGACGATACAGCTGGCCATTTCAAATCCAACCCAACAGGGTCAATGCAATTCCAACAAAACAATTAATTCGTTTTCATAGTCTCCAAGCTGGAAACTCCAAATGGCCCCAAGGGTTAAGTGGGGGGCTTATCTAGTGTTTTATTGGACCGGTAAAGGTTGCCACTGATATGATCAAACCTAGAAAGAAAAAATCACCAATACATTTCCTCCTGTACATTATCAGACATTTTAGCGGTTAAGGAAAAAATCATGAGGATACCTTCATTATAATACCTTCATTATACTCTAAGATGCGGCGATGGACTAGCCTCCTGCACGATGGGTCAGCAACTGGAAAATAATGAAACATTGCCATGAGCAAAGACTGCAATGAAGCTTTTTTCATGGCATGTGGTTTACATTTGTGATCTTAAACTAACCTATCCCAGCCATACATTTGTTGCATCGCGATTTCGAACCTCATGCCATGGTAACAAAATTCAAAACTTATAACGGAAAAATGACGTTCCGGAACGTCATCGGGTCTTAAAGGTCAGTTTCACATGATCGGAGTTAGCTAAAATTATGTCTTTATTTAAGGGCGGTCCCTAAGCAATCAGAACTTAGAATTTCAACCTTAACTTATTTATAGAGGAAATTAAATAAAAAATAAAAAAGGTTAAAGACAAGTTAAGCAAGTCTAACTGAGGAAAATACTGTGCCATTTTTATAATGAATTGATAAATAACAAGATCACAAATTCAGTTGTCAAATAAAATATTGTAACAGACAGACTTTCTGGCAACTTCAGGAGACTTTTCTATCGAGCAAAATTAATAAAATAACGTTTATGAGAAAGCGAAGTCACGCTGACACTCGTGATAAACAAGCTAGTGAAAAAACGTGCAGCAATAATACTCGTCATTCCGAGCGATTTGTGTTTTGCTAAAATCTGTTTTTGCCTAGGGCGCCGTCTTAAGACATTACAAAACATAGCGTCACGCCTTTCCAGGTGCGGGATGGCAGATGCGCAATGTGTTAAGACTTATTAACATATTTATACCGAAAGGAAAAGGGTCTATTCTGTTCTGACACATATTTAGCATAAAACAAATTAGGTTTGTCCGTCCATACTCCCAGATGACCGATCTCTCATAATTTAGTTCCATGGTCAGTAGTTGTTTGCACAGTCACCCTAACCCTTCTGATCCCGGGGGTTTAGAATCTTAATAACATAATTTACAATTATATTTGGATTTAAAGCTGTTATTTGTACCCAGATAGAAGAGTATTAGGTATCAGTATCAGCTACGGTAGTAATAATAATAACAAAACTGTAGCCTATTTATTAACCGACTTCCCAAAGGAGGAGGTTTACAATTCGTCCGGATATTTGTTTTTTTTTTTTTTTTTATGTATGTGCCCCGATAGCGCCTAGACGGATGGACCGATTTGGAAAATTATTTTTTTGTTTGAAAGGGTTTACCTTCCCATTGGTCCCATTGACACCAGGTCAGGATCTGATGATGGGATCCTGGAGAAATCGAGGGAACTCTTCAAATATTATAGGCAGACATATAGTGATTTTTGTGTTTTTCATAATAACTCGTGCAAATGCACATGGTAAGCTTAATATTGTGATGCGGAACTGCTGATGAAGACCACATATGGCCACGAGATCTGCTCAATACCAGGTACAAATACAATGCTTGGCTGACGGGCAGGCAACGCATAGCCTAAACCGGTGGACCTAGAGCCATGAAACTTTGTACAGGGGTTCCTTAGTAGCGTGGTGTAGCACTGATATGAGATTTGACAAAATTAATTCCCCAAGGGGGGGGGGGATAAGGGGTTACAGTTTGTATTAAACTCAATCTAATCAAATAGGGTTTGTGGAAGTCGGTTTTTTCTAAAGTTTACTTTTTGTTTCAATTATGTTCCTACCGAATGACATTGGCTTGCCGTACAGTGATAAATATACATACGTCAATGCCAAAGTAACACGTGTCATTGTCTATTGGAGATGCGCTTTCCAACAACATTTTTGCTTGCGGCTTTTTGAGATTATAAGTTGCGTAGAACTGGCGCCGCCGCGCCGCCGCCCTGTAAATCCAACCTACCTCAAGTCACAACTGAAGGGCTACCTGACTACCAGTGCAATATGATCATAAATTTTACTAAACAATCGTGATGAAATATTTATCGATACGATTTTATTTGAGGTATGTTTGTTATACCAGGCAAATAATTCGTTTTTTATCTGATGAACTACCAACAAAAACATGCCGATCAGTGCCGCTGTTATCAAAATATTAATCTACTATTAGAAAAAAATACATTTTATATGGCAACCCATTTATTGTCTATTTTGGCATCGAATTAAAAACTAAGGTATAGTAATTGCGGCAAACCATAATTATACTCGTCCAACGATCTTTTGGCGTGTGGGTGACGACGTTTACAGGGGCGACACTTCTACGCAACCTCATGCTATGATCCTGTCCAAAATCGTTAGTTTCACCTATCACCGCACGATAGGAGTCGTTTGAAGTTTAATTGAATTAAGAATTCAAAATGGCGCGGCGGTCTCAAAAAATAAAGTCTTTTCTAAAGTACTATAAAAAGTCTAATTGGAAAACTCAACAGTCACTTCATCAAAACAACTTTTAAGTGGCCCGAAACTAAGTGTGACTTATATAAATTAAACTTAAATTAATTAACAAAGACAAATTGAAATAAATCAAAGTGACTTTCGAAAGCGTCTTAGAACTTTACAAATGAATATTTTTTTAGTTTAAGTTCAGATATTTAATCATTAAAATATGAGTTAAAGTTGGAATACTTGTACATAGGTACTTGTTTTAATTTATACATTGTTACTTGTTGTTTAATTGCTAGGAGCTAAACCTAGTTTAGTAGGTAGGTACATTATTTTCTACGTGAGATGTGTATTGTTAAATTTATAGAATACACTACACAGTTATTCTAAATATTCTGTCTATTTAATGCGTGCTCAGATACGTTCTAGGGACATGTCGCCTAGGGACATGACGCTACAACAGTGCAGAGTGTTGAAACATTCTCAGCGCCATTTTATCGTAATAATTATTCACTAAGTTAAAAACTTAAAAAAAACCGACTTTATGCCTTATCAATCAATCACTATTAATAGTCCTCCCCGCTCGGTACACAAATGTCGTCTTAGAGATCCGAAATCGAGCCATTGAACGTGACAGTGAAGTCCATACGTATTACATAATAAAAACGAATAAACAATCCTAACAGCTAGAATTTTCTCGCAACAATTACTATAAACTCTCTTATTAGAGATAAGCTCGCCTTTGTACACGTTTTCTATGTTTTTTACTGTCCTATGTAACTTTTTGTGTGCAATAAAGAAATTATGAATTATGAATTATGAATAAACACCAAAAAGACTGGATGTATAATGTCATCCAGATAAAAATAAATTAAACAATTAACAGTTTTATCATGTAGAAAACTAACTATTGGTCCGTTTCCTGATTTTCAAAATTGGGACCAAACTATTGGGTTTTCCAACAAAGAAAGATTTTTGAAATCGGTTAACAAATAGTGCCAGTTTCGATGTAACAAACATTTAAAAAAATAACGATAAAAAAATACATGCAACCGAATTGATAACCCCCTCCATTTTTGAAGTCGGTTAAAAACTCGCGGGTTAATTTTACAATTTCGCGAGTTGGTCACAGTTATCTCAGCTCTGTCATCTTATTTCAGAATCAGATTAGTCTTCCATAAGTTAAGTTAAGTTTTTGATCTGTGGCTTCTATTTAGTCTTCCATCGATCTGTTCGCTGATAGGTGACGTTTTCAGAGGGGTGCCAGCTCTCACACAGACCTTTCATACTTCATTGGTCATTAAAGTTGAACGCGCACCCAGACTGTCCCAGACGCGCCGCAGGAGCCGCACGCGCCACATTCTGACTTTTTCACGAGCTTGAGTTGAGATATCTCTCAGATCTGGGTGCGGTGTAATAAATCTTCTCAGTTGTATCACTCTTGTGACAGAGTGGTCGTGGTCATCATTTCGGTCGGGTGACCCGCCTCACAATTCGTCGCCATTCCTCTCTGAGGGCTGCTTTTTTAGTGCATTGGTACAGGGGGTCATCCAGTGCTGCCTTGATTTGGTCCATCCATCTCATTGGTGATCTACCACGCATTCTGGTGCCCTCTACTTTGCCCTGTACCACCAGTCGCTCGATACAGTGTAATAAATACCTACGTATTAAAAAAACCTCAGGTCTTGGATGTTTACTTATGTTTGTGATGTCGCTGTTTCTGGTTCCCACGACACAGGGTATCCTAGTGTGGGGGCAGAAGCAATGTATGCACCTGTATGTAAATGTTTATGTTTATCTGCTCAATGTGGAAACGCTCTACTTAGGCATACCACGACTTTATCGTGGTCAAGCTTTACTGCTAATAGATTTCCAACATTAAAAAGTCGTTCAGTGACTCAATTTACTTCTGCTTTATGAATATTTAACTGTGACATACATCGTCACTTGGTCACTAAGAATAATTATGCACTGGAAGCGACTGATAAATGTTTTCTTATCTTATCTTATATCTATCTTATCTTATCCCTCCACCAAACTGCACTGAGCCAGCATATGGTGGAGTATGGCTAAGTGTTACTCGTATTCGGGTAAAGGCCTGTGCCCCTCGGTGGGGACATTAATGGGCTACATTTACTTACTTATTAACTATATTATCGTAAATCTCCTGCATAAGCGTCGCTGTCCGTCATCAGCGAGCTTTATCTATTTTTTTATTAACAATGGTAATGAATTTATTATTATTATTTTGTTTTAAAGTTTTTTTTTACAGCAACATGAACTTATAAAAGGTACAAAATTCAAGTGTCCTTATTAGCGATTTTCCTTGCAGGATGATGGTACAAAACCCTATACACGTGTGTGAGTCCATCTCTTGACGGTGTGCTGCAAACTTGTTCCTTGACTGTAAATAAATTATAACGATGGCCAAATAAATAACCGGCCAAGTGCGAGTCGGACTCACGCACGAAGGGTTCCGCACCATTATCTATAAAAAACCGCAAAAAAATCACGTTAGTTGTATGGGAGCCCCCCTTAATATTAAATTTATTTTGTTTTTTTAGTATTTTTTGTTATAGCGGCAACAGAAATACATCATGTGTTAAAATTTCAACTGTCTAGCTACCACGGTTCATGAGTTACAGCCTGGTAACAGACAGACGGACAGCGAAGTCTCAGTAATAGGGTCCCGTTTGGCACCCTTCGGGTACGGAACCCTAAAAATCAACTTCTTCTCACTTTACTGTTTATTATTCGTTCTTCATCGTAGTTTCCATAATTATTTCCATTTTACTCGTTTTACAACTCTCAAGTTACAATCCCGCGCATTTTTGGTCAGCTTTCTCGAACTTTTTTAAAACCAAGAGTTACGTACACGGCCCAGTGTACAGTACGACCACAAAATAAGATGACCTACAAATTAGTTTGTTACAAAATATATAACGCGTACATGTCCTATTAATAAACACAGACTAAAACTGTAGTAACTTTACTACGGGCAATAAGCCAGAATTAACGAATTTCGAGAACACCTTCACTCGCAGAAACACACCGCACCGCTCGAACGACCGACAATGGCGAACTATTGTCATACTATAAGATGTGTCGGCGAACCGATTAATACACGTGGCATATGGCATTTTTTACACTGAGTAACAGACAAATGTCAGAGTAAATAAGTATTCTCATTTAAAAACCGGGTAAAAGAGCACTTTCTCTCTCTCGTGATAGATATTGTATGTACGTATTTATGTAGTTAGGTGTATTTATTTGTATATTGTGTATTTATTTAGTATTTTTGGTATAGGTACTTATTATATTATGTTTGAAGTATATTTATTTAGTCATTTATTGTGCACTGACTTCCGTCTCTGTATCTGTTTTTTCCTGTCATGCCTAGGTTTGCTGGAAGAAATATCTTTTTAGAGATAAGCTCGCCTTTGTACATACCTTTATGTAAATGTTACGTGTTTTTTATCTTTTGTGCAATAAAGTATAAATGAAATGAAGTATTAACAACAGTTTAGAGCTTTCGGACAGAGATGCGTGTGTATAGCATTTCAAATACTAATTGTTCTAAGACCTGTAGCGTTTCTCGTCCAACATCTGGCACTCTACAGTACTGACCTAAATTTGATATACAACCTCTGTTGCAACATCTGCCCTCTCACCATTCCCATTCGAGTTTAGACCTTAACGCCCACGCGTAAGGTCTGATTCCGGATTTCTAAGCTCGTCTTGAAGCAACGTTTTGTTTAGGCATTATGTTAAGTGGTCGTTTCTTTGTTAAGGGGAAACTTATTTGTGTGATGCACAACCGAGAGATCAAAGTGTAACGGACACTCAAAGCTGCTTAAAATTCGGTCGTAAGTTGCCTGGTGGTTGACGTGGGAAACAAAAATATGTTCATTTGTTGTATCAAAATTATGATGGATTAATTCAGATTTTTTTCTCAGAAATTTTAGGAAATAATATCACCACTATGCAATTGAGAACCGAATTTCAAGCAGAAATATGTTTTGTACAACGCCCCCTTTGCCCCTAAAATAACCTCTTATTTTGCTAACACCCTGCCCTGTATCTTAGACAACACATAGATGACAAACGGCCGGCCCAGAAATAAAGTTCATAGTAATAAATTTTTGACCAGATGATTTCCCTAACAACCACATAAAAAAAACAAAAACATACGGGTCGAATTGAGAACCTCCTCCTTTTTTTGAAGTCGGTTGAAAATAATGTCTACCCTAACAGCAGGGTTAATTTAGTTAGGTGTTTTATACAGTTTTCTCTCATTGAATTTTAATCTGTGTTCGCTATGTCCGCACGACTTTATTTACTCAATTTAGACTTTATTTCATTTTATTACAACACAATTGATTATCCTCTGTATTCGATTCAAAATTGGATGAATCGATTCTTAACAATTGTACGATTCCCAATCCCAACGATTTTTCAATCAAAATTTCATATCGCCGGCCGTCGGACGGTTTAGAGATTGATAATAGTAAATCTGCCTTGCGCCAGGTAACACGCTTCTAAGAAAATTCGTAACACACTTTTGTGTTACAACACAGGGTTCTCATCCCATACAAATTAGAATTAGTAACCCTTCGTAAAAAAGAGATGGCGTGAGGAGAAAGATTTATCTTTTAAACGCCACGGTTTCAGTTAACATAATTCTAGGTGGCGCTAATCTTAGAATAAATCCTATATAACTTAGCGCCATCTCGTGGTATTTGCAATTTTTCGATGGTGCTGCACCAAGCGATAATGATCTTGAACTAAAAAAGCTTCCGTAGCATCTCAGTTTACGCCGGTGTCATATTTTGTTCTAGGTGGTCTATCTGTATTAGTACAGATAATATTATAGTATCTATGTTTACAACAAGTATTGTTTAGATCCATATTGAAAAAGTTGTTTGTTTTGATTGTGTACAAACAGCGAGGTGACATTTTCAAAGTGGCGTCATTCAGTATAGAGTCCGCTTTGGTCGTTCTACAGATAACTTGGTGACTGTACAAAAAATACAATTACACTTGGCAAGTCAAAATGGAAACTTGACATGTTTATGAGCCGCTTAATATCACTAAATTGAAAAGCTGAAGAAAGGGGAAATCGTTCTAATGGACCTAAAGAGCACCGGATTTTCATCATCGATAGCTAAGTATATTCTGGCCGCTGAGAGAATCGATCCTGACATAATTATGTATATGTCCCCGTCTGTCCCGCGCTACTTTTCACTCGATCTCACTTATACAGGGTGACATTTAATTAGCTGACCATATTTTGGGGAATGATAGTACCCATCATTATGAACAACTATCCCCAAGAAACATATAGTCGCAAATGAAATAAAATAATTCGTCCCTCAGTACATTGCCCCGATCAGCTGATTTCAGGTTACTATGGGAGACCCAAAATATTTTTTCGGTTGCGACCATATGTTCCATGGGGAAAGTCCTTCATAATGATGGGTACTGTATACCTACATGTTTTAGGATCGCATTCTCTCATCGGCCACGGTGTAGTAGCGTGCATTTGGCACATGACGTAACGCTAAATTGGGTTAACACATCAGCGCAATATACCCTAATTGAGTTACACATACGTTTACAGTGGGTTATCAGTTCTGAGTGGTTACGTCACGACACGATCTGTCCATTGGCTATTTAAAACCGGATCAACGGTATTCGCCAGTTTCCATTTCATACTTAATTACATTTTGTTCACGGCTTAACAGTCGTATAAATAGAATAAATACGCCCACGGTTCCCAAACTGTGTAAGCCGGTAGCGTTTTTTTTTGGTAGTATTTACTCAAATAACATAAAAGTCTTACGTTACCTAATTAGTTAATAACTCAGTTTCAAAATTAAGGACAACGGGGCGTCAAAATACATTCTTTGATTATTCAAATAGCAAGGTTTATTATTTTTTAACCGACTTCCCAAAGGAGGAGGTTTACAATTCGTCCGGATATATTTTTTTTTTTATTTTTTTTTTTTATGTATGTGCCTCGATAGCGCCTAGACGGATGGACCGATTTGAAAAATTATTTTTTTGTTTGAAAGGGTTTACCTTCCCATTGGTCCCATTGACACCAGGTCAGGATCTGATGATGGGATCCTGGAGAAATCGAGGGAACTCTTCAAATATTATAGGCAGACATATAGTGATTTTTGTGTTTTTCATAATAACTCGTGCAAATGCACATGGTAAGCATAATATTGTGATGCGGAACTGCTGATGAATACCACATATGGCCACCAGATCTGCTCAATACCAGGTACAAATACAATGCGTGGCTGACGGGCAGGCAACGCATAGCCTAAACCGGTGGACCTAGAGCCATGAAACTTTGTACAGGGGTTCCTTAGTAGCGTGGTGTAGCACTGATATGAGATTTTACAAAATTAATTCCCCAAGGGGGGGGGGATAAGGGGTTACAGTTTGTATTATACTCAATCTAATCAAATAGGGTTTGTGGAAGTCGGTTTTTTCTAAAGTTTACTTTTTGTTTCAATTATTAATCTTTTTGAAATAAACAAACTATGAGGAAGAAAACTGTCAAACAAGAACTAGCTATAGCGAGTTAACACTGAACTTGAGTTAACGTTGACAAATCCCTATTTTGTATGGAGTTGGCACATTTCTGCTTCCGCCAACCCGTACGGGAAAAGTCCTGAAAATACGGTATCTGCTCAGTGCCCATGCCTACATGCCTACATGCCTACATGCCTACATGCCTACATGCCTACATACAGGGTGTTCGGCAGAACGCAGAACGTTAGACATAGAAAAATGGAACCTGTAATTGGAACCTATTCATAAGAAATCCTAGCACGTAACTTTATCATAACTGTGTATTCTGTTGGTTCGCTTACAAAATAAAATAAATAACCGGCCAAGTGCGAGTCGGACTCACGCACGAAGGGTTCCGTGCCATTATCTATAAAAAACCGCAAAAAAATGTATGGGAGCCCCCCCTAAATATAAATAATATACTCAATATATTGTGAACATTTTAAGCGTCTACCTGCTACCATTATCAATATCGAGCAAAAATGAGCAAAAAAATCACGTTTGTTGTATGGGAGCCCCCCTTAATATTAAATTTCTTTTGATTTTTAGTATTTGTTGTTATAGCGGCAACAGAAATACATCATCTGTGAAAATTTCAACTATCTAGCTACCACGGTTCATGAGATACAGCCTGGTGACAGACGGACGGACGGACGGACGGACGGACGGACAGACGGACAGCGAAGTCTCAGTAATAGGGTCCCGTTTGGCACCCTTCGGGTACGGAACCCTAATAAAATAGGTTGCTACCTACCCAGGCCAAAAGATTTGGCCTGAGCCCCAAGATTTTTTGAATTTTTTATTTTTTGTTTTGTCAGGTTTATACCTTTAAACTTCTTAAGTATCTGTTTTTTTATTAGAATCTCAGTGACTTATTTATATAATATTTGTTGCAGTTTATTGCTAGATACAAATTAAAAAAAAAAAAAATGAAAAAAGTAATTAATTTTAAAGCTTAATTCGACTTGCCTAATAAAAGTTCAAAGTTCAAAGATTATTCAGGAATAGTAATTACAGGTTTACTTAATCTAAAACGTTGGTAAGTTCTATGATATTCAAAATATAACATTAACTTCTGCTCGCAGTAAGTTAAGATCAAGGGAATAATGATATAAGACTTCTGATTTTTTTAAAACCTCTCTACAGTTGTGTGATTTCTAGCGAAAGGACTGGACCTCGTTGAAGAAACAATTTTCCTTATAATCGCCATATACTCGCGAAACTTCACATAGCTCAGCTTCTTATGCGGTCAGACAAATCAGACACATTACATGTCGAAACTGCCAGATTGGTTTACTTTAGTTATTTCCATAGTATGTTATTATGTCTGTATTATAGTTTAGTTTCCACCATGTATTTACATTATAAAACTGAAATGGTAACCCCCTCCTTTTTTGAAGTCGGTTAAGAAGAAGGATTTAACTTTTATTTAATTTTAGAAAAATTAATCGGACGGCCACTGGGTATTTACGGATTGTTAACGTAGCGCGCCATCTTTTTATTTTTTCCGGAAACTGTGTTCTATATTTCCACGCAAGGGTGAAAATCTCTTATGTCTTACGGAATACTGCGTTGGGGGAGAGCGGCAGATAGTTTAGTTCCCACCCTGTATATACATTATACAACTGAACTGATAACCCCTTCTTTTTTAAGTCGTTTATAAAGAAGGATTTAACTCTTATTTAATATTAAAACAATTCATCGGACGGCCACTGGGTATTTACCGATTCCTAACGTAGCGCGCCATCTCTTTATTTTTTTCGGAAACTGTGCTATATTTCTACGCAAGGGTGAAAACCTCTGTGTTTCAGTTCTGTCTTCAGGGGAGGACGTGTCTGAGTTGAAATTCTGGCCACTGATACTAGGTGGCGCTAGTAGTCTTTTTGTGACTTTTATTAGGATAAACTATTAGCATTAGTTGTCACTAAATAATAAAGTAAGTAAGTACATTTTTATTTATACGATTTACTTTTTAGCCCGGTCTCTCAAGAGACGGATTAACAGTCAGATAATTTACTTGACACCTCATGAACGTGTGAAATGTGAAATGCCTCATTTTCGCTACGGAACCAGTTTAGAAACATCACCAACCACGGCCATGCTATTTTATTGGGTGGGTATTTCATGGGTAGACATAGCATGCTTTCAGCAGGGCTACCATAAGGTTCGCCACTCACCTCAGTCGCGCATTTGTCACAGTTTAATGTCAAAATTAATGCTCGCAAGTATGGAGAAACGTCACTATGTCGCAAAATTGGACATTTATACGCGACGCGAGGTGAGTGGCGTTGCCTCATGGTAGCCCGCTGGGGTCTTGACTAAGGCTGGATTTCATCAACAAATAGTTATACGAGAATAACTATCCCGGAGATAACTTGTATGACAAATGACAGTTCAAAATGATGTGATCTGATCTGGGTGTCACTATAGTGTCTATGAAAAAGTATTTATTTATTTATTTATTTATTTATTTTCTTTATTAGGAAAACAAACAGCTTAATCTATTACATAACAAAAAAAAACAATGAGTTAACACATTGTTAATAAAGTTTTCACAAAAAAAATTGACAAAGGTACTCAGAACAACACTAAAATGTATAGGTACTTGAATTTGTATATAAAGTTACCAACAGAGGGAGATATATGGTTCTACAGTAGGTAGTTCTAATTTATATAAAATATATATGTACGAGTATAGTGCTTATGTACTAAAGGTGATTAGAATAGAATAGCAGATCCGTAGAAGATAATCTCGAGTAAAAGTTACTCTTTCTTTGGTAAAATCCAGCCTAAGTTAACTTATATGTTATGTCACCGTAAAATTTAAAAAACCGTGAGATTACAATCTAACGGAATAAAATCGATAGATTATAATCTATCGATAAATTGGAAACAAGATCGACAGGGTTTAGCATTTATCCTTTTTGGTACTTACAAGTCAACCTAACGAAGGATAAATTTTATCCTTCACCTACCCTAACCCACCACTTTGCCTAGACATTCATTGTAAGAAAGATAAGATAAGATAAGATAAGTAAGCCTTTATTTAGAAAGAAGTACAGTATAGTTTACAATAATTTATCGAAAGATTACAATCTAACAAATCTAACTTGTTAGATTGTAATGTAACAGGTTTCACAACTTTACGTTGACATAATAATTGAAACAAAAAGTAAACTTTAGAAAAAACCGACTTCCACAAACCCTATTTGATTAGATTGAGTTTAATACAAACTTTAACCCCTAATCCCCCCCCCCCCCCCTTAGAAACTTAATTTTGTCAAATCCCATCTCAGTGCTATGCTACCCCACGCTACCTAAAGAACCTCTGTACAAAGTTTCATGGCTCTAGGTCCACCGGTTTAGGCTATGCGTTGCCTGCCCGTCAGCCACGCATTGTATTTGTACACCTAGTATTGAGCAGATCTGGTGGCCATATGTAGTCTTCATCAGCAGTCCCGCATCACAATATTATGCTAACCATGTGCATTTGCACGAGTTATTATGAAAAACACAAAAATCACTATAGGTCTGCCTATCATAGTTGAAGAGTTCCCTCGATTTCTCCGGATCCCATGATTAGATCATGACCTGGTTTCAATGGGACCAATGGGAAGGTAAACCCTTTTAAACAAAAAAATAAATTTCAAAATTGGTTCATCCGTCTAGGCGCTATCGAGACACATACCTTCTCCCATACCATCCCTCCTTTGGGAAGTCGGTTAAAAATAAATAAAGGCAGGTATTTAATTACATTATTTTTATTTGTTTTACACGTGTTACAAAATTACATCTACGATTTACTCTTCAGGCATTAGGGATTTTTTTTATTTCACTATTTAATAATTTAAATGTTTGGTCTAAAATTTGTAACTTAAAAGCTAGCGCTCTTCGGCGTCCCATCATTTACAGCGCTTGAAAGTTCATAAAAGCTCCGGAACCCGGCGACGAATTGCAAAACTTTCCGAGGTCATCAAATTTTCATCTTGGTAATGCCGAAACGATATTTTTGAATCATAAAATTAGTGAATTAAACAATTTGAAAGTTTTGCAGAGAAATCGAGTTAAATCGCATTTAATATTCTAATTCTATTTAGTTTCGTCGAGGCATTGATAATTTTATGATTTGTGTTGCAAAACTGTGTTGTATTTTTTGGAAGAAAGTCAATTTCTAAAGTGGTTTTAAGCTTTGGCAGTTGAATGTAATATTGTAAAGAAACTATTATGTAGTTTACTATTTTAAGTTCAGTTAATTCTTTGCATTTTCCTAACAAGGCACAGTAGAATAAACTTACCTGATAGGTAGGTAGGTACACCATTTAATTAAGTCTTAGTTGTTAAGTAAGATGCCATAAATGCTAGTTAGCCATAAAACAAGCATACCTACCATTATTTATTTGTATGTCTTATTATTTTATTTTTATCTATGTACAAGTTTTTATAAAGGTGCCTTCCAGCCTGAAGAAACATTATTATTAGAAGAAAATTATTTTGTGTGCTAGCTAATAGTTGCTAGTCATTCAAAAATTGTAAAAATATAGTAAATAAAGAATTCTGAAGAAAAAAAAAGTTCAGTTAATTCTTGATTTAAATGCTTGCCAAGGTTTGCCAAGCTTTCGATAAAAAAAAACATCATTTTAGTCCTTAAGGACATGAGTAGAGGACATTTAAACAAACAAAAGCAGATCGCAATTAGTTTATAGGTCTCGCCTGTACTTATCATTTTGTGACGACATTCTACCCATGTCTGTACACCGTCCTCTAAAGTTGGACCGAAAACATTACTTTAAATACGTAGGGCACATAATCCTGTTTTCAGAACCGGAATCCGAAAATGGAAAGAAGATTAACACACAAAGAGAAATACACAGAAGACATAAAAACGGTTACCTTGTGTTAATAATTCAGTAGATTCGGGAAGAAAAAAGTTTTCTGAATATACGCGTTTGGTGGATTTACATTGATGTGCAAAGACAGATTTTTACACAAAAATCCACAGGCCTGTTTCTAAATAAAACGCTGCGGTCTTGTTATACAGGGTGACATTTAATTAGCCGACCATATTTTGGGGTATGATAGTACCCATCATTATGAACAATTTTCTCCAAGAAACATAGTCGCAAATGAAAAAATAATAATCCACCAGTACATTGTCCCGATCAGCTGATTTCAAGTTCGTAAGGGAGACCCAAATTTTTTTTTTGTTTTCGACCATTATGTTCCTTGGGTAAAGTTCTTCATAATGATGGGTACTATCATTCCCCAAAATATGGTCAGCTAATAAAATGTCACCCTGTATAGCCTCCTGATTTATTCTGTCCTTCTTTTGTAACTATGGAATGCAATAAACTTGAAACTTGAAACTTAATTTAGGAAATCCAAAAAATAAATATTTCATAGTTTTAAGAAGAAATTTCTAAAAATACCTACCCCGGGGCTCCGGAGGATAGAAGTACAGTACAGGCCATTGTTTTGGCACGTTGGGTCTAGTCTCGCTCTCCTTCTCTCTCCCGCCATGTCAAACGCCGAGTGTCATACACGGGGCACCTCGGGTCCTGCCCCGACGTGTCAACATAATACAACTATCTGCTTCTATAGCAAAAACCCGTCAACGAGTAAGAGTGAGCCGTACTCCATAACGCTGGCTCAGTGCGATTTGATGGAGTGGTCTCTGCTGGTGTATGTTCCAAATGCCTTCTCTACTCAATATCACCTCTATGGCACAGGCATACTTAGATTCACATCCTACATATTCGCAGGAAACATTGCGAGGAGTTAAGGGAGGGTACTTACAGTTTTTCCTTCTTTATTTCGCAGAACTGGCTTTGCTTGAGATGTGTTTTCATCGTCTTCCTGGTTCCTTTATATATATTAAATAGGTATCTGAAGTTTTTCGTTAGACAGCTGTGATCAAATTAGGGACTTGCTGCCTCTGCACGGTTTTACAGCGCATTTTTGGTAAATGATTGCTCGTGAAATTAGTCCCATGATCTCGGATATTGGATTTTTGCCAGGGGCAATTATAAGATGATCGACTCCCTCGGGAGTAGAGTAAAAGGCTTGAGATGTGCTCAGATACCAAATTACTTTATTATTATAAATACTTAGCTTATATATAAATCTGTACAAGTGTACAAACTTACGTGGTAAAAATAGAAAACCTTATCTGTGACGGTCGACATGTCTTATCTGTGACGGTCGACATGTCTTATCTGTGACGGTCGACATGTCTTGTCTGTGACGGTCGACATGTCTTATCTGTGACGGTCGACATGTCTTATCTGTGACGGTCGACATGTCTTATCTGTGACGGTCGACATGTCTTATCTGTGACGTTCAACATGTCTTATCTGTGACGGTCGACATGTTTTATCTGTGACGGTCGACATGTCTTATCTGTGACGGTCGACATGTCTTACCTATGACGGTCGACATGTCTCATCTGTGACGGTCGACATGTCTTATCGATAAATCTAAATACAACGTGAATGATTTGGAAAGAAAATGCACTAAACTAAAAAGGCAACTAAAGCCTCTAAACGTCATAATAACGTCATTTTAGTTCATTAACAACTAAGATGACGTCATTATGACGTTTAGAGAGCTTAGTGGCCTTCTTGGTTTAGCGCATTTTCCTACTAAATCGCCTCCAATAATGACTAACAATAAAAGTCAACCGGCACAAGATAGATATATAGATTTAAGTATAGATATTGCATGTTAAAATTAATTATCTGCTACACCCATATGGGTAAATTTACACTGATACACTAGCTACTGTACTTATCATAAGATCTTTATAAACGTGTAATTTATGGCAATAAACGACTGAACTGACTGAACTGAACTGATTCATCAAAAAAATTAAGAAATAGCCCCAATAATGTAGCCCCTTTTTAATAAAGTAAAAATATATGTTTACGTAATAAGTACTTACCTAGGTACTGAAAATAATAAATTATGTTAGTTCAACAAATCCTTATCCAGTTAACGTAAGGCCAAAAACTTACCCGAAGGTAATAAGTCACCAGCAAATCGCCGAATTTACTCCTAACGTAATAAGGGCCAATTTACTAATCTGTCCCGAAATAAGGGCCAATTTACTAATCTGTCCCGAAAATTAGGATTAAATTCGAAAACTGGCGGTCTGCGCTCAACCCCACAACTATAGAGGCTGACAAACACAAGCAAGACTGCCCTTATTTACGGGGAACGGAGGGGGGGGGGGGGGGGTAAACGTAGCGAAGTACTGGCTAAAAAGATTTTGTTTGGTACGTAGTGACAAAAATAATTTAAAATAGTTTAATAAATACCAAAACTGTTACATCATATAGAAAATGACATTAATATAAATAAATAATAGGAATACATGTTAATGAACACTCATATTGTAGTGCCCCCACGGGGTATCATTGTTAATGATATGCAATAAATAAATGAATAATGAATAATAATGAATAAATGTTTTATTGAAAGAACTGAATATTGTGGGTGAGCTAGGAGAGATGACGGGAAGAGTAAGGTCTGACGATAACTTATGGATGACGGAACAGAAAAGGAAATGAGTACCTACAGGAGGACGTGTGTGATAGGCTGAAAATAATATAATAAATCACTTATATCAGTCAGTTCCTACTTATTTCTACATTGAACAAGTAGGAGTCGGAATCGCACAAGAAGGGTACCGTACCATCGTACAACACAACTTAAGCACTCAAAACAATAAAACAAAAACAAAATAAAAAAAGATTATACCCTCACGAGGCCGAGGATTTGAACTCACGACTTGAGGACTTTGAGGGCCTACACTATACTGGCTGCGCCACGACAGCGATGTCAGTTGACGCGAAATATACCATCATATTGAAATGCATGGGTGTATCAAAACACATCTCTTGCATGGAATCCCCCTTTCATTTGTAATATCTCTCGCATTTCAGTATTTTTTGTTGTTGCGGCAACATTCTGGGAAAATTTATCTTTATAGCTATTACGGTTCGTGCTCTAGGACCCGCTGACGGACAGACAGACAGACAGGCAGACGGACAGCGTGGGCTTAGTAATAGGGTCCTGTTTGGCACCCTTCGGGTACGGTACCGTAAAAACGATGTCACCCTCGCCACCCGCATACCCCAAAGACGTCACCAATGAGATTGTCAGGCTACACGCGTCTATATGCGGGCAGGTGTAAATTATTCCCCCGCCCCTAAATAATTCATAAGGAGAACCATTTGCGAGGTTGCGTTCGCACTTTTTGGGTAGGTACCTTACATTAGTATTTACATTTTTATTCTGCAGAAATGGATGGCTAGAGTGTTCTATTGTATAATGAAACGTCAGTTCGCCTTAAGTTATTGCTGGGCGAAATTGGGTTCGTAAATAATTTATGAAAGTATTTTTGTGTAAGTATGCACAAAAAATCTATGCATCTTATATGCCTTTATAATATATACTTACGTGTATTTAAAAACAAATTTTTAATTAAAAATAAATTAAAAATAAAATTGAGAATCCCCTCCTTTTTAAGTCGACGAGTCTACAGAGAGCTATACAAGGTGTAAATGAATTAACGAAAAATGAGAAACTACTTTGCTATGGACATCATTCTGAGCAACTTATATTACGAAATCGATTTGATCAGAGCAAATTAATTTTTCACTTCCCGGTACATTTTGGTCTGAGTGGATCAGCTGATTTGTATGGAGAAGTGAAAAATAAAGTTGCTCTGATCAAATCGGTTTCATAATGAAAGTTGCTCAGAATGATGTCCAACAAAGTAGTTTCTCATTTTGCGTTAATTCATTTACACGTTGTATAGCATATTCACAGTTCTAGAAAATTTAAGGAAATTTTAGTGAGTAATAATTGAAACAAAAAGTAAACTTTAGAAAAAACCGACTTCCACAAACGCTATTTGATTAGATTGAGTTTAATACAAACTGTAACCCCTTATCCCCCCCCCCCTTGGGGAATTAATTTTGTCAAATCCCATATCAGTGCTACCCCACGCTACTAAGGAACCCCTGTACAAAGTTTCATGGCTCTAGGTCCACCGGTTTAGGCTATGCGTTGCCTGCCCGTCAGCCACGCATTGTATTTGTACCTAGTATTGAGCAGATCTGGTGGCCATATGTGGTCTTCATCAGCAGTTCCGCATCACAATATTATGCTTACCATGTGCATTTGCACGAGTTATTATGAAAAACACAAAAATCACTTTAGGTCTGCCTATAATATTTGAAGAGTTCCCTCGATTTCTCCAGGATCCCATCATCAGATCCTGACCTGGTGTCAATGGGACCAATGGGAAGGTAAACCCTTTCAAACAAAAAAATAATTTTCCAGATCGGTCCACCCGTTTAGGCGCTATCGGGGCACATACATAAAAAAAAAAAAAACAAACATCCGGACGAATTGTAAACCTCCTCCTTTGGGAAGTCGGTTAAAAATAAAAGTAAAGTGGATAGCTTGTTCAGCTATCATAGCGTCACGACTTTTCCCATACGGGGTGGTAGAGGCACAACTGTGCCCACTTTCAGCCAGTGATTCATACTCCATTTTGCGCGTCAGGGGACTAGCCCATCGCCGCAGCTATGGATTAATGAAGGTTTCCTCAGCAATGTATGTGCCTGTATGTGAATGTTTATGTTTATGGTGTTTTCCATCACCGTTAGAACATCCGTATAACTCTATAACCACAGATACTATATTATACTAATACAGATAGACCACCTAGAACAAAATATGACACCGGCGTAAACTGAGATGCTACGGAAGTCCGAGGCCATTATCGCTTGGTGCAGCACCATCGAAAAATTGCAAATACCACGAGATGGCGCTAAGATATACAGGATTTATTCTAAGAAGTACGTTAACTGAAACCATCTTACTCCTCACGCCATCTCTTTTTTACGACGGGTTACTAATTCTCATTTGTATGGGATGAGCACCCTGTGGTATAACGTGTGGGTACTTATGATTTTGTTATCTCATTGGTACATGATTATTTTTGGTGTTAGGTTTATTTATTCGTATGGCATGGCCGTCGAGTCGCTCATATAGGTAATCTTGATGTCTGCAGCCATTCGGCTGCTTCGTCAGTTAGAGTGAAGAGGTCTGTGGGGTCTCCGTGGTATTTTCTTTTAGGACAGTCCTGAATTATATGGTCCATGCTTTGAACATCCGCCCCGCAATCACAGCCCGGTGATTCTCTCCAGCCACAGCGGTGCAAATATTCACCTGTGCGACCATGGTGTTAGGTAGCTTAATTAGAAGAATTACTGTTTTGCCCGTCAGAGCTTTGATATAAGTTTATTTGTGATGCGATCTAATACCAACTGAAGCAACTCCAAACGGATCTAACAAGTCTTTGAAAGGCCTTTGTGTACAACAATATACCTACGGGTACCTACAAAGCTAGAATATGCTTACATCCAAATACATCCTAAAATTAACTACCAAAATATTAAAGATATACTATTACTACTATTAACACTATTAATAAACTAATATAATATATAAAGAAATTTTTACTAGCACAAACATACACTAATAAATACATACAAACTACCTGAGATTTAAAGAGTGAGTACCTTTTACCCAATCCCAGAATAAAAACTGTTCTAAACTTAATGGGATCGTAACAAAAGCGAGGGTATAAATATGTCTCTAGTAAGTAACACTGCGAGGCCTTCACGAGCTTTCACGATTATCCTCCTAACCCCTGGAGGTATAAAATGTTTTCAAAGTCGATGAAACTTGGTAAGCTTTCTTAAAAAAATACTTTAATGATGGGAAAAATAATAAAAAAAATAAAAGTACCGGAAAAGTCGTTTTTCCAGATGTCCTACCTATAACACATTCGGTGGCAATCGTCGAGTTTATATGTCCTATGTATAGAACTTTCGGGGCAAATTATACAACATCTATTATATAACATCTCGCATAGCATCAAAATATATTTATTTAGGAATTAAACGTTTTCTTACTTCAAACTCATGTTTTTTTAACACTTTTGCTTAATATAAACAAACATAACTTTCCTTAAAACGAAAAAACAAAACATTATCCAGGTTTCAGTGAGATCAATCAGATGGGTACTAATATCCGGGCAAGTAAATTATCAACGGTTTCTGGTTTGATATTCTGCCCCTATTGAGAGATTCTGTAGCTCTAGTCTTCTCCCTCTCTCTCGTCGACCTCACAAAGAACCTCTGGTCTGCACTCTTGAAGCTTTCTCGCGACTCAAAATTAAGTTTGAAGGCGAGGGTATCGGTAATGGAGATGCAATGTGTTCTCGGTCTGAAACATCCTCATTTTCACTTGTTTCATCATACGATTGACTATCATGATGACCACCCTGATTTTGCTGATAAGTGGGGTCTTTTTCCTGGTCATCAGACGAGAAATCGCTGTCTAATTCATCTAAGAACAACAAACCTGAAAAGAAAAAAGTAAAAAAATTAACAACGGATGTCTTATATAAAGGACATCAATTTAAATAAATAAACTTAGTTTACAACTGATGTCTTATGGATAGGACATCAAAAAGCAAGGTTATGGAATGAAGCCAAAACAGAGGGTAGGTTGAAATTGACTCTTAATTGCGATAGTTTATTCCCTAATCATTACAAAAACAACAAAACAATTGAAAACTTATGAAGGATTGTTATAATATGTATCGATTACTTACTCTGTTCCGCTCTCAAATTCCTGCGCCTGCGTTGCTCCTCCATTTTCAGATGAAAGTATCGAAGATCAAATGTCAAGAACTTTTTTTTCTAAGAGTTGCGTTCTAAAACAGTGTGGTCCTGCACAAACTTAATAAAAAAGTATATTTATTTTCACATGAGATTTTTTTTTCGTTGATGTCCTATGCATAACCCGCCAGGGGTCAGGAGGAACAGGGTGACTTTTAATTAGCTGACCATATTTTGGGGAATGATAGTACCCATCACGATGAAGATTTTTCCCCAAGGAACCTATGGTCGCAAACGAAAAAATATTTTGGGTCTCCCATAGTAACTTGAAATCAGCTGATCGGGGCAATGTACTGGGGGACGAAAAATTTTTTTCATTTCCGACCTTATGTTTAATAGGGAAAGTTGTTCACAGTGATGGATACTATCATTCCTCAAAATATGGTCAGCTAATTGAATTTCACCCTGTATACTAAAGTCTTCACAAAATAAAAGGCCCGTTTTGACAGTTCACGCCCATGATGTAGTTTTAACCCCTAATGCGTAGGTAATAAAAGCCAACCGTTGCGTACCTAGGAAAACCGCTTCTATTACCTACGCATTAGGGGTTAAAACTTCATGGGCGAGAACTGTCAAAACGGACCTTTTATTTTGTGGAGACTAGCGTGAAAAATTAATTCCAGGTAAAGACTAACGGTTCGGCGAGCGTGTAAATATGTCTTGAAGATAGATAGCGCACACCTCTAGCGATAGTGTGAGGCCTTCGCAATTCTTTACCTCAGCGCGGGCGCGGCCTAGACTAGAGCTATTCACTCGCTACCAGGGAGCACTTATCCAGTGTAGAGCGCATAGATACATTTTCCTTTGAAACAAAACTCACCAATTTACGGGCGGCGGGGGACGAGGCAAGCGAGCTGTGATTGCAGCCGCTGCGAAACTGTCTGGCGGCCCGTCATCGTACATAGAATGCTATGTTGAATACAACAAACGTTTGGCGAGCCGCATTCCCCCGCAGGCGTAGTCAATTGGGTATATAGTCTCTGCTCGCCATATTGTCGTGAATTCGAGGCGTGATGAAGAATGCTTTACTTCCTGGGGCCGAAATCTAATATTTTAAGAGGTCAAATCCGATACAGTGTAGGTAACAGGAAAAATTATGCCTCGAAAAAGTATTCGAATTGAAATATCACTGAATCTTACATTACATATGGAGCATGATTCTCGCGCATTCGATATACGATATCTACACCTATATCGAGTGATTTCGTATCCAATGGGGATCTGTCAATATAGGTCTCGATATCCGCATATCGAAGGCGCGAGAATCATGCCACTGAACTCGAACACTTTTTCGATCTGGTAAATAATCCTGCTTGACCCACAGTTCAGATACAACACCATGGTAACCATTATTTTACCATTGCCAAGAGTTGTATTAAGACAGTCATAGTATTATATTGGATCAGGTTAGGAACCAATCGGCACTAATTTAGTGCGTAATCAGCATTGATTGGAGGTTGGAGTGCGGGCCGCGCCTTATTTTGTACCTGTGCCTGGGAGCCATGAGGAGCATAACATTATCGCGGTCGCATATGAGCTGTGAGACTGGGGCCATGTTAAATCTCTCACCAAATTAATTGTAAAAATAGCTGTGCGTACTAAAAAGCGAGCGTACCCTGATGACCTTCGTAATATCGTAATTTCTTTATTGCACTCACATAAAATAATACGGATAAGTAGCTTATTATAGAAAAAAAACATTTACAAAGGCGAGCTTATATCTAATAAGAGATTCGTGATTATCATTACTCTCAAAATGCCACCAAGTGGTTATAATATTTGGGTATGTGCCTTCTCCTCCTCACCTCCTTTGTATATATCCTGACACAGAGGTCGCTCTTCTTAGGCCCACACACTGCATTTCATTTTATATATTTTTCAACCGACTTCAAAAAAGGAGGAGGTTCTCAATTCGACCCGTATGTTTTTTTTTTTTTTTTAATTTTTTTTTTCCATGTTTGTTACGCGATAACTCCGCCAATTATGAACCGATTTGAACAAATCTTTTTTCAGCGTATAGGTAATACCTCAAGGGTGGTCCCATTGACACCAAGTCAGGATCTGATGATGGGATCCTGGAGAAATTGAGGGAACTCTTCAAATATTATAGGCAGACCTATAGTGATTTTTGTGTTTTTCATAATAACTCGTGCAAATGCACATGGTAAGCATAATATTGTGATGCGGAACTGCTGATGAAGACCACATATGGCCACCAGATCTGCTCAATACTAGGTACAAATACAATGCGTGGCTGACGGGCAGGCAACGCATAGCCTAAACCGGTGGACCTAGAGCCATGAAACTTTGTACAGAGGTTCCTTAGTAGCGTGGGGTAGCACTGAGATGGGATTTGACAAAATTAATTCCCCAAGGGTGGGGGGATAAGGGGTTACAGTTTGTATTAAAC
Source organism: Argyresthia albistria (assembly GCA_963457715.1). NCBI lineage: Eukaryota > Metazoa > Arthropoda > Insecta > Lepidoptera > Argyresthiidae > Argyresthia > Argyresthia albistria. Next base: position 8,415,560 of record OY735273.1, read on the forward strand.
TCAATCTAATCAAATAGGGTTTGTGGAAGTCGGTTTTTTCTAAAGTTTACTTTTTGTTTCAATTATGAAAACCCACGTTCATTTTGTTGGTTTCAATACTCATACTCATACTCATATATTTATTATTAACCGACTTCCCAAAGGAGGAGGTTTACAATTCGTCCGGATATTTGTTTTTTATTTTTATCATGAATACAATGTTTGTAATAAAAACTTGTCAATTTGTTCTAGGGTCCGGCATTTGGTGACGGGGCTCATGAGCTAGAGATAGAGATAGAGAGGAAGAACGAGAGAGAGAAAGAGAAATAAAGATTATTAGACTGTCTATCTATTACAAGTTTTCTGTACGTCATCCTTGTGTTAGTACAATAAAGAAATTACGAAATTACCTTACCCACTAGCACAAACAAATGACAAACAACCCCATGAATTACAGCTTCAATTACTCCATGTAACAAAGACACTCCAACATTATAATACTGAATAAATACTCAGTAGAGCAACAAACAAGCGGCGTCGACTGCAGTCCCCGGGCAATGCTCTTGACTTCAATCTGGGGAGTTGAATATATTTCAGAGCTTCATTTTAGTCTGGGTCAAAGCTGAGCGTAGTCTATAAAGTGCGGCTACGACACTTTAAATAGGTAGGTAGAGCTCGTCTAAGCTGAAATGACGCGCCCCACTCCTTGGTTTTGTATTTACTTGTCATACAAAACCAAGGAGTGGGGCGCGTCATTTCAGCTTAGACGAGCTTTACACAGGTTGTTTCATTATTAACGACAATTCCGTATTTCAAATAAAACCCCAGGCCTTGGATATTTACATGTTTTGTGATGTCGCTGTTTCTGGTTCCCAGGACACAGGGTATCCTGGTGTGGGGCCAGGAGCAATGTATGTGCCTGTATGTAAATGTTTATGTTTAAGAGAGTATTTTTTTCGTGAAATGTCCAATTCCTTGAGTAAGCTAACTGAGGATTGAAAGATTGGCCCTTAGTCGGTTACTTTACAAATATAGTTACTTCAGACCCTGTTCCTTCCTTAGTTTTCTGAGGTTAAAGGTATGATTCCGAGACAGACTGCAGACCGCAACCGCGGAGACACTGCGGCGGCGCCGCAACACCAACGCCATAGAAAACGCTGCGCGACTGCAGACCGCAGTGCGCCGCGCTCGGAATCAATTTCATAGAGATGCATGTAAACCAGTAGTGTCGCTTGCAGTCAGAACATGCTGAGTCAGAACCCTCTTGCAGATGCCACACCACCCCCAGTTCTAGTGCGATATAGGTACTTTAGTCAAATATCTATCTTAGTGCAAATTAAATTTAACTGTATTTTCTATCTGTGTCTGTATGTTTATATGTTATTTTGTTTTGCGCTAAGTATCTTCAATGTTTTATGTGTGTGTGTGAGGGTGTGTGTGTGTGTGTGTGAGGGGGTGTGTGTGTGTGTGTGTGTGTGTGTGCGCTTATGCAAATAAATAAATAAATACAAATACAGTCTGCGGTTGCGGTTTTAGGTCTGCGGTCCGTCTCGGAATCATACCTACCTTAAGGAAATAGTAAATATTACGTTCGTGAACCAACAGCAAAATAGAGACTCTCCATACAATATTATATGGATAGATAGATAAAGATAGGCTCTTATTCTTAGCTAATATGCCGATAAAATTCGTTTCTCTTTCACATTTTGTGTTTGTGAGAAAGGGAAACAACACATCTTAATTATCAAAGTGATGGCTCAGGAAGTAGATGTAAATGAAGTGGACTGTATATCAATAGGTTGAAGAAGTATATTAAAATAAAACAATAAGTTCGCATGTGTATCGAACACGTTGGTGGTTTGAGGTGAAGTGACAGCTGACAGCCCGGAGCGCGGCTGACTCGGCCTTGGTGCAACCGGTCTATCAGGAGCAGGGGGGCGCCCCGCAGGAGTGTAGGCTCCAACAAAAGGCTTGCTAAGTTTATGAATAAGAGCGAGTTTTACCAAGAGTAACTGTTTACTCGAGATTATCTTCTACTTTTTCATAGAATTTTGAACTGTCATTGTCATACAAATTATCCCTGTGATAGTTATTTTCGCATAACTTTATGTTGGTAAAATCCACCCTTAGAGACTGAATTTATTTGGAGTTAAAAAAATAGTGTTGTTTTAAGTTCGAAATGGCGGGCCTTAGTTTGTGAGAATCTTTTTTCATACTGGCCTAAAGAACTTTGGTCTTGACCTTCTTAGTGCACTTCTGACATAAATAATCTGACAATTCCGACATGACATTACGATTTTTTACAATTTTATATTATTTCGCGTGAAGCCGTTTTCATAGAATCAATCTCCTTTTATAAAGTTTTACCATAATTTTCTATCATATATTTTTGAGCTACCATGGCAGATATTGTATTTCAATATTTGAAGAGAAGGAGCCAATTCGGAAAACATCCATTGTTTTGTGAACAGGGCCCGAATTTTTGTGACAACATCATGACAAATGTTGATATACATAAGATGTACATCCTCAGGAATCCTGTTAACCAGGAGGTGCAACATGGACCAATATTCTCTGATCACTACGCCAATACTTACAGGTAATGAAGCATTATCAAAAAAACATAAATTACTTAGGTACTTTATACTTTATTGCACAGAAAACATAATACAGACACTTAATATTAGAAAAAACATGTACAAAGGCGAGCTTATCTCTAATAAGAGATAATATTTTTTTTTGTATTTATTTATTTATTCGTATGGCATAGCCGTCGAGTCGCTCATATAGGTAATCTTGATGTCTGCAGCCATTCGGCTGCTTCGTCAGTTAGAGTGAAGAGGTCTGTGGGGTCTCCATGGTATTTTCTTTTAGGACATTCCTGAATTATATGGTCCACGCTTTGAACATCCGCCCCGCAATCATAGCCCGGTGATTCTCTCCAGCCACAGCGGTGCAAATATTCACCTGTGCGACCATGCCCAGTTCTGAGGCGGTTGAGCCGGCACCATGTCTTGCGGGCAAGGCTGAAGCCCTTAGGTTTCTTTTTTGTATGATGGCACAGGATGGTCGCGCTACTTTTACTTGAGTAGTAGCAGGTGGTTTCACTTCGCTGAGTAGGTATCTACGGCCGGTTATACGTAACAGTCAGTTTTTGTCACATGGTTGTCGCTCGGCTCTCGGTGCGCGCGCTAGCCGCGTGAATACAATGACGCCGAAAACAACTGAGTGCGATTCGTAACCCTGCGTGATCGGCATCGTGTCAGTGGTGTCTAATGGAATATGAACGCTCGTGTCATACGATAAGTTTCAATTTCGCATGCAAGCTTACGCAGTAGCAAAGACAAATATTTTTTTGCACCTAAACTTGACTTTCGTTCGGGAGTGAACCTTCTGTACTTAGTACTACATATTAGTAATTCTGTGGTAGTAGTCAATCTTCCCACCTTTATAAACTCTTCCTATGATAGCCGATTTATTATGTTTTTGTTTAACTCTGCCTTCCTTGACCTCTATTTGACTTTATCCCCCAAACTCGAGCCATTTTTTTTATCAAAAACAAATACATTAAAATTAGTTTGACAGTGGGTACCAACGTCAAAAATTAGACATTCATTGACGTCTTGGTACCCACTGTCAAAATAATTTTAATGTCAATTTTTTTTATAATTTTAATGTCAATATTGTTCCAAGGACTCTTTTGTCCTTACGCTACCGTGGGTGTTAAATATTCCGAATTAAAAAATGAGAGTATAGGTGGCGCTAATCTTAGAATAAATCCTGTTTATCTTAGCGCCATCTCGGGGTATTTGCAATTTTTCCATGGTGCTGCACCAAGCGATAATGGCCTCGAACTTCCGTAGCATCTCAGTTTACGCCGGTGTCATATTTTCAACCGACTTCAAAAAAAGGAGGAGGTTCTCAATTCGACCCGTATGTTTTTTTTTTTTTTTTTTCTATGTTTGTTACGCGATTGCTCCGCCAATTATGAACCGATTTGAACAAATCTTTTTTCGGCGTATAGGTAATACCTCAAGGGTGGTCCCATTGACACCAGGTCAGGATCTGATGATGGGATCCTGGAGAAATCGAGAGAACTCTTCAAATATTATAGGCAGACCTATAGTGATTTTTGTGTTTTTCATAATAACTCGTGCAAATGCACATGGTAAGCATAATATTGTGATGCGGAACTGCTGATGAAGACCACATATGGCCACCAGATCTGCTCAATACTAGGTAGGTACAAATACAATGCGTGGCTGACGGGCAAGCAACGCATAGCCTAAACCGGTGGACCTAGAGCCATGAAACATTGTACAGGGGTTCCTTAGTCGCGTGGGGTAGCACTGATATAGCATTTGACAAAATTAATTCCCCAAGGGAGGGGGGGATAAGGGGTTACAGTTAGTATTAAACTCAATCTAATCAAATAGGGTTTGTGGAAGTCGGTTTTTCAACCGACTTCAAAAAAAGGAGGAGGTTCTCAATTCGACCCGTATGTTTTTTTTTTTTTTTTTTGTTTTTTTTTTTCTATGTTTGTTACGCGATAACTCCGCCAATTATGAACCGATTTGAACAAATCTTTTTTCGGCGTATAGGTAATACCTCAAGGGTGGTCCCATTGACACCAGGTCAGGATCTGATGATGGGATCCTGGAGAAATCGAGAGAACTCTTCAAATATTATAGGCAGACCTATAGTGATTTTTGTGTTTTTCATAATAACTCGTGCAAATGCACATAGCATAATATTGTGATGCGGAACTGCTGATGAAGACCACATTTGGCGACCAGATCTGCTCAATACTAGGTACAAATACAATGCGTGGCTGACGGGCAGGCAACGCATAGCCTAAACCGGTGGACCTAGAGCCATGAAACTTTGTACAGGGGTTCCTTAGTCGCGTGGGGTAGCACTGATATAGGATTTGACAAAATTAATTCCCCAAGGGGGGGGGGGATAAGGGGTTATAGTTAGTATTAAACTCAATCTAATCAAATAGGGTTTGTGGAAGTCGGTTTTTTCTAAAGTTTACTTTTTGTTTCAATTATTCTAAAGTTTACTTTTTGTTTCAATTATGTTCTAGGTGATCTATCTGTATTAGTATAATATTTTAGTATCTGTGATAAGATGATGGTGCCTTCTTGAGAGTCCGAGTCGCTCTTAAGAGGATCGTGTACTCGCGAGCTTCCATACAAAAAGCGTTAACGTTTTCCACCCCCTAAACCTTGTCCGATTTTCACATTTTTTTTACATGTTTGAGATACTATGGAAAACTATGCTCGTACGTTTTGATTTTTTTGAAATAATGTATATTTTAGGAAATATAAGAACATAACCCAGTCCATATAAAAATATAAGTTCCAATATTTCCTAAAATATCTAATATTTCAAAAAAATCAAAACTTACGAGCATATTTTTCCATAGTATCTCAAACATGTGAAAAAATTGTGAAAATGGACGAGGTTTAGGGGGTGGAAAACGTTAACGCTTTTTGTATGGAAGCTCGCGAGTACACAAAAATAAATATTTTTGCCTTCAGAGCCGAGTTCGCAACATCAGGAGTGAATCATTCCGAAGGTGGTTGGCCAAGGGACGTGAATTTGCAGGATCCGGAAAGCACCCAGCGCTACCGAAGAAGGATAGAGAAGGAAGATGATTACATCCACTGTGTCATGGGTAACTCCCCGGTGAGGATTTCGTAGCCCTAGGCAAAAACAGCCTGTAGCAAAACAAAAATCGCTCGGAATGATGAGTATTATCGCTGTACGTTGTTTCACTAGCTTGTTTATCACGAGTGTCAGCGTGACTTCGCTTTCCCATCAACGTAATTTTATTAACTTTGCTCGATAGAGAAGTCTCCTGAAGTTGCCAGAAAATCTGTCTGTCACAATGTTTTATTTTACAATTTCAAAGAACAGTATAGAAGTTATGCTTTCATCCCTTACAATAGATGTTTTCAGACGTCTTGGTGTCACCTATCATGCACCCTATGGGGGGTGTCTTAAAGGTAGAAAGGGGGTTACCGATAAACTTCGACTTCGACTTCTTTCCTTGGTTTTATCAAAATCATGAAATACGTTTCAAGGTCAACGGACTTATTTGTTGGGGAATACTGTATGACTTTGTTATTCTCATAAACATGACTAATTGACTAAGCAAAGCAATCTGTATGATTTTATGGTCAATAAAAAATGACTTGACTTGACTTGACATGTTAGTGTCTAGCTTATCTCTACATTTCTTAAGATGATAAGACGGAACCTATCAAACACAATAGGTCCTAACATTTATTATCATCAGGGCATGGAGCATTACGTCCTTCAAAACAACGCCATTGACATGTACCAAGCCTATTACCGTGAGTTGCCATCTCTACCACCACCGGGAAAGCTCTCATGTCGAACTGTGAACATCTACCGAGATCCCACACCTACGCGAAAAGTCAGCAGTATATCCTGGCAACCCGACGGCCATCGGTTTGCTGTCACCTACATATCCTGTGATTTCTACCGTATACCCACCGCATCTTGCGTATCTTATATCTGGAATCTGGAGAAATCGAACGAACCAGAATTGACCATACAACCTCCTGTTCCTTTAGTGGATCTAGTGTTTAGTCCTATTAATCCGAACATCATAGCTGGGGGACTTTTAAACGGCCAAGTTGGCTTTTGGGATATAAGGAAAGGAGAGCAGCCTGTAGCCTTGAATCCTCCGCATACATCGCATAGAGATATTGCACGATGCATTTTGTTTATCAACACGAAGTCCGGAGGGGAGTTTTTTTCTGGCGGTCCAGATGGGGTGCTCAAATGGTGGGATATTAGGAATATGAGTGAGCCGACTGACGAGATGATAATCGACGTTGTCAAAGCCAATACCGATGTGCCGAGTATGGCAAAATCGTATGCAATTTCTGTGATGGAGTATGAGCCTACGATACCGACTCGATTTATGGTTGGAACTGACACAGGGACCATTATAAGTGGAAACAGAAAAGGGAAGACGCCAATGGATCAGTTGCCAAATAAGGTAATTATTTCAGTAATATCATGTGATTTAAGTGTTCAGAAATTAGATAACGCAACGTGTCATTGATTTTAAAATTATTTCTGTGTCTTAGCATGGGATGTGATTTTGTAGAGATATATAGGTAAATATTTTGTTTCTATTGATCTATAGTATGATGCACACAACGGCCCAGTGTGGAGTTTGCAGCGAAACCCCCACTTCCAGAAGAACTTCTTGACAGTCGGCGACTGGACCATGAATATCTGGTCCGAGGAGTGTCGCGAATCGGCGGTGCTCTGGTCTCCACCACAGCGGTACCGAATCACTTCTGCTTCTTGGAGCCCTGCCAGGTGATATACCTACCCTATCCAATATAACAGGTAACTTAACAGCTAACCTAAAACTTCATAAAATCCAAAATAATAATATCTATAAGTGCTGATAGCAGTGATGGCGATGACAACCTCTTCTGTTAGTTCAACTGAATAAACAATTTCGATTCTTTCCGATCGTTTTGGTAACATCCCTAGGGTTTAAAAAGTGGATTTTATGAAGTTTTAGGTTAGCTGTCAAGTTTCCTGTTATATTGGATAGGGTATAGCATACGTATCCAAGTACTTCTTAGCCTACAGCGAAACTCGTGAATTCAGTGTGTAACAAGATTAAATAACAAGTTTGCATAAGTTTGGGTCATCTTGGATAGCTTATCTTCGCCTCTATAATTATGTGTAAACATCCTTCTTTTTGACATACCCGGATTTCTAACATAACATTACATAGCGTCACGTTTTGGATTTCCCATTTCCCCAGAATTTCACAGCATATTTATCCCCAGGAAAAAAAAATTGGTTGCCTGTAAAGTCAGTATACGGGCGAAAGTTTTACGTGACAACGACTTTGAGTGGTAAAATAATTTTAATGTGAATATTCATTCGTATAGTAGGAAGAAGGATGAAATAATAGTAACAATTTAAAACATTTATTTATACAAATAATTATATTTAAAACATTAATTTATACAAAGAATCTCGCACTGAATTTCATATTAACAAAATTTTATTTTTATTTGAGTGGAAGGGACGCGTGCCTTTCACTTTTTATGTCTGTCTCTCTCGCTCTTAGGCGGGCTAACCATGCCCGAGTGGAAGGGACGCGTGCCTCTCACTCGCTCTCATTGTGAGCGCATAACGTGAGCGGAGCGTAACGCAGTTTCTTGAAGTGTCACCCGGCAAACCAATTTATAAGACGTTGTCACGTCAAAATAAATGGCGTGAGGAGTAAGATTTGTACTTTAAGCGCCATGGTTTCAGTTAACATACTTCTAGGTGGCGCTAATCTTATAATAAATCCTATATATCTTAGCGCCATCTCGTGGTATTTGCAATTTTTCGATGGTGCTGCACCAAGCGATAATGCGGCGTCGAACTTTCAAAACTCGTGAATTCAGTGTGTAACATGTGTGAATAACAAGTTTGCATAAGTTTGGGTCATCTTGGATAGCTTATCTCCGCCTCTTTATGTGTAAACATCCTTCTTATTGACATATCCAGATTCCTAGCATAACATTACATACGTTTTGGATTTCCCATTTCCCCAGAATTTCACAGCTTCTTTTACCCCCAGGATGTCACTGATAATGACGACGCAAGAGAATGGGGTTTTTTCATTGTGGGATTTCCTCCGTAGTCATGACAAGCCCATACTTACTATGCAGACCGGTACAGAACCATTGGTGAAACTTTCAAACCACGAGACGGTAAAGATTTCATATTAGTTTCAAAAAATGGTTTAATCATCAAAAATCTTGCTGAATTTACTTGATACTCGTAAATTCAGCATTTTGAAGTAGCTAATAATTTGTACTAACATCTTTGCTATTTCATTTCACTCTTTCAGGCACCGCTGGTCGCATGTGGGAGTGAGAACGGCAATATATACATGATCGAACTGTCACCGGCCTTGGCAACCTCTGATAAGCAAGAAAAAGTGCTAATGGCCTCTGTATGTTTTCCAAGACTTATACCAGTATTACCGTTACCAGCCCTGAGAGTGGTATCAAATTACTCCAGGTTTCCTGAGCGTCTTGACGTGGTCTATGATGTTTTTCCCAAGACCGTTTACAATTTCTTGCGTTCAGATTTGAACCCAGAACCTCTCGAACAGCAAGGTTTTACCTCGACATGTCATCGGTCATTGACAGCATTCTATCACATGATGTGACAGGGGTTACCCGTCCGCCACAGGTTTACCTCTTAAAAAATTCCGTCACCGTTTTGTGTCTGATTGGTCTTCCCCATTTGGCCTGTAGATTTTCGATCGAGAAGTCAAACGCGAGAAAATACTCGAAGCGAGGAGGCGTGAGATCAAACTGAAGCTTCGTGCTGCGGACGAAGGTAGCATCGGTTCGATCGGTGAGGCAGATCCATCGGTGGGAGATAAGGTAAGACTCATGAAAAGATTACTTCATTATTTGTTTCGTGTGTCGTTTTGATCGTGATTCTAGGGCTCGTCAAGCCCTGCAGCTTCCCCACTAGCTCTGCACCCACAGACCATAGATTAAGATAGTGGACTCAAACACGGTGAAATGTATGAGAACCAAGCGAGTAAATTTTTTGGGTACCGTACCCGAAGGGTGCCAAACGGGACCTATTACTAAGCCTACGCTGTCTGTTCGTCTGTCTGTCATGACGAACATGTTTATCTGTCCGTCTGTCTGTCCGTTAGCGGGACCTAGAGCTCGAACCGTAATAGCTAGAAAGTTGAAATCACAGAATATGTGTGCCGCAATGCTGAAATACGAGTTACAAATTAAAGGGAGTCTCCATATACAAGAGACTTACTTACTTTATACTTTATTGCACAAAAACAGAATACAGACACTTAATAATGAAAAAAAAAACATGTACAAAGGCGAGCTTATCTCTAATAAGAGATCTCTTCCAGCAAACCTAGGATGGACAGGATTAATTGGGACGTGTTTTGAATACGATTGAAACGTGAAATACTGGAAAAAGTTCCAAAAAAAAAACGGTTTTTCGCTCCTCCTCAAGTTAGCACAAGGTTTATTTGTTAAGAAAATTGGGTGTAGCACTACTGAATAGTCACAAACAATATACTTAAGTTTCAGTGAATTCGGAAGAGACATTATAATGTGTGACAGCGTGAGCTACGTCAAATAATTATAATTCGTATAGGTACTGCTGGCATCAATGCTTGCTCTAAGGACGAATCAAAATCCTACCAGTTAAAGCACCGTGTATGTATGTATGTAGGCATAGACAAATAAGTAATAAGACTGTCATAGTCTATACAAAAGAGCCTCGAAAAACAGTATGAGATCTAGATGGCGCTCTGTTTTGAGCTTGCAATTTTCGCAATGTTTCGCGATTGCCATTTAGTATTTGCATATTGCATTGCATTGAACCGCAATAATTAAATGTCAGCAGGTAGGATAAACATCATATTCTGCAATGTAAAAGGTCAATATTTCTGATTTCAGGACCTGTATGAGGCTACAGCGGAATACATGTCAACAGTGAAAAAGGAAACAGCTTTGATGGTTTAAAGGGCTATTAAACAGTAAGATCACCTCTAACATTAAAAACGAGACATCAATCTGCTGCTTAACCAGGCTATAGGTACCGCCATCCACGATGACGCGTGACGTAGCTATTTGCATCTTTGTCTTTCAGCAGAGTGCCTCGATGAAAAAGAAAGATGCAAATAGCTACGTCACGCGTCATCGTGGATGGCGTTACCGATGGCGATTATTTTAATATAAAAAATAATTCCCCCTAATACCGTTACTACTACCATTACCGTTAAGACATTTGCCATTAGCAATTTTTCCAATAACATTTTGATAGAATGAATAAGCTCTTTAAAGTTATTTTTTAAATGAATAATATTATGATTTGTACCTTATCGATTTAATAATTAATTTACTGTGCTTAGATATCGTTTACATAATTTCGTACGTTTGAATTTTAGCAATTTGTTATTTTTAATTAGTTACTAATTTAGAACTTATACGGTTTTTAAACATTTCATTTATAATAGTATCTGTATATTAATTTAATTTTACTTGTTTTTCGTTAGTGTTTGAATAAAGTGTTTGAATAATTTAACAATATTATCAATTCGTCGTATCAACATAGATTAAACTAATAGTACTACGTACAGAAGGTTCACTCCCGAACAAAAGTGGTTAGGTGCAAAAATATATTTGTCTATGCTACCTACTTCATATGCTCGCATGCAAAATTGAAACTTATCGTATGACACGAGCGCTCATATTCCATTTCACACCGCTGACACGATGCTGATCACGCAGGGTTGCGAAATTGCGAATCGCACTCAGTACAGTCACAGTATTATTATAGACAGTAGATAATCATCGAACAAAGGTACATCGCACGGCTGCACACATGCGCGCGTGTTCGGTATGCACGCACACATAGCCTTCGGGAATGACGGAGACTGCTTCAATCGGGGCCGCGCCGTTGCCGTGTTCGCTCGCTCTCACTCGTTACCGCCACCAGTATGTCATCGTCGTCGTCTTTTAGAAAACGTGTGTACTGTTGTGTCATATGGATACCTTAATAACACGGACAAATCCAGAGTTGGATAACTTTTTCCATAAAGGTACCAAAGGATCCCGAGAAGTAAGTAACTTTCCACAACGAAATGTAAACGCACACACGAAACATTATGATATGAAATAAACATCAAATAGTTAAGTATTATTTTGTGAATGGGTGATAATTAGTAAGGTTTTTTAGTTTTGCGTTAGGTATATGAGGTATATTATTTACATATAATCGAGTAGTATAGTGGTAAGTATTAAAATATTCGATGAAGTGGGAAACTAGAAACACATAGGTACCTAAGTAATATTATTACTTTGTGTAAACAATATTGTCTATTAAACTGTAACAGAAATACTCTGCATAGGTACCTACTACCTTAAAGCAAAATTAGTATTTTAGGTAGGTATGCCAAGCCAAGGCACAGACGTGACACAGCCCTGCGAATCTAGCGAAAGTAGGTAACGAACGCTCCTAAACGGTCTCTGATTTACTACTGTTCTATATGTATACTGTGGTACAGTTGTTTACGCGGGGCGGGGCGGTGGCGCGGCGGCGCGGCGGCGCGGCGGGCGCGTCATTGTTTTTACGCGGCTAGCCCGCGCACTGAGAGCCGAGTGACAACCATGTGACAAAGACCGACTGGCGCGTACCTATATACTGCCGTCCGTAGACGAGTTAAGACGTTTAAACCAACTTTCACACCTACTCAGCGAAGTGAAATCCCATTGAGAAAAAAAAAGAGCGGTCTTATAAGTTTGATGTGTCTGTCTGTCTGTCTAATTCTAATTTTTCATTCCGTAGAATTCTGACATTTCAAATATCATAAGGTTTTTTATGAGGACAATTAATAAAATTCAATAACTATAACTTTGGGGTAAAAAGGAACGGCGGGGTAGTAGGAATAAAAATCTGAAATTCTAAACCATTCTTTAGCCTTGTTACTATTTATGATAGATCAACTAAAAGAGCTGACCATACATCCATAGGTATACCTAGAAATACTCTGTGGAACCTATTCACCCCGAAGTACGGTATCCAACTAAGGAAGGAGGCCGTGTTGCTCTCTCATAGACATGCGCAAAACCTGTCCTGTAAAGGAAAGGACATGGAACGAGTCATCTTCTGTCCGGACATAGGTCCGTTAATATAGTCCGCGGAGTATACCTTAAATATACTCCGACGTCCGTTAGTATAGTTAGCGGACATAATGTCCAGATTGAAGACGTTCCATACTCTGGGATCGTTCCATACTCCGGGACATCGTTCAATACTCCGGCGATCGTTCCATACTCGGGCGAACGTTCCATACTCCGGGATCGTTCCATACTCCGGCGGTCGTTCCAAAGTCCGGCGATCTTTCTATACTCCGGCGATAGTTCCATACTCCGGGATCGTTCTATACTCCGGCGATCGTTCCATAGTCCACCGGACATGGTGGAGTATGTTTATTTAGACAGGTCGGATTGGAACTATGTCGTTCCGGGACCGGACATAGTTCCTGGAACTATTACGGTCCGGAACGACTCATGTCTAGTGTGCTCTCAAAAGACTTGTTTTGTCAGATGGATGCAGAATTATTTAACATTTGGAACGTGATTCTACCAAATTATATTGGTAGATTTCAGAAAAGATATAGTGTGAGAAAAAGTTGTTTTAGTTTTTTGCCGTAATAAGCCGCTTTTAGCTATCACGTCGCGTCTGTTACATTACTGTTGTGTTTGCTGCCATTTTTTGTTATTATCTTGTTATATTTGTTAAGTTTCTGTTATTCTGTTGAGTTTTTTCTTGTTGACTTTTCGTGTTGTGATCGTTTGTTGATTTCTAGGGTACCGTACCCGAAGGGTGCCAAACGGGACCCTATTACTAACCCTATTACCTGGCTCTGCTGTCCGTCTGTCCGTCCGTCCGTCCGTCCTTTTCAGTAACTTTTAACTTAAACCCCCTTAAAGAAGAATATAATACAGGATGATAATTATGAAAGTGATATTAGTATTAATGAAGATTAGAGGTTAATAAAAATATGTTTTCTTTACTTCTACTTTTTTACTGTTTTTGTGATGAAAAGGGACGTAATTATCACTCGCCGTAAGTCCCCTTTTAATTTGGAGCGCCACACTTAATAAACTGGATAAATTCACTAAATTAAATGTAGATACTCAGATGTTCAGACTCGTATTGAAATTGAAAAACGTTCCCGGCCAAAAAGGTTTGTAATCTCTGACATGTCAAAAAATTATAGCTGTCAGAAGTCAGAATTCTACGGAATAAAAAATCAGGGTTAAGCACCCTAGCGCTTAAACAGATCGGCAGACAGCACTTTACTGTTTACTTCTTGGTAAGGGATTGCCGATTCGATACCGACCCTTATTGCCGATTCGATACAGCCCTTCGGTATGTGCTGTAGCCATCAAAGGTTATTATCACATAATTCCACAGTGTTAGGAGTTAAGCACCTCAGCACAACAATAGGACGACTAATATTGTTACTCTATTGTTCTACATATCTCGAGTATGGAATGGATTTATGGGAGGCTGATGTACAGTTAGCATCAGATAAATACTCGAATATACATCGCAGAGGTTGAACGTTTTAAATATAGTCAAAACACATTTTAAAACGTAGCTTGATCTCTGACAAGCTGTCACTATGACATAACTAGACCTCCGGGGCCTACCATGAGTCACGCCCGCCACTCACCTCAGTCGCGTATATAAATGTCAAATTTTGCGACTCAATGAGGTACGGCGTGGACAGACGATGACGCGCCCACTGCGTCGCCGCTCCGCGCCCGCCCCGCGCCCGCTAAGCCGCGCCGTGAAGGCGGTGAGAGCGAGGCTTAGCGGCGTCGGAGCGGGCGCGGAGCGTCATCGTATGTCCACGCCCTTACTGTATTCATAACGTAATGACTCATTTTCTTAAAGAGGGTGATGAAAAGGGGTATATGTATCCCACTAGTTCTATGGAAATAGAAAAAGTGGGACAAGCCTTTTTTCCAAATTAGGTATATCCCATTATTTCTATTGCCCCTAGGTGATGCGGATTATTTTGCCGCCTCGGCCGCCGCCAGCAATGAAAATAGTGGGAGACCCAGTTTTATTATCAATAGAAATACCTTATAGTAATAGTTGGATACATCCATAAAAAGGAGTGTTCACCTCAGGAGTAAAAACTATTTTTGGCTCGAGTGATGTACATTGGATCCCTCGCTCGCTCAGGATTCTGCTTATGAGTCCAGAATCCTTCGGTCGCTTTGGATTCAAAAACCACTCTCGCCGTAAAAATAGTTCTGTGCTCCCTTGGTGAACAACCTACTATTATTCCTATTAGTCAAAACCAGTCTTATGGCTAGGTGACCATCAATAGAATAATAAAAGAAAAGTAAACCATACAATTATTTGTAAAAATATTTTATTTAGTCCAAAGTCTAGTTCGAAATCGAATTTAGAGAACATTTTGTTTTGTTTATAACATGAAAGTAGTAGTAGAAAGTTACCTACTTTCTAAATAAGTTAGTATCCATACAAACAAAAAACTTAAAATAAGTACTTTATACCTATTCCATCTTACTAACGCTTAATAATAATAGTAATAAATATCTAATCGTGAATTCTCATAAAAACAAGAAAATAAGTATAACGCATCAATAGCCTGGCACCTTTTCCTATACAGATTGGCAAAGGCGCTGAACTCGAAACGAAAAATCTCACACCTTATTTCTGCGCCAACCTCAGGTCAGAGACCCCTCTGGGGGGCCATTCTGGCGCTAGGGAGATCATGCCCATGGTCGAAATATCGATTTTGAGATACCGAAATCTCTTATCAAAAACAAGAAAAATTAAAAGTAAAAAAACATTTTTAAACAAAGCTTTTATTTAATGCCCTAAAAAGAAGAAAATAAAATTTCAATTCAATCAAATGCGTCATTTTATTACATTACACAATTTATACGATATAAAAGCTTGTTGCGAGATTTACTTGTGTAGACTTAATTAGGTGGGTAGGCACCTATTTGCACAGACTTGGAGATAAATCTCGCAACAAGCTTTTATATCGTATAAATTGTGTAATGTAATAAAATGACGCATTTGATTGAATTGAAATTTTATTTTCTTCTTTTTAGGGCATTAAATAAAAGCTTTGTTTAAAAATGTTTTTTTACTTTTAATTTATTTTTAACTTTTTAGTCTCAGCATCAGCTCAGCTCCATGTCATAAAAAATATTCTAGGACTAAAGTATTCGTCAAGACGAATCGAACGAGCCCAAATTCGACGGGCTTGCGATGTTTTATGACAGAGTTCCCATGACCGTCTTCCGTCTCCAGCATCAGATCAGCTCCATGTCATAAAAAAATATTCTAGGACCAAAGTATTCGTCAAGACGAATCGAACGAGCCCAAATTCGACGGGCTTGCGATGTTTTATGACAGAGTTCCCATGACCGTCTTCCGTCTCCAGCATCAGATCAGCTCCATGTCATAAAAAAATATTCTAGGACCAAAGTATTCGTCAAGACGAATCGAACGAGCCCAAATTCGACGGGCTTGCGATGTTTTATGACAGAGTTCCCATGACCGTCTTCCGTCTCCAGCATCAGATCAGCTCCATGTCATAAAAAAATATTCTAGGACCAAAGTATTCGTCAAGACGAATCGAACGAGCCCAAATTCGACGGGCTTGCGATGTTTTATGACAGAGTTCCCATGACCGTCTTCCGTCTCCATCATCAGATCAGCTTTAAGTCAGAAATATATTGCATTGTCATCCGACTTATACACGTATGCGAAATTTCAGCTCAATCGGATAACGGGAAGTGGGTCAAATTCAAGCCGACATTTTTGACGCGAACCGTGATACCCACAAACAAACAAACAAACAAACAAACAAACAAACAAACATACATACAGTGCAAGTTAAATAAAAGCTTTTAAAAAGCTATTCTTACGACTAGCCTTTCGACCAACCGAGATATTTCGACCCGTTTTCATACATAATATAAATCAAGATCGGGCGTGGCCCCCGATTCTCGTGCTATCGAGATAATCTCCCCTGTCGAGATATCGGTTTTTATACCGCCTAAATCCATCGAAAACGATCTCGATTTATATTTATTTCGATCGAAAACGGGACGAGATATCTCGGTTGGTCGAAAGGCTAGTCGTAAGAATAGCTTTTTCTTGTTTTTGATAGAGATTCGGTATGTCGTAATTTCGATCATGTCCATGGTAGAAATATCGATTTCAACCATGGACATGATCTCGCTAGCGTGATCTCCCCCCGGTCTAAGGTAACCCTTCCACAGTATGTGTAAGTATAGCATAGCGCTTCAGATCCTGAACTGATCTGTAACGTCTTAAAACAAATATTGGTATTAGGCAATGGTCCCATCGCCAACGATGAGCGAGAAGCGATTAAATTTAAAACTAGAAACTTCTTTCTTCCTCGCTCTTGGCGTATACGATAGCAAAGCGTATACGATTTGCTTGCAATCTATTTACGATCTATTTGCGATTCTTTGGGAGCATACCAAATGACACCATTTTGGGTGTTTTAGATGCGATAGCGATCCAATATAAGTGCGTTTCTCAGAGCAGCATCAGGCCCTAGTTAAATCGTGATTACGGAAGATTATCATAAGTTGTGAGGCACTTCCGTGGTGGTGACGGCGGGTGCGAAATATCGAACATAACTATGATAACGCCGCGCCGCCGCTTACATGCATGTCGCAGTAGGTTAATTAAATCAGACACTTAACTAACACCAGTTAATTAAAGACCGACATTTAACCAAGCATTTTGATTTTAATAAAGCATCGTCGAAAACGTTTGACTATTTGTCTCACCGAATGCCGGCGTGTTGGTTAAGGTGAAACGTCACGGTCTGGGCGGGAATTTTAAATTTTGGATATTTTCTCAACTTTGTGAGTGATACTGTTTATCCATTTGACTCAAGCCGTGGTAGAAAAACACTGTTGCACGTCTTAATACATATGTATCAATATCTTAGAATAAAGCATTCAATTGTATAAATTCATTTTAACACAAATTTCGACAAGTGTGTTAAAATAATTGCTTTATTTTAGGATATTTATACGTGAAACAGTGTTCACATTCGCCAAGACATTGTCAAATTGATAAAAAGTCACAAGGTTTAATCGCAAAGTTGAGAAAATAACCAACATTTTAAATTCCCGCCCAAACCGTGAAGTTCCACCTTAAAACAAGATTTCGTTACGAAAATAGCTGATAACTTTCAGATCTTTTTGCCAAACATTGTGCAAGGTTAGTTGGATGTGTTCAGTGGTTTTTTGTAAAAAATTTGGTCTTTGGTGCAATTGCAAACACGTTCACTCACTCAACTTTAGCGACTTGGTTAAATGTCGGTCTTTAATTTAACGGTCTAGGGTTTTAGTTAAGTGTCTACTTTAACCAACTAACTGCGACATCCATACTGAAGTGACAAGGCGTTAATGCTAAATGTGCGCCCCGCGCCCGCCACCGCGTAAGTCATCGCACGTTCCTCATGCCGAGGCCTACGTCATGAGTGGCATCTTACATTGCCGCCAATTCTTTCCTCAACTGTTGCTGATAGTCTACAGTAGCTTCTCTCAAATCAGCATCACCAATCGTCGGGTCGACCTCTCCCAAAGACTGCACGCTTCCTTCCTGGATTTGACGAATTTTCAACTTGAATTCGCGTCGTTTCGCCTCAAGAATACGCTCCCGACGACTCTCTCTTTCAAATAGCTAATGAAAAAAGATAATTCACCAAGTTAAAAACTTAAAAAACCGACTTCTTGACCTATTTACTTAGTCCTCCCCGCTCGGTATACAAATGTCGTCTATGAACCCGAAAACTACCTTCAAAATATGTCTCCCGACAGCGAAGTCCATGCGTATTACATAATGGAAACGAATATACGATCCTAACAGGCAGTATTTATCTCGTGACAATGACTATAAACACCGAAAAGTAACAAAAAGGCTGGATGTATATTGTTATCCAGGTAAAACCAAATTAAACTTTGCAGTATTTTCATGTACCTAACTGATAGACTGATTCCTCATTTTCAAAAAATGGGACCAAACTATTAGATTTGCCATTCGAACGAAGAAAGAATTTTTGAAATCGGTTCATAAATAGTATCTACCAATTTCTATGTAATAAACAATAAAAAAAAATACAACCGAATTGGTAATCCCCTCCTTTTTTCAAGTTGGTTAAAAAGAAATTATTCAATCGTAGTGTTTGAGTTCTAAATTTTTTTTAAAACACCTGTACACCGTGACTTTAAAGACACTCTAAAGCCGAAACACGGTTTATCTATACAAAAAGCACTACCGTATGGCACTATTCATTTTAAAATTGGAGCACTTAATTTGTAATTTAATCTCGACTAAATAACAATACAATTTAATCATCGCGATACCATGATGACTAATGAAGAGCCATCGTAGCGTGGAGTCTAGGGTGTAATGAAATTAATGAATTTTGCTGGAAGAGATCTCTTTTTAGAGATAAGCTCGCCTTTGTACATGTGTTTTCTTTTAATGTAACTGTTTAATTTATTTATTTATTATTTATTTATATATTATTTGTTGTTTCACAGCAGTTTACAACGTAAAATGAAAACATATTAAAACAAATTGTGAAATGCCAATAACGAAACAAGACCCTTCAAAAACTTAAAATAAAGTGTCGTTAACCATTAGGTAGAATACAAAGCAAACAATTATGAATAAAGATTACGTTAATGAATGAGTGAGTTGGGTGGTGAACTGCGTGTTGAACGGTGCGTGTGAGTGTGTGTGTGTATGTATGTTGAGTGACCGTGTTTGCTCGTGTGTGATGTTCCGATGGGAATTTTAAAAGTGACGAATCTGTAACGTGTGTAAACACGTTATATATTAGGTCGACGTAAGTGCATCGATGTGTCGTCTTACTTGCGATGAGAAATGGGTGCGGCGATTTAGGAGAAAAATGTCAAGCTCCGAGAAACGGCTTACAAATGTGTCAATGCTCCTGTTTAGGGGTGAGCAAGTGGCATAGTTGGCGCGCGTGCGCGAATGCTGAAGCACTGCAGGCACTCGCCCGTGCCGTCGCGAACGCGCGGGAGCGACGCGAAGCAGCACTTTACTCACCAGTTCGCTAAATTATTTAAATTATTGTGTGCACTAAAGAATTGAATTGAATCAATTAATGAATGGACGTTTATTGCATTAAAATCTTATAGGCTACACATACATCCCACAAAACCAAATGTTAGATGGTTTGTCTGTGGGTCGGGAGTCGCACTTCATAATTAACTTAAATTAACTATCGATAAGCTATACAAAGCTAAGTTGGAACAAGTTGTTGGAAAGGGGTGTACAAGCCGAAATACACCAAATCTACTGTTGGTACATAACAAGCATGATGGTACCATTCCCAGCTCTCTACGGTTACGAGTAGTAGTACTAATTCTGGATTTGTCGACACAACAGTGTTTTCTCGCAAATTGGAGCAACTAAAAGTTGACTCAAGTTTCGAGTTTTTTTTCACCCTATGTGGAAAGTGCCACCAATTCATAGTGTCGACTGTCTACACCAACCAGGCTTCGGCTTTAGAGTGTCTTAAAAGTCACGGTGTATATCAGCGTCTAGAGCGAATAGGCCAAGATCGAAACAAATCTAAAGTACTGAGAGCCCTATACAGACAGGATGAGATGATAATTTTCAGCGTCTATTGAGAGCCAAACACGTCTTTGTTAGAGATAGAGCAGTCTCCCTTTCCTTTCTTAGTGAAATAACCAGCCAAGTGTGAGTCGGACTCGCGCACGAAGGGTTCCGTACCATTATCTATAAAAAACCGCAAAAAAAAATGTATGGGAGGGGGGGATCCCATTAATTTATTTTTAATTTAATTATTTATTTTTTAAGTAAATAATGTACTCAATATATTGTGAACATTTTAGGCGTCTACCTGCTACCATTATCAATATCGAGCAAAAATGAGCAAAAAAATCACGTTTGTTGTATGGGAGCCCCCCTTAATATTAAATTACTTGTGATTTTTAGTATTTGTTGTTATAGCGGCAACAGAAATACATCATCTGTGAAAATTTCAACTGTCCAGCTACCACGGTTCAGGAGATACAGCCTGGTGACAGACAGACGGACGGACGGACGGACGGACGGACGGACAGACAGCGAAGTCTCAGTAATAGGGTCCCGTTTGGCACCCTTCGGGTACGGAACCCTGAAAAAGACAACAAGATTGACCCACAGGAGGCCAATTCTCGTCACTATAGCGAATTTGTTGAATTCGACAAAAGGGAGGTCCTTTGTCATTCAACAGGCGAAGAAACAATAGCGAAGGACCTTTGCCTATTTAAATGCAAAGCTCCTCCCCTTTGTCGAATACGCGCTGAAAGTCTAATGGTTGAGAATTGGCCTCCAATCTCTGTCTATCACATACATGAGTTTTACTGTCACTAAATCCGAATGTTACAACACTAGTTATTGCTAGAGATATCGCCAAACCACTTATTAGCAATTAGAAGCAATATCGCTGAAAACTTTCCGCAATTTGTTGGAATGTCAGTTGCCGGGCGATTATTGTTCAATAAATTGCCCGTGTAAGCTTACCTTTAGGTGTATTCGAAATGTTATCCGTTAGAAATCAAAGCTAAAATAAAATAAGTGCATGTTTCTATTCGAAGATAAAGAAATGATTGAGCACGTACGTTGGTGAGCAACGCTTTTTCATGCGGCTTAGTCTGCGACAGACTTTCTGAGAGCTCCACCATGTAGACGTTGCCCGATTGACTACCACATCCGACCAGCGTTGCCTGAAAATGCAAATAATTCACCAAGTTGAAAACTTAAAAAAAAAATAACCAAGTTAAAAACTAAAAAAAAAACACCAAGTTAAAAACTTCAAAAAACCGACTTCAAGACCTATCACTTCTAGTCCTCCCCGCTCGGTACACAAATGTCGTCTATAGACCCGAAAACGAGCTTACGAAATTTGTGTCCTGATGACAGTGAAGTCCTACGTATTACATGATATAGACGAATAAACGATCATAATAACAGATAGAATTTATCTCGCGACAATGACTATAAACACCAAAAAGACTGGATGTCTCATGTCATCCAGGTACAAACAAAGGGGTTAACCCCTTCAATCTCAGAAGCACGCCGCCGTTCGAAAGACCAAACAATGGCGAACTATTGTTATGTAAGATTTGTCGGCGAACCAGATAAACTTCACAGTTTTTTTCATTAAGAAACCTATTTACTGGACCGATTCCTGGTTTTCAAAAAATAAGACCAAACTATTGGGCTTTTCTTTCGAACAAAGAAATAATTTTCGAACTCGGTTCATAAAAAGTACCAGTTTCGATGTAACAAACATTAAAAAAAAAAAACATACTACCGAATTTATACTCCTTTTATGAAGTCGGTTAAAAAAACAACCGAATTGCTAACCCCCTCCTTTTTTGAAATTGGTTTAAAATATAATATGTACGTCAAAATCAATGCTCGCAAGTATGGAGAAACGTCATTATGTCGTGAAAGTCATTAATACGCGACGCGAGGTGAGTGGCGTTGCCTCATGCAGGGCTACCATGAGGCACGCCACTCACCTCAGTGGTGCATTTTGTCACAATTTAATGTTAAAATCAATGCTCTCAAGTATGGAGAAACGTCATTAAGTCGCGAAATTTGAAATTTTTATACGCGACGCGAGGTGAGTGGCGTTGCCTCATGGTAGCTCCGCTGGTAGCCCCGCAGGATTATTGTTATATTGTCTACTAGCTGACCCGGCAGACTTCGTACTGCCTCAATTTAATATGAACTTTATTGAATAGCAATAAAGTTCAAATTGACTCTAGAAAACGTTTGTATGGGAAATAGAAAAGGGCTGTTTTTAGGGTTTTCCCGGAAATTATTCGTTTTTTTCTCGCCTTTTAAACCTTCCCTAGACCTCCACAAACATTTCAAGACTAAGATAAGATAAATCCGTTCAGCCGTTCTCGAGTTTTAGTGAGACTAACGAACAGCAATTCATTTTTATATATATAGATAGTCTCTGCCTCCCCTCCCATCTTCCGGAAAAAAGACGTGAGCATACAGGGTTACTTTTGAACCATCATTCTGAGCAACTTTTACGAGGAAACCGATTTGATCAGAGCAACTTTATTTAAGTGAAAGTTGCTCAGAAATGATGTCCTTAAAATAACAGTAAATGGCTAGGGGTCCAAAAATAACCCTGTATGCGTAACTGTGCGTGTGTCCTCGTATATGGGTATGGGTAAGGCTATAGCTCCAATGCGTGAGGGCATTAATTGGCTACATATTATATTAAGTACTATTGTTGTTTCTTATTATCTACTTATTATGTTTTTCAACCGACTTCAAAAAAAGGAGGAGGTTCTCAATTCGACCCGTATGTTTTTTTTTTTTATTTTTTTTTTCTATGTTTGTTACGCGATTGCTCCGCCAATTATGAACCGATTTGAACAAATCTTTTTTCGGCGTATAGGTAATACCTCAAGGGTGGTCCCATTGACACCAGGTCAGGATCTGATGATGGGATCCTGGAGAAATCGAGAGAACTCTTCAAATATTATAAGCAGACCTATAGTGATTTTTGTGTTTTTCATAATAACTCGTGCAAATGCACATGGTAAGCATAATATTGTGATGCGGAACTGCTGATGAAGACCACATATGGCCACCAGATCTGCTCAATACTAGGTACAAATACAATGCGTGGCTGACGGGCAGGCAACGCATAGCCTAAACCGGTGGACCTAGAGCCATGAAACTTTGTACAGGGGTTCCTTAGTCGCGTGGGGTAGCACTGATATAGCATTTGACAAAATTAATTCCCCAAGGGAGGGGGGGATAAGGGGTTACAGTTAGTATTAAACTCAATCTAATCAAATAGGGTTTGTGGAAGTCGGTTTTTTCTAAAGTTTACTTTTTGTTTCAATTATGCTGTGTCTTGTATATTGTGACAGATGAATGAATGTATTTTCTATTCTATTTTATTCTATTTAATTATCTATGTGATCCGACTAAGCTGACACCCTTCCAACAACCTGCACTGTGCCTGCGTGGTGCAGTATGGCTCAATGTTCCTCGTATCCAAGTATAGACTCGTACGTACCCTTGGATATTAAAATACTACATTAACTTTACTTTAAATAATAGGTCGGGTAAAAAGTCTTTTCGTATTTCGTAGTGTATATTTGTAATTAAATATTTTTGGCTGTATTATTTGCTGGTTTTGATGTCATTAAAAATTTCAAAATATGAAATAAATAATCGGTTAAGTGCGGGTCGGTATCGCACACGAAGGGTACCGTACCATCGTACAACAAATCAAAAGCACTCAAAACAATAAAAAAATAAACAAAAAGAAAATATAAAAAGTTTATGCCTTCACGAGATTTGAACCGACGACCTCCGGATTGAGAGTCTACATCATACCGCACCGGGTAACCACAACCATGTGGGTTGACGCGAAATATGCTATCATATTTAAATGTGTAGTATTATGTGTCTATGACATGGTTGCTATGACAATAAATAAACAGTTTCAGTCAAGATCTCCATTTTGAAATGCGTAAGTGTATCTAAACACGTCTCTTGTATCGGGGCCCCCTTTAATTTGTAATATCTCTGTTTATGAACTGAAGGATATCGAGACTGTTTATGAACCTACGAACATACAGTGTCAGTAACAGTAGCACGAAGTTGGTCTAAGCGTTTTCAATCCGATTGATTATGTCAAAGTTGCACCTTTTTGTTCGCCCTGTTACGGTCTTCATACAAAATACAAAGATACTTTTTACCCGAACCTAATAAATGCAACCAACATTTATCCAAAATAATCATAATACATACATTATCGTGGTTTTTTACAGTGAGCAGAGGATCCTCGGATATTTGAATGGTAAGAACAGGACTTCTCTGACACCGGAGAATATCCCACAACGACAATTTACCATCAAACTGCGCCATCAACAATAGAGACATTCTGAAACAAACAGTAAATCCGAAATTAGGATGTGATGAGATGTGTATGTGATGTGTGTGTGTGTGTGTGATTGGTTAAACCATTGTGACCGAATTACTTAAGAGACCGGCGACCGCGTGAATTTCCCATACAAACGTAATACAAAAATGTTTTGAATTTGAGAAATAGTTTAAAGTATTTAGACTGTTAATCGGATTTATACACTGTTTACGCAGGTTCCTGGTCTGTATACCAGGGTTCCTCTTTAACCAATTTAAAACTTAGATTATATACAAATAGTCTAAGATTTAAAAATATTTTTAAGTAATTTGAATAAGAACCTTGGTATACGACCAGGAACCTGCGTAAACACTGTATTAATCCGATTAACAGTCTAAATGCTTTGAACTAGTTCTCAAATTCAAATCATTCAAATCATCACGTTTGTATGGGAAATTCACGCGGTCGCCGGTCTCTTAAGGAGCTTAGAAATTGACACTTTATATATATCGTTTTTGTAGGCTCCCTGAGCCATTTTTTTTTTACTTTCGAAATTTCAAATCTAATATTTTACGTCATATTTCAAGAGAGGTGATATAGAATTTGATCATTATGTCGTGGTAACAAGATCACGGCTCATGTTGCAACGATATAATAACACATTCAATAGTTTATGTTGGATCTGTTCTATGTTTTAAGTATGCACACTGCAAAAGGGCGCAGCATAGAAAGGGCACAAAACCTGACAGCCATACTCAAGAATGCTTCTGACCAGGCTATTATACAAATGTATGTGTGAGACTGCAGGGTTTCTAGTCTCTGGTTGTCGTAATGAAACCCAGCATTTGACGAGCTTTTTTAGTTATATACTTACTCATAATGTGGTCATTCCATAATAAACTACAACACCTCTCCTACGCGATTAACGTCAGTCCGTCCGGACGTTTGCCGTCGCTGCGACTCAATCCTGGAGGTTCAAGAACCGCCGGAATGTTAGCAGAGAAGAGTGCCCACCGGACGAAGTCGTTAATTAATAATTATTTCTCCAATTTGATACACGTTCCTATCATTTTATTTGTATTAATATTTTAATGTTGTTATGTGTTCCGCCTCCCGTACGTAGCTAACTGTGTTCACGTACTTTGTCGAGCAGTCGAGAACCATATTTTGTGCATCTTTTAATAATGTAATTTTGATTGTCATCTGTTTTGTCAACCAAATTAAATAAATAAATTGAGTGATGGCGAGAGAGTCTACCTGTAATCCGAACACAATGCAGCCCGTGACGCCCCAGCAAATCAACTGCGGTACCGCAAACACGGCGATGTGGTTCCCAGTGGTTCTGAGTAATAAACTAATAATTCCCCCAAATTACTAAGTTTTTGCTCACCTGTAGGTTATAAAAGTTTAATATAACCCGGGGCATTAACCCATCTGTACCTGCCAGTGCTCCAGGTGGCTGCAGTGACTTTGTGCCGCTGCATCGGAGTCCAGATAACGGGTTCCTCTTTACACTCCTCACTCCAAATCTTGACAGAGAAGTCTCCAACAGTGACGAAGTTCTTTATGAAGTTAGGGTTGCGCTCTAGACTGTTTATCAGACCGACATGTGCCTCATACTGGTGGAATATAATAATAAGAATTAGGTCAATCGAATGAATAGACTTGATCATTGAAGAAAACGAATGGAATACCGTATCCTTATTTTTGCTGTCAATCACAATACAGTATTGCCCAAGGTAATCAAATTAATCTAGAAACGTGTCTTAAGATGAACCATTATGTACAAAATGGGCTGACGAAATGAAAATAGTATATTTCCACAGCATTTGAGTACGTCACTTGTTGCTGTTTCATGTAATGCGTGAACAAAAGCACCGCTTTGACTGACTTGACGAAACTATAAGGGTTCCTTGTTTCTCTACCGGAACCCTAAAAGGCTCCAAAAATACCAGTGCCAGCAAGCGGAAACAAAGGCGGATATAACTGCCATTTAACTAATGCTTCTATCTTACTAACCTTAAGCGGCAATTTATCTAAAGGCGTCTTTCCTTTCCTGTTACCAGTGACCACTTGCCCAGTTTCTGTGCCCACCATGAAACGAGTCGGTATCGTTGCTTCAAACTCAATTACAGACACAGACAACGATTTCGCCATGCTAGGCGTCTCCAATATCGATGTAAGGTAATCAATAATAAGCTCATCCGTTGGCATACTCATGTTGCGTAAATCCCACCATTTGCACGCACCATCCGGTCCGCTTGAAAAGAACTCCCCACCAGATTTCGACGTGATGAATTTTACGCATTTGGCCACATCACGGTGTGCTGTATAGAGTGGGTTCATTGTGGTAGCTTTCCCCCCTTGCCTTATGTCCCACCCAGCGACTTGGCCATTAGTAAGACCACCAATCAGGATGCTTGGTTCTCGTGGGCTGAATTGCAAATCAAGCAATGGATGGATGGGTCTAATAGCTAAAACTGGGTACAGTGCATGTTCCACGTCCCAAATGTAGGAATGTAAGGAAGCCATTGGGACTCGGTAGAAGTCAAATCTGCAGTATGCGCTGGCGAATCGATGGCCGCCTTCAGCTTGGAAGGAAATGTTACGGACTCTTCGTTTTTTTTCGTTTGGGTCGCGGTAGACATTGACCGTTCGGCAGGAAATCTTTTCAACTGCAGGGATGCATGGAATTTCGGAGTAATAACAATTGTACATGTTGATTCCATTGTTTTGGAGGATGTAGTGGTCCATTTCCTTGGAGAATGATAGGAAAAGGTGATAGAATAATTGTTATTACCAGATACCAGCTCGACAATATTGTGCCATACTGAGAGTATGAACAAAAAATTGTTTTTGACGTGACAACGTCTTATAAATTGGTTTGCCGGGTGACACTTCAAGAAACTGCGTTACGCTCCGCTCACGTTATGCGCGCACAATGAGAGCGAGTGAGAGGCACGCGTCCCTTCCACTCGGGCATGGTTAGCCCGCCTAAGAGCGAGAGAGACAGACATAAAAAGTGAAAGGCACGCGTCCCTTCCACTCGAGCACAGTTAGCCCGCCTAAGAGCGAGAGAGACAGAGCGAGAGAGAGAGAGTGAGAGAGATGTATGTATGTGTAAAGGTAAAAATAAAATTTTGTTAATATGAAATTCAGTGCGAGATTCTTTGTATAAATTAATGTTTTAAATATAATTCTTTGTATAAATAAATGTTTTAAATTGTTACTATTATTTCATCCTTCTTCCTACTATACGAATGAATATTCACATTAAAATTATTTTACCACTCAAAGTCGTTGTCACGTAAAACTTTCGCCCGTATACCGACTTTACAGGCAACCAATTTTTTTTGTAAAGTCGGTTAACGGAGGATATTTTACGTGATAACGACTGTACTGTGACTGGCTCAGGCGGAAAGTGACAAGCGAAACGTGACACTGTTTCGTGTGTGCAGCCGGCATTCATCAAATTATAAGACGTTATCCCCACACGATCAATGAAAAAATATGGTGCTATAAAAATTCACCTCGCTCAATCTTTCCTTCAACGATTGCGCAATGTTCAATATTAACATTAATCGGTCAATTAAATTGCACAATTCGAAATATTGCGCAATTTAATTGATCGTCTTGGCTAGGGGCCGCCATCAATGTTTTCTTATGACGTTATCACGTAAAATTATCGTCCGTTAAGCGGGGTTTTCACAATAAGAGTACGCTCGGACCGAGTGCACTCGGCTGACTACTCGGATGCAACTCGTACCGTGTAAACCCATCATCCGAGCGCACTCAGATATCGGCATCAATCAGAGTGGACTCGGACGCTGCTCTATTCGTCCGAGCGCACTCGGATGACTTTTTAAAAACAAAATGGCGTCGTCGAAGAAAAACAAAGCGGAGATCAGAAAAAAGCGGACAGAACGGGATACAGTGCGCTTTTTAGAACACTACGAAGCCGAGGAAGTGTTATGGAGCCATAGGCTAAATGACTATCGGAGTAACAGATCAGTCGTCGACATCTTGACTGGGCACGGAGGAGAGGCCAAATACTATTTTGGTCTAAAAACCAAAACTGTGTGAAAACCGCAATCCGAGTGGACTCTCAGGCCGGGACTTCACCAAAGCGGAGATGTGCGGAGATGTGGAATATTTGTGTGGCGCCATGGAAGCGGAGATGTGAGCTGTTTCCATGGCGCATACAAATATTCCACATCTCCGCTTTGGTGGAGTCTCGGCCTTATACGAGCTAGCTCGTATGAGTTCGTCCGAGTGCACTCGGTCCGAGCGTACTCTTATCGTGAAAACCCCGCTTAAATAGACTTTACAGACATCCAAATTTTTGGTGACAAAAGGCTATCCCATCGCTACGTATTAGATAATTGTATTAACTAATACAGGTATTTAGTATTACAGGTAGTATTGTATGTATTTTAGTAGCTATATATTTATACTTATAAGTATTTAGGTTTACTTAGGTATAAGAATATTATATTTTGATTTTAATTTGAAATATTAGAATGCATATCATATTTATGTAACAGTATGGTCAGTTTATTGTTGTACACATAGGTCTACCCCTGTTTAATTATTGGCCTGTCTTATCAGAACTTGGTTTGCCGGAAGAGATCTCTTTTTAAAGATAAGCTCGCCTTTGTACACTATTTTTATTTACTTTTGTTTCATTTCAACCATGTAATTGTGTGCAATAAAGAAATTATGGAATTATGAAATTCTGATAGAAGCAGCGACGAACTCAGAGCTTGTAGAATATCCAGGACTTCTACTCGAGCTGGTGCAAATTTTGGAATGGTGCAATATAAAAGCAGGTGCAGAGGGAATGCTCATATGTTTTGATCAAGTGAGCCATATATGTATACAGCTACTAAAGTAGAGACAACAGGAAGTGGGTCTATATTTGATGAGGGGAGTGATGGCTCAAGAGAGCGACGACGTTCTTCCACTCGGCTTTTGAAAATCCTGGAGAGCCCATGTAATTGTTTGTGCAGTATAACCCCCTGGAGAAAAAGGTTGAACATAAATAATAATTATACCTGGGCTTTCGCCATAACACAATGAATGTATTCATCTTCCTTCTCAATTTTTCGTCGATACCTCTGCGTGGACTCCGGGTCTAAAACGTTGATTTCTTTAGGCCAGCCACCTTCAGCGTGATTAATTCCTGTGGTAGCATATTCAGCCCTGAAATAATAGGTCGGGTAAAAGTCTTTTCGTATTTTGTATGTGTATATTTGTAACAAAATGTCGGTCTCGGCCGAGACTAAAATTTTTGTCTCGGTCGGACCTTAATCAATGGCAACATTGCAACCGCGTTTGCCTCATTATGACATGAAGTCGGAATGAAGTTGGGTGGAGGTGGCATATATCTTGGCCACCAACCTGCAGTAGTGGAGAGGCAAAATAAAAGAAGACTCAATTTACCTGAGATGGTTCACAGAATGCTTAGAGTAGACAGGTCCACACTCAGAACTCTGGTGGACCGGGTTCCTAAGCACGAACAGTTTTTGTTCCGCAATGTTCGGGCTTATACTGTCGCAGAATTCAGGACCTAACTCACAGAACAACGGATGTCGTCCGAAGTTTTTGCGTGTCTTTAAGAATTCGAATTTCAACTCTGCCATGGCTGTTGTATTTGATCACAAACAACTTTAATAGCAGAATGATTTGGGATATCTTTCGGGTGAAAAAAACTTTTTTCCATATTATCTTTGTGTCAAAGATAAATCAAGTATAATACTTTTGTTTATGGCCAAAGATACAAGCTCTTAGCTGAATGAAACTCTTTGCTTTCATTTATGTGTTGTGCAGTTGTGCACTGGTCAATAGCGAAGTGACATAATTGAAACAAAAAGTAAACTTTAGAAAAAACCGACTTCCACAAACCCTATTTGATTATATTGAGTTTAATACAAACTGTAACCCCTTATCCCCCCCTCCCTTGGGGAATAAATTTTGTCAAATGCTATATCAGTGCTACCCCACGCGACTAAGGAACCCCTGTACAAAGTTTCATGGCTCTAGGTCCACCGGTTTAGGCTATGCGTTGCCTGCCCGTCAGCCACGCATTGTATTTGTACCTAGTATTGAGCAGATCTGGTGGCCATATGTGGTCTTCATCAGCAGTTCCGCATCACAATATTATGCTTACCATGTGCATTTGCACGAGTTATTATGAAAAACACAAAAATCACTATAGGTCCGCCTATAATATTTGAAGAGTTCTCTCGATTTCTCCAGGATGCCATCATCAGATCCTGACCTGGTGTCAATGGGACCACCCTTGAGGTATTACCTATACGCCGAAAAAAGATTTGTTCAAATCGGTTCATAATTGGCGGAGCAATCGCGTAACAAACATAGAAAAAAAAAAAAAAAAAAAACATACGGGTCGAATTGAGAACCTCCTCCTTTTTTTGAAGTCGGTTGAAAATGGTTTATATCACAACGGGGCGTGTGCGGGGGGTGCGGGGTTTTTCACAAAATGTACCTAATGTAAAATGTACAACTTCTCAACCTCCGTTCGCCGTCCGGGCTAGCTTCTCGCTTCAATACTATAGGAATATAGCCGCACTAACGAACTTTTTTCTGCAGTTTTCCACATACAACACACGGAATAAAAAACGCGAGAATATAATAGTTGAAACAAAAAGTAAAAACACTGACTTCCACAAACCCTATTTGATTAGATTGAGTGTCTTCACAAAATAAAAGGCCCAGTGGGCCAAACTAAATCCAACCTTATCAGTGACACGGACGCTGTCATCGGCCCTTTTATTTTGTGAAGAGTAGTAGTAACTGTAACCCCTTATCCCCCCGCCCGCCCCTTGGGGACTTAGTTTTGTCAAATCCCATCTCAGTGCTACCCCACGCTACTAAGAAACCTCTGTACAAAGTTTCATGGCTCTAGGTCCACCGGTTTAGGCTATGCGTTGCCTGCCCGTCAGCCACGCATTGTATTTGTATCTAGTATTGAGCAGTTCTGGTGGCCATATGTAGTCTTCATCAGCAGTTCCGCAGCACAATATTATGCTTACCGTGAGTAAAAAAGTAACAAAGTAAAAAAGTTATTTATTGCACTAACAATTTACATTTAGGTAAAAACGAGATATTAGATAATAATGGTCATTGTGCATACGCTAACTTATAAACTAAGAAGCTGCCAGGGGTCTTCGCACTAGGCTGGGCCTGTATCGCGAGGAACCAGTTAAAATTGAAAATTTAGAAAAATAATTAAATAATTTGAGCACAATAACAGAAAAAGTTCAAAAGAAAAATTGCTTGGTTCTTCTATATTGAGAGATATAAAGCTAATTACCTGTTAAAATGCACGAGATATTACTAAAAACACAAAAATCACTAGGTCTGCCTGCCTATAATATTTGAAGAGTTCCCTCGATTTCGATTTTTTGTTTCAAAGGGTCTACCTTTGAAACAAAAAAATAATTTTCCAAATCGGTCCATCCGTCTAAGCACAATCGGGGTACATAGATAAAGAATAAAAAAATAATAAAAAAAACATCGTCGGTTTAAAATAATAGTGACAAATCGCTGTGCGGAGGGGCCCTAAATCTTATAAAAATTGCATTTCAATCCGACATGGAGTTCCGCGAGTTGTAAACTGCTTTCAGGACATTCCAAGCTTCCTAAGTGAACTCCAGTTTTTCACGGCTGCTGTACGAAAACTTGGTTCACGGTTGGTTAGTAAGATAGTACGAGACAATTACCCGATTTAGTTCTGCCGGCGATGTATGCACATTATTGGCTTCCCGACCAACTAACTCGGTCTAAACTCTAACATGAACATGACAGACACTGTACGTAATGCAAGCTTTATTCGAAGCGGACTGGGAGCGTTTAACTATGTCCAAAGTTTGCCGAGAACACCGAACGATGTTAGTGAAAACTAACCAACGCCGGACGTCCTACTGAATATGAAACTGGCTTTTTATCAGGTAAAAAAGATTTTACTCTAAAGGTAAGACCGCACTAGGCGGAACTGCACCGCAGCGGAACTAAGCGACACGACGCGACAAAATATTCTTTCAAGGCAAACATATGGAGCAAACCGCACTACGCGGCAACGGAACTGCACTGCAGTGGAACTGCGCGGCAAAGTTGGGCAACTAGGCAAAAGTGTCGCTACCTCACGCCCCTCCACCCCTCTCTCTTCTCTCTATCTCTTTCGTTCTTTGTTTGAATAACGGGCAAAACTGACGCGCCGCTGTAGTTCAAGTGCGGTTTATCAAAAAATGACGCGCCGTGTCGCTCAGTTCCGCTGCAGTGCAGTTCCGCCTAGTGCGTTCGCACCTTAACAAAGCTAGTAATGTGCTCATTACTTTGACAACCTTCTTTGAGCAAAATCGGCGTTGCCGGGCTACTTGAAAACCGGTCTGGCCTGAAAAACAGCGCTGTGATGATGTCACATCACTCAGCATCAGCTGAGTCCAGTCCTTTTTGCCACAAATAAAATAAGTAGATTACATGCTATGTTGATTTTATGTGGCAAATAAACACTTCTTCTTTCTTCTTTTTCTTTCTTCTTACTTGGAGGAGCCAGACAAGGCGTCCTGCAATTACCATTTCAGTCGTGCTGTAGCGACCGGCAATTACCTACCTGTCAAAATCAATTATTGTCGATCTTTGTTTCAAAAATGGTAACAAAAAAGGTCACGCCAAAATCGATTACAGCGTCTACGAAGCCCTTCCGAGTCAGTTTTGGCGATATACAAAACGATGGGGCATTGTAGACGTTGTAATCGATAATGGCGCTGACGGCGATGTCACGGAACTCGACTAGAATTTGGATCTGTGTGACGACAGGAAGCAAAAAAAAAACAAATGAGCGGGATTTCTTTTTGCAATTTTCTTTCCGTGTTCCAAATAAATTGTAAAAAAAGAATCCTCTAATTTAATGTGTTTAACACCGCCGGACATTACGGAAGCGGAATTAGTGATAGAAAATTTTCCGCCGAAATCAAGGAAAAATAAAAACTTGCATACGAAAAGCTCGCGCAGTGGAAAATGGACAGAAAATCAAAGGAAAACGATTTTGGTGGAAAACGATTTTCTGTTTTAGCGAAGTTTCAAAGATAATGAAGTCCTAATCTCTCTGGAATAATGACTCCATGCTGAAGAGAACGGTTTTGTTTTGATGAAGCACAAACGGAATGGAATTTTAGTTACTGTACCTTTACCAATTTTATTAAGCTGGTTTTATTTAATTGGCATTGTCTTTCATATTACTAGCATTGGTCCGCAATGACTGCACTGCTGGCCACGCTATGATGGCCTCGAGCTTAGCTTAGCTACGATCTCGGCCTTTAAGCTTGGGCAGCATTGAAACCTTTGATGTCCACGCTATAAAAGCCTCGACCTTCGGTCACGTTCTTTATTCTAGCTTGTCCATCAAAGGTTTCAATGCTGACCGCGCTGTATAGGCCTTGCGCTGCGCTTTCGGCCACCAAACAGCGCGACCAGCAACGCCGCCATTACAGACCGCGGCAGTAATGTACTACAACTGCGCGGTTTTTTTATGGGAATCACAAACGGCGAGGATAGATAAACATCCAAGACCTGGGATTTTTCTTTCCACCCTAGCCAGTGTTCGAAACCGGTATCTCTTAGGAGGCAGAGCCTCATGCCGCAAAGGTACAGAGGTCTTCAATGGTCGGTACTCTGAATCATATCAAGTCACATAATCAGCAGACATAGATACAATTGTACACAAGTACAGACATTGACAAAAGTGTTTGCTGTTACTCAGTAGAGAGGGTTTTTGTTGCGCAGATTGTACCTACTTTATTTCGAGTTTTACCACATAATGGCACGTGTAAAACTGAAACTACCTATTTAATAAGTAATAGGTACCTAAACAAGAATACAAATTACTAAGATACTAAAAGTAAACTTGTGTGACTGCTATACAAAACATGGAGTTGTCAAAGTTTATTCGAGTTTATGCCATCGTCTAGTTAGTAGTAGAAATTGTTGTCAAATTTAATGAACTCATAGTAACATAAATCTAATATGAAACTAACGAGCAATGTTACTTGGTCGGGTTATATTTTTACTATGGAGTTTTTTTACAAATATTACATGGTCTTCTGACGGTTCCTTTAAGTCAATTAGCTAATTAAGGGCGTGTATCGGTAAAATAAGCAACTATGGTATTTTTAATATTTTGGTAGGCAAAAATATGTATTTTTTATATATTTCCTAAAATGACAGATTTATTTGTATCACGCTTCAAAATACATTTGCCTTCTTACATAAATCATTCCATTTGCTTGTATAATCAACAAGCAAATGGAAGAAATCCACGTCCCTGATTGGTTTACCACTCGACAGCTCCGAGCGTGCTTCAGAGATCGTGGCGCCCAGTTAGCTTAGCACTCAATCGTGTATGTCATTGCCCTACATTTAAATTACTATACAGGTCCTCCCGTTTCCCTTAGATTAAAGGCTCGACCCCACTATGACAACACGACGGATAGTCGTTCCGTTAATTTCATCGTGGCTTGTGATGTGTGGTTCATGGAGGTGTTCCTATTAGGACGATACGATTAATTTTGTCTGCGACTTTTTACGGCTATGACGACGGTCTTCTGGCGATTATTTGATCGTATGTGATAGTGGGAACTCCCTCTTAGGGGATTGGTATAGTCGACTTTGAGGAGTTTCCCAGTTACGACTGACTTTCCATATTTAGAAAATTTATCATAACACACTTTTTGACAGACCATAAATATTGTTTATTGAATGTTAAGTTACATTACAAGACATAGCTTTTTATTAGAGATAAGTTCGCTATCAAGCTCATTATATCTGGCCACAGCATTTGTACCTTCATTACGGCGCTCAAAGGATATTTCAATCAGCGAGCCTCATGGATCTATTATACAGGGTGTTGATTTGTAAAGTTACGCCGAGCTCAGAGGTTGTTATTTACACGACACTGAAGCTAAAAAAAATATTTAAAAAAAATATATTTTTTGTTCAGTATTAATTTTTAATTTTTATGAATTTTTTATTTTAAAAATATTTAAAAAACCTGTAAATGTGGTCCGAAAAGAGTCGCACGGAGTGGAGTGGGGCTCTGGGCACGAGGGGGAGTCTGTTAGCACTTGAGCGCGATGGCTGGCGGGGGTATCCACACTTTTAGGTAATTTCAGGAAAATTTTCAGATGGTAATTTATGAATGAAAATTATGCGAGGGAAAATTAAAACTTATTTTTTTGTCATCAGCGACACGTAAACTATCAACCCTGAGTCGGGCGTAACTTTACAAATCAACACCCTGTATGATGAAAATGATGACGGTATTGACAGTGAATCACTTTTTCTCACAACAGTATTTTAGTAACAAACAACAACTTTATAATTACTCTACATTTCCGAATCAGCTGAAGCACTAAGGAAGCGGCTTAAATCAGCCACACTAGTGCAACAGAACAAATTGTGGTCCAGCAGAGAAGACTGTGAAAACACAAAACTTTTTGTAATCATGTATAACCATAGGTTTACTAACTACCTAATAAGGCTGCCACGCAGCAAAATAAAATTCTAACAGACCTTATAACAGGCCATTGTACACTAAATAAACACTTGGCCAATGACCACTTCACCATACACTCGTCATGCATGCCATATAAGATATCCTATTGAGCTGATCATTTGTCAGAGCCATGTATATCACTTGGAGGATATACAAAGACAACGATATATCCCACGTTACCGTCAGCCGCAAATTTTTGCAACTTTGCAACGAATCCGATGATTTCGAATGCAGTATCGTTTATAAGTCCAGAAGTTTATATATCGAAAGGTTAGGCAAGGTTAGGTCAGGGGCGGTCAATAGTAGGGGGGACCCAAAAATATACATACCTACAATCACTTCAAATACATCACAACCTACCCTCAGAAACACGGAAGCACCCAAATAGAAACGGGATATCCCATCCAGTTTCCATCTCAGCCAGTTGTTGCTTAACTCTCATGATCGATTCCAATACTCCAGTTCCACCAGGCCATGGGCACTTCTATTATGTAAACGGGCGATGGATATTGCAGCCTTTTACAGCTCTAAAATAAACAAATGTAATAATTTTCTTTCGAGTTTCCTTTCATACAATTTAGGTGCGGTATTAGCCCAAGGGGTCGTTATCGACCCAGTAAAAAAAATGCATTTCCAAATAAAATATTGCAAAAGTATTAATAAAATCTTTTTTCTATACCAACTTATAAGTACAACATAAACCTAAAAATTACCAAAATCGCAAAAAATATAGTTAAGGGCATGTTTGGGTTAAATATGACACTACCTTATTATAAGTAATTTTGCCCATATTTAAGGGGTGTTCGTTTTCCGTTTTCCTCTATGCCAGATTTTGTTACCCTTACTATCGTTTCCGATATATGTCGGCAACTGACGCTTCCATGATTAATGTCTTTAGTCTTGAAACCTACTACCTATGTCTTATATATTTTTCGAGCTTTGTCACAATAAACTAGGTAAACCACTTAATACCACAAACAAATCTCCCAAATTAATTAATTAATCGTTTCTTGGAAAAAGTGTTTATCCTAATGGATACTAATTCCCCGAAATGCTCAACTGAAGTATTCAATAGCACGTACAGAAGATAAATCAGGCAAATACAGAGTCAATTTTATAGCTAATTAATCTAAAAAGCCATTATAAAATTGCTTTTAGGCTCAAATATTTTTTATTACTTATTACTCTTTATTAGTATTCGTGCATAATTAACGACGGTGGTTTACCTTTTATTCACCTAAAATATGGTTTTTGGCTTTAATAATTTAGAATTAAAACGATTACCATTAACGATTTTGCGTGGTTTAAAAGATTTGAATGAAAGTGCTATGAGTGCGGGTTTATGGCAGGATTTTAAAAATACTACTATACTACCAAAAGGGACATACAGCTTATCGTGTCATTCATCAATACATGGCGCAGGATTTGAACCTGCATTTCGTAATTTCTTTATTGTACTCACATGACAGTAAAAATAGCTTATCCTAGAAAAAATATGTACAAAGGCGAGCTTATATCTAATTAGAGATTTCTTCCAGCAAACCATGTTGGGTAGGAGACGGAGATGATAGGTAAGGGGAAGAATTGCGCGTACAATAAAACTATTCTGGTACCTATAATACATAGATATTATTATTAAACATAGGTACATAATAAGAACCTATTGCTAAGGAATAGACTACATACACACCACATACGCATTTCCTGCGTGAGAAGCACTAGTGGGTTTCACGCTGCTTCTCACGCAGGAAATGCGTATGTGGTGTGTATGTAGTCTATTCCTTAGCAATAGGTTCTTATTGCCATGGAGGTCCTATTAAATCATAAGCTCCTTGTAACCTAAGTTGGTCTTAGCTTGATATCAAACCCATATCTATGAAGGTACTAGTCCGAATAATAAACTATATTCACAATATATTTCAAAATGTTCTGAGTTTATGGCATGACGGAAATTATTACACGTTCTAGTAAAAGTTTTTCTGACATAAGAAAAATCATGAAATAAGCTAACTGATAACATTTATGGCTTGTGAAATCAATTTACCCTTCTCACAATGACATGTTTCATGTCCATTCGCTCTAGTTTTTATTTTAACGAAAGATACCATGTAAGAAAGTACATGGTGAAGTTATGTTTTAAATGGATTCTTCTGAAAAAGCTTCTTCTACAAAACCGATTTGAACTACTAAAAATACCTTTAACTTACAAAAAGAAATATGCGGGAACATTGTTCAGTATAAGTACTGACCCTAACAAACCGTTATAAGATTACTGTGTTAAAGAGCTTATTACATTACGCTGTCGGCAGGACACGATTTGTATAGACGTCTCACTCATATGGAACGACTAGAAAGAGACAGTGAGTCAGACAGGGCCCTGCCGACAGCGTAGTCTAATAGACCCATAACAATGATTGACTCCAGAGACTTTATATACAATTGACTGCGCCTGCGGGGGAATGCGGCTCGCCAAACGTTAGTTGTATTTAACGCACGCAACCTGTGTACGATGACGGGCCGCCAGACAGTTTCGCAGCGGCTGACCAATCACAGCTCTCTTACCTCGTCCCCCGCCGCCGCCCGTAAATTGGTGAGTTTTGTTTCAAAGGAAAATGTGTCTATGCGCTCACCACTGGATAAGTGCTCCCTGACTCGTATGACTATACTGATGACTATACTATGTTGTGCGTGGCGCTAACGTTTACATTTCGCAATAGCAAAGAGGCGATAAAAATCGCGACAAATACATTTCACGCGGGACGTGGGTACATGGGCACTGGGCAGATTTGTTTCCAACGTCGATTCTAATAAGCGCTCTATGAAGCGAGAGTCGACGTCGCGGCAAGGCGGCGTAACGCGAATCGACGTCG
The DNA here is from genome assembly GCA_963457715.1 of Argyresthia albistria. Taxonomy (NCBI): domain Eukaryota; kingdom Metazoa; phylum Arthropoda; class Insecta; order Lepidoptera; family Argyresthiidae; genus Argyresthia; species Argyresthia albistria. The sequence goes on from OY735273.1 coordinate 8,454,600, forward strand.
TGGAAACAAATCATCATGGCAAACCTTCTGCAACTGATACTGTACGCTTTATGTACCGCCGGCTGTACGTAACATATCGGGAACACTACGGTCCGCGAAACCCTGAAAAGCACTCCGCTCTTGGGGAAGGAAATTGGCTTCGGGAAGCTTACGTCTACGTGAAGAGAGATAGCATGGTACGACTACGGTATTCCTGCGGCTGCAAGATAAAATTCACAAAGTTGAACATAAAAAAAACTACTTCGAGACCTATTACTCAATTCGCTCGCGTTTCGAATGTTGTCTAAAAACACGAAAATGAGCCTACAACATCTGTTCTGGCTGTTAAGTCCACACATATTACACAAATGGACGAATATTGGTCTCTTAAGTCAGCCCACAGTCACAGAAAGGAAACAATACGTTGTTTAGTTTACCGTTTACGTTATGACATTATACTTTTCAGATATTTTCACAATGTAACCAAACTACTTGACCGATTCCTTATTTAAAAAAAATGGGACCAAGCTAAAAGTAATTCTTGCAAATAACAAAAAAAAAATTGAAATCGGTTCATAAATATTCGATGTAACACACATTAACCATAATGATAAAAAAACCTACAACCGAATTGAGAACCCCCTCCTTTTTTGAAGTTGCTTTTGAAGGCCAAAGCTCGCGGTAAAATAAATCCCACCAAAACATTCTGTAAAAAACTAGCCAAGTCTCGATGGAGCTGCTCGTTTATCTCTAAAAAGTAATGAAATCTAGACAAAGGCGTGCCAAGTCTAAGGTTCCTTACTGCGATTTCTTTATTATTATAGTTAATGTTGTGTGACTTGGCCGTTGAACATTCTTTATACGTTAGTGGGTACAAGTCAATTTTGTTTACACGTAATGTTATATCTGTTGTAACTACCTATGTTATATCTGTTGTATTTTACATACTAATTTGCTTAAAATAGAATTCCTTTATATATTATCAGGAAACCTGCAACTTGTAATTTATTGTAATTAAATACGACGCAGTTCAAAATTGACTTGTACTCACTAACGTATAAAGAATGTTAAACGGCCAAGTCACACAACATTAACTATAATAATAAAGAAATCGCAGTAAGGAACCTTAGACTTGGCACGCCTTTGTCTAGATTTCATTACTTTTTAGAGATAAACGAGCAGCTCCATCGAGACTTGGCTAGTTTTTTACAGAATGTTTTGGTGGGATTTCACTTCTTTTTGTAGAAACGTGGGTATATTCATTTATTTTATTAGATTTTCTTATTTGACATAGTTTTTTTTTATTTTTAGGAGCAGTTTTTTTTATTACAAATCTTTCTTTTCTTTTTTTCCGGTTCTGATTCTTGTACAGTAGCAACAGTTTTTCGTATTGCCCATTCGCGTTCATTATTTATTCTTTTAGACGGTTTAGACGGTTTAATTTCTGAAAGATCGGCGCGGAATTTACGCCTAAGCCGGTTGTATTCGGTGATCGCTGAAGCTTGAGCTTTTATACTCTTGAAGTCAACATTTATTAGGTGCACCCCATGAAGATTGGTTACTCGTGAAAGCGCCACGTAGAGGCTTGGCCACAAGAGAATATGGAGGTGCCAATGTCCATGAGGGCATTTTTTAGACTTAAACCTTGGCTTTTGTGAATTGTTAGGGCATACGCCACACAGATTGGGAATTGTTCTCTGTACACGTATGCCCGGGGCCCGGGGTATGATCTCAAATTTTGACTTAATGGTCAAAATTTGAGATCATACCCCGTCCCGTCCCGTCCCGTCCCGTCCCGTCCCGTCCTGTCCCGTCCCGTCCCGTCCCGTCCCGTGCCGTCCCGTGCCGTCCCGTGCCGTCCCGTGCCGTCCCGTCCCGTCCCGTCCCTTCCCGTCCCGTCCCGTCCCGTCCATTGCCCCGATCAGCTGTTTTCAATTTACTATGGGAGACCCAAATTTTTTTTTCTTGGGGAAAGGCATATTATTCTATGGGCACCATCATTTCCCAAAGTATTGATCGATATTTTAAAGTCACCTTGTATAGTTTTCCCTTTATGTTGCTATTAAAACCTAACTCTGCACCAAATTTCAGCACCGGAGTCTATGGGAAGTACTGGTGTTTTCACCTTTGACCCCCATAAGGTACCTGAGTATGACAGACTCCATTGACTGACTGACCATTGAATGAAAGATAAATTGATATATACTAATAGAAAAACACTTCACCAGCGCGAGTTAGAAGACTGGCAGACCCATCTAGTGTTGGATACCTAACAACTAGTTCTATGATGATCATGAGTGAGTGAGTGTCGAAAATGCGAAACTTTGCTTTCGAATAACTTCGGAACTAAATGACCTACAGACTTGAAATTTTGGATTTTAAGTATGTGATTGTAGCTTACTAGATGACGAAAATTTCTGCGTTCTGGTCTTATCCAGAGGTTCTCAAATAGGGGCCTGAAAATGCGGCGAAATGGTTCCAGTAAAGGATGGTACGGCAGTGTTTGCTTCGCGCTCGACTTGGCGGGGGCACTGCCGTGCCCCCTAATATCGCGAGTTATCCCATTCATGATGGCACAGAAGAGATAATAGATGGTAGAGGCATAGTTACACCACGCAAGCGTACCAAAATGTCCGGGACAGTACTGTACCGTGAAATCTTAACTCAGACACTTAATTAGAATTATTTTATTTAGGACCGAAGTGTCCATATACTGGCGAATACAATCATGTATAAAAATTAAATTATATAAAATTAAAATTCTAAGCATTTACCATAATTAAACGTATGTATTTATGACATGAAATTATTATAACAACCTAATTCAACTCAAACAATAATGTAAGGTAGAAGCAGTAAAACGTGGTCGGTCAGTTATTCAATACTCAATTTAATATGACAGGGAGCTAGCCCATTGCCGCAACTATAGAGATGTAAAGTTTCGTATTTCATGACTCGAGTGTTCGTTAAAAAATCAAAAGGAGAAAAATCGGGTAGAGCTCGTCTAAGCTGAAATGACGCGCCCCACTCCTTGGTTTTGTATGACAAGTAAATACAAAACCAAGGAGTGGGGCGCGTCATTTCAGCTTAGACGAGCTCTAATAAGTACATACTTGATAACATAAAGTAAGTAGTTTACACTACGACTGCGCTATTTTTAAGTGGGTTGCCAAGTTGCGAAAAAAATTGGCAGATTTTGAGTCGTAGCTGTCTTCAGACTATTTAGTTGATTCCTCCGAGTAGCTGTCCTCAGACTATTTAGTTGATTCCTCCGAGTAGCTGTCCTCAGACTATTTAGTTTATTCCTCCGAGTAGCTGTCCTCAGACTATTTAGTTGATTCCTCCGAGTAGCTGTCCTCAGACTATTTAGTTGATTCCTCCGAGTAGCTGTCCTCAGACTATTTAGTTGATTCCTCCGAGTAGCTGTCCTCAGACTATTTAGTTGATTCCTCCGAGTAGCTGTCCTCAGACTATTTAGTTGATTCCTCCGAGTAGCTGTCCTCAGACTATTTAGTTGATTCCTCCGAGTAGCTGTCCTCAGACTATTTAGTTGATTCCTCCGAGTAGCTGTCCTCAGACTATTTAGTTGATTCCTCCAGTGGAGTATTGACTGCACATTCGTGCATCAGCCACCGTGTATCGGAAACAACATGACGCGATAATATGTTGTTAAGTGTCCAAAACACCAACCAGAATAACCGGTTTCATAATAAGTTCGTGAAAACTGTGATAGTTTATGACCTAGATTGAAATAAGATACTTTTTAATCAACAGAGCCAGAAGGAGTCTTCTTTATGTAGTATATGCAGTTGATTAGTAATATTATGATTTATTTATGTTTTATTTTTCTCTTACCTGAGCACATAGGCTGAGTGATATACACATATGCACATAGGCTACCTGTTTTGTATTTTATTTTTCTCTGTCCATCCTGGGTTTGCTGGAAGAGATCTGTCTTTAGAGATAAGCTTACCTTTGTAAATTACTTCTCTGTATTTTCTGTTTTTTATCTTTTATGTGCAATAAATATATACGAAGGAGGGCAATTTTTTCCTGGTGATTGTAAATATTCAATATACTTTAATGCACACAAATCAATCAATTTTAATTATGAAAATTTAAAATAGAAATAACATGTAAAAAGGCGAACTTATCTCAATCAATAGATTTCTTCCAGCAAACTCAGGATGGAAAGGAGAAATAAATCAACAATAGGTAGATCCAAGTGTACAACATCAAATACTTAAGTAAAATAAAAATAAAATAAAATAAACTTCATACAAATACGTACATAGATACGAGAATTATGGATATTAATAGGAAATAAAACATACTCAAATACAAATACTTATATTTAATATGGAAGAGAAACTAGGTAGTGTTCTTTCAACCGACTTTTAAATATTCCGAGTGACGGACTGTCTCTAATGACACTTGGCAGCTATATCCCTAATTCTATGTAGACGAAGTTGTATGGCCTAAGATTGTATAAAACATCCCTGGGATCACCTTGGAGTTTTATTGCAGCCTCCATCTTACGCCGAAAGTGTATCTTGAGATATTCCACTCCGGAAGCGCCGTAAAAACTGAAAGGATCCAATAAGACAGGATTTTACAGCGTTCTTATTGAAATCCGGGAACAGCGAGTGAAAATTTAAAACGCACCTCACTTTTGGGTCTTGAATTATTAAGAGAGGTATGAATAGAACGTGTCCCATCTTCCCCGTTGAAATAATAAATTAAGTAGCTTTATTTAGATACGTATTCGATATACGATATCTATATCTAGTGATTTCGTAAGGGAATCTGTCAATAATAGCCTCGATATCCGTGTATCGAAGGCGCGAGAATCGACCCGCTGCTGGTCATGCAGTCTAAATCATTGGGAATGAAAAAATAAAACTTACTTTACTTTTACTTTATTTCAGAAACCAAAAAAAATATATGTAGATTGAGTTATAATTTAAAAAAAAAAATGTATAAAGAATGTCAACAATAACAAATAGCGTCACGCCTTTTCCCATACGGGGTGGCAAAGGCACAACGTGCAAAGGCGAGCTTACTTCTACCCGGTGACTCGTCCAATGTGAAGGGTCTCACAGAATTCCCTGAATTATTAATCCACAGCCAATAGTCAATATTATTTCAACATGGTTTATAAGCATCAAATACATCACCCTTCTCGATATTCGATCTTCGATATTTCTATCGAGATGAGTTTACTTCTCATTTCCATTTCATCTTCCACACTGACTGCAGGATTACTCATCTATCATGTCGAAGCGGGATACGGTTTATTATTCAAAAACACATCGCCGTTGAGGGCAAAACGATGATGAAAATATGGCCTTACTTACCTACTGAAAACTATCTGAGACCAGCGGGTCGATTCTCGCGCCTTCGATATACGGATATCGAGACCTATATTGACAGATTCCCCTACAAAATCTCTCGATATAGGTGTAGATATCCGTGTATCGAAGGTGCGAGAATCGACCCGCAGTAATAATAAACCATAGAAATATACGGGATTGTGTCAACTGTGTCAACTCTATCACAATGACGACCTCGCCTTATGAAATCTGTAATTTTTACGCAAGAATGTTCTAAAAGTGTTTTATTACTTCATTGACCTTAATTTTAGGACTTACTTTCAAACATAAAGGTTTTCGTTATCGTTAACTGTCCAATGATAAAGATGTCGTCTAGACGTCATAAACATAAAACAGGTTAATTGCGATTTAATTTGATTTGGACTCGCTAATAAAGGGTTCCATCGTATAAGTAAACAGCAAAGTCATATTTTAAGGGCTTGTTAGGGAAATCATTCTGAACAACTTTCACTATGAAGCCGATTTGATCAGAGCAACTTTATTTTTCACTTCTAAATACGTTTTGGGCCAGCCGATCAGCTGATCTGTATGGAGAAGTAAAAAAAAAGTTGCTCTGATGAAATCAGTGTCATAGTAAAAAGTTGTTCAGAATTATGTCCCTGCCAACACCTTAAAATATGACTACACCTCTCTGTTACACCCTGTATATACATGTCATCTATATGAGGACATTTAACATAACATAAACGTAAGATACATCGAATCCTTCTGGTGCTTCTGGTTCTGGTCAGTAAACACTTCTAGGAAAACTTTCATCCGTCAATAGGCCTGACGACTGTATCAAATAAATAATCAAAGATTTAATGATTCTAAGTGAAAATATTAAAAGGATTTAAAACACTAATTTAATTTGACTAAAATCATTAAAAGTTTAAAAGTTTATTTATTTACCAAAGCTTAGTAAAATGGCTTTAAGCTTCGTTAAACTTTAGTTTATTACCGGAATAAAGTTTTTTTCGTAAATGGTAAATGTGTACACCCACATTATGGCAGAGGATTTCAAAATATTTCGTGATGCCTATTGTAAGGAAATGCTTAATTTTTGACAATAATTATTACCTATGAACTAGCACACAAGCTGCTTATACAGGCATTGTAGGCTATAATCCCTTCAAATATGAAAATTAAAAGAATAAGCTTTATTTTTACATGTTCTGTGTGTCGTGGGAACGAGATTAACGAATCATGTAAACATCCAATACCTGGAGATATAAGCGGTAAAGTGCCTCCACTCACATTATGCGCGCGGAGAGAAGTGGAAACTAATTAGGCATTTTGTCGTACCGTGGTATTGCCAATAAAAATACTGGCAGTACCATAGAACGACTCGCGCGCTACCGTGAACTACCGTCTCACGCCACCTCATGCAGGCGCACCATAATCCCGGACGCACTCTCTTAATTTATTGGAACAACAACTTTTATTTGTGCATGCGACCAAATAGTGTCCGAGTCCGTATATCTCTCTCCCTAGTTTATCCAGCACGAAAACATACTCTTTATTTGTGTATAATTGAAACAAAAAGTAAACTTTAGAAAAAACCGACTTCCACAAACCCTATTTGATTAGATTGAGTTTAATACTAACTGTAACCCCTTATCCCCCCCCCCCCCTTGGGGAATTAATTTTGTCAAATCCCACATCAGTGCTACCCCACGCTACTAAGGAACCCCTGTACAAAGTTTCATGGCTCTAGGTCCACCGGTTTAGGCTATGCGTTGCCTGCCCGTCAGCCACGCTTTGTATTTGTACCTAGTATTGAGCAGATCTGGTGGCCATATGTGGTCTTCATCAGCAGTTCCGCATCACAATATTATGCTTACCATGTGCATTTGCACGAGTTATTATGAAAAACACAAAAATCACTATTGGTCTGCCTATAATATTTGAAGAGTTCTCTCGATTTCTCCAGGATCCCATCATCAGATCCTGACCTGGTGTCAATGGGACCACCCTTGAGGTATTACCTATACGCCGAAAAAAGATTTGTTCAAATCGTTTCATAATTGGCGGAGTTATCGCGTAACAAACATAGAAAAAAAAAAAAACATACGGGTCGAATTGAGGGAACCTCCTCCTTTTTTTGAAGTCGGTTGAAAATTATATCAAGCAAAACCTATATGTTTTCTACGACATTTTGTAGCAGTGTTTACTAAGTTAGGGCACTTATACACTATTATTTAATTATTTTGTAAGAGTAATCTCGTTTTCGGTAAAGGCCTGTCCCTCGGTGGGGTAAAACCTTACTTTTCAACCGACTTCAAAAAAGGAGGAGGTTCTCAATTCGACCCGTATGTTTTTTTTTTTTCTATGTTTGTTACGCGATAACTCCGCCAATTGTGAACCGATTTGAACAAATCTTTTTTCGGCGTATAGGTAATACCTCAAGGGTGGTCCCATTGACACCAGGTCAGGATCTGATGATGGGATCCTGGAGAAATTGAGGGAACTCTTCAAATATTATAGGCAGACCTATAGTGATTTTTGTGTTTTTCATAATAACTCGTGCAAATGCACATGGTAAGCATAATATTGTGATGCGGAACTGCTGATGAAGACCACATATGGCCACCAGATCTGCTCAACACTAGGTACAAATACAATGCGTGGCTGACGGGCAGGCAACGCATAGCCTAAACCGGTGGACCTAGAGCCATGAAACTTTGTACAGAGGTTCCTTAGTAGCGTGGGGTAGCACTGAGATGGGATTTGACAAATTAATTCCCCAAGGGTGGGGGGATAAGGGGTTACAGTTTGTATTAAACTCAATCTAATCAAATAGGGTTTGTGGAAGTCGGTTTTTTCTAAAGTTTACTTTTTGTTTCAATTATACTAATCTCGTTTTGATCTCCCGATGAAAAAAGAGGGATCGTTTATTTAATATCATACCATACTATACTTATGTGCGTTTATCTGTATTTATGTGTGTGTGTGTGTGTGAGGGTGAGGGTGTGTTTGGGTGTTTTAGGGTGTGTGTGTGTGTGTATGTGAGGAAGTGTGTGTATGTGAGGCAGTGTGTGTGTATTTGTCTAGCTGTGAAACTGGTGGACGGATATTAATGATGATTTCCCTGCGATGTTTTTCTTTGTTCTATTAAAAACAAGATACCGAAGCTTTGTTTTATTAATATTGGTCTTCACCGAGGAGCATATTCTTCGTATGGATGCGAGTAAGATTGAGTCACATTCCAATACGATGTGAGGTTGGTAAACAATGAAATTGTTAATTTAATCCTCTTTATCTGTCGTATAATTGTATAATTGTAAGAAACTTTACAGACAAATCTGACCGGTTAGTGGACCATGCCATACTTCAACAGTTTAATCTAACAGCTTTCTATAGGAAGGATAGGTATTTTTTACATTTTATATTCGCTCGTTGAAAGGACTAGTCTTGTTTGACCTAGGACAGTCAGCATCAGATATAAGTGACCTCACAAGCGAAAATAAACAGAAGGACTGAGCTCTTGTTGAAACAGAGGATGTCTTTTCCATAGCTGCGGCGATAGGCTAGCTCCCAGTCACGCAAAATGTTTTCTATACCCCTAAGCTTTAAAAGGCTGTCAGCATGTTAAGCGAAACTACCTTTAGTTGTATTGTCACTAAGTATTTAAAGACTAGTGTACTTGTTTCAATCATTTATTTCTGACAATAAAGAATTTTGAAAATGAAATGAGTCACGCAAATATGAGAATTGAATAACCGGCCAAGTGCGAGTCGGACTCGCGCACGAAGGGTTCCGTGCCATTATCTATAAAAAACCGCAAAAAAAATGTATGGGAGCCCCCCCTAAATATTAATTTAATTTTAATTTAATTATTTATTTTTTAAGTAAATAATATACTCAATATATTGTGAACATTTTAAGCGTCTACCTGCTACCATTATCAATATCGAGCAAAAATGAGCAAAAAAATCACGTTTGTTGTATGGGAGCCCCCCTTAATATTAAATTTCTTTTAATTTTTAGTATTTGTTGTTATAGCGGCAACAGAAATACATCATGTGTGAAAATTTCAACTGTCTAGCTACCACGGTTCATGAGATACAGCCTGGTGACAGACGGACGGACGGACAGACGGACAGCGAAGTCTCAGTAATAGGGTCCCGTTTGGCACCCTTCGGGTACGGAACCCTAAAAACTGGATTATAGTGGGAAAGTTTTGCCACGCCGTATTTGCCGCTACTTGACGCTGTGATGATGACGTCAACATAATGTTGTGGTTGACACTTTGACTGTGCAGATATTTCTGGTTGGTTATGATGTGTTAAGGCCCCAGTACACAATGGGCCACTGCGATGGCCCACTGCTGTGGCCCATTGTGTCCTAGGGCAATGGTATCATGGTTGATGGCGCGCATAGAAAAAAACAAAAGAAATTTAATATTAAGGGGGGCTCCCATACAACTAACGTGTTTTTTTTTTTGGGTTTTTTATAGATAATGGTACGGAAGCCTTCGTGCGCGAGTCCGACTCGCACTTGACCGGTTATTTAGACACACATCAAAGGAATCGTGGCATAGCGGGCCACTGGTGTTCACACAATGGCCCATTGTTTAGTTTTCCGCAGACCGCTGACCGAGAAAGTGTGCATGTTGCATCAGTATTTGAATTATTGATCGCCCAAAATGTCAATATGGTATCGTGGAGCAATGAAATGATTTAAAATGTATTTTATATCATTCTGAGCCCGAAAGGGATTGAAATATAAACGTCCTCTCTTATATTGCTGTGCCTTAACGAGGTTCACAAGTGTATGAAGTGTTGTGTCTAGTATATATAAGCGTAAAATCTGTTTATTACTTACATAGCTATACATTGTGAAATGCAATAAATATATTTGATTTGATTTGAAATAATGCACTCAACGTCCATCGCAAGTGGATCGCCAGGCAGCAATGAGCAGTGGGCCATTGTGTGAACACCGTGGCGTATATATTGGGCCACTGCGATTGCCTACTGCAGTGGCCCATTGTATTTGGGCCTTAAGACAACAAGACACAGACATGCTTCCAATTTATAAGGCGCATCTTTTTCATCGGGGTCTAAAAACAGTAGAGTGCAAACGCAAAACCAAACGTAGTAGTTCTGAAAATAGAGTTAGTTATGTCCTGAAAGTTTAACGACGGTGTACATTTCAAACTGTAGTTTTCCTCTTAATTTATCAACGTCAAGAACTACCGTTTACTACCGGTACAGTTTCGGAGAAATCGTGAGGGAACTTGCAGAACTATTTGAGAAATGATATTTTATGCTAGCATGACTTTTGGATATTGAATAAATATTAAATTGTGAAAACAATGTATGTTCTAACGGTAAAATAAACCTTCAAGTAAACCTTCAATCTACGAAGACCAGCCATCTGTCACGCAGATGGATAATTATCTCAATTTCAGCAAAGATTTAAAAAAAAAATGAAGCATATAATTTCAAAATTAGGGTATATAATAATAAGGTTATCTTCCATCCGTTTTTGTGAAAGTTTTCATCCCATCTGGTTGTAATAAACCGTTTTCTTTAACATTCCACTTACCACACTTGAATGCCTCAAAAGTAGTGGTAGCAAAAATATGCAATAGGTACAGAATAGAGTCTGGCAAGACATAATAGAACACCGCAAAACGCGGCAAATTAAAACAATCTTATGCTTTTAACACCGTTTATGCCACCGGCAAAAAGTGAAATCTGTCATTGTACAGTGTTACTGGTCAGTTTACCTACAGAATGACGGTTTTCATACTTTGGCGGTATACATCAATATCACGATGACCAAAGAGGATATAATCAGCAGTGTGGCCGCTATATAAAAGCACAAGTCCAAGTTAGACTAGGCAGACTCTATTCATATTATTAAATTTGTTCTTCACTACTGGAAGTAACCAGTATCACGGGGAACGAAGGTTTTAATCAGTGACTTAAAAATAAATAAGTTTATTATTTCCAATAATTATAATAATAAATTCCTATCCGGTCCACGTCCTCGCTTGCCAAGTGCACTTGCACATGAGCCGTGATATCCGTTTACCGACGACGTCAGCCAACTAGTATATTATATTGGTCTCAGCAATAAAAAAACAAGGTGTATACGGATAACAGCTATAGACCTTGTATATTTATTTATCAGTAAAGTAAATGTAGCACATTAATGTCCCCACCGAGGGGCACAGGCCTTTACCCGGATCCGAGTAAGATTGAGCCATACTCCACCACCATTTATCAGTATATTTACATATTTGTGATGTCGCTGTTTCTGGTTCCCTCGACCCAGGGTATCCCAGTGTGGGGCCAGAAGCAATGTAAATGCCTGTATGTAAATATTTGTTCATTATTAAGACGGTAAGCTATACTTAATGCCTCAAAGATAATTAACAAAAATAAAGTATATTTGTGATTTTTGTTTTAAATAGCATGCATTATTTTTGTGTAATTAAATTAACAATAAATTTGTATAAAAAAATGGATTTATAACTATTTTACTTTAGTAATTTTAATTATTAGTATATTATTATGTCTGTAATTGAGTCTATGTGAATGTTGTGATCGCCTGTAAGAGGTGTATACTCTAGAACCATAATGAAATTTAATTGAATTGAATGTGAATTGTATATACTGTTGGTGTTCCTAAATAAAAAATAAATAAAAAAATATCAGCACTTTCTTGCTAACCATACCCCTTTAGCTCTTTTAGTTCCACAACAATAATAGGATTCAAGGATCTTTCGACCTTAAAACTGTGTTATTAGGTTTATTGTTCAATGAAACAATAGAACAAATTTAATTGCTTATAAATTCACGTTTTACAAACTTGGTATTTGGTTTGTTCTCGTTCTACTGGCTCTACTGAGCTAGGCGTAATGTAATCCCCGATGAGAAAAGAGGTGATGGTGTTGTACCTTATATACTAGTGGCTCTGTGAGCTGTAGACCTCGCGAGTATGTCGGTGGGAAAGCTGAACTGCTAACACACATAAAAAAAATAACCCAAATAATTTTCTTTCAATAACACATACAAACTTATGAATGTACCTGGTTACGTACATGCAGTATGAAAGTAGCCGCACCAATAACTTTGTAAACTACATTTCGCGATCTTTTATACAACCTATTGACTTTTTACTAAAATTATATAATCTGTTTCACTTTCATAGTCTTTACAAATCCAACGACACCTCATTTGTTAATATCCATCGAGCCGTTTGGGTTGTAGCGATTTTTTTACATTTTAAAACCCCATATCTCCGCCATTTTGAAAAAAATAAAAAAACTGGCTCGAGTAAAAAATTCTATTTATTTTTTCAACCTGCTCACAAAATTTCACGAGAATCGGTTCATAAATGCGACCTGTAGAGGAGAACAACCGGACATACAAAAGCATTTTTGCCCAAACCTGAAACGGAGACGCTTCGCTCGCTTCGCTCGCTCATCTGTTTCACTCTCATGGTCTTTACGAATCCAACGACACCTTATTTGTTAATATCCATCGAGCCGTTTGGGTTGTAGCGATTTTATCTCCGCCATTTTGAAAAAAAACAAAAAACTGGCTCGAGTAAAAAATTCTATTTATTTTTCCAACCTGCTCACAAAATTTCACGAGAATCGGTTCATAAATGCGACCTGTAGAGGAGAACAACCGGACATACGAAAGCATTTTTGCCCAAACCTGAAACGGAGACGCTTCGCTCGCTTCGCTCGCTCGGTCAAAAATGTATCAACGTGTGAACGAATTAACGCAAAATGAGAAACGACTTTGTCAGGGACATCATTCTGAGCAATTTTCATCAAGAAACCAATTTGATCAGAGAAACTGTATTTTTCACTTCTCTCCCAGTACATTTTGGCCTGAGTGGTTCAGCTGATTTTTATGAAGAATTGAAAAATAATGTTGCTGATATTGAAAGTTGCCCAGAACGATGTCCCTAACTAAGTAGTTTCTCATTTTGCGTTAATTCATTTACAGCTAGTATAAGTAAAGTATAGGTCAATTTGGCCCATTAATATCCCCACCAAAGGCCACAGGCCTTGACCCGGATATGAATAAGATTGTCTCTACCGTGGGGCACCGGATACGAGTTGGAAGCGGGTTGATGGAGGGATTTTACGACTACTACATTACTACCGAGTAGCGATAGTAGCCGGGACCTACAACGTGTCATCCGAAACACGGAACGTCCGATAAATGTACTTAAGATTAATTCCACAAAACATATTGACACCTCAAGAATAGCCCACATTTGTCTCATGGTCATGGTCAGCACCGGAATCTAACCTAATGTCTAACTCTTTATTAATCTGTGCCTAATGGCCGATTTCATCAACAATCCCTATCTTTTAGGGGACACTTTATTTTACTTTAGGGGCCATCTAAGTTTAAGGGTACACTAGGCCTCTATGGGAGCCCCTAAATTTAAAAGGTCCGACCTCCGGAACAAACGCTAGACAACTATGAAAAAGAGCTAAGTGTCCCCTAACTGTTGGTGAAATCGGGCATAAAAAGAAGCAAACGTGTAACCAGAGACTATATATCCAATTAACTGCGCCTGCGGGGGAATGCGGCTCGCCAAACGTTCGCATACGCAACCTATGTACGTTGACGGGCCGCCAGACAGTTTCGCAGCGGCTGACCAATCCTAGCTCTCTTACCTCGTCCCCCGCCGCCCGTAAATTGGTGAGTTGTGTTTCAAAGGAAAATGTATCTATGCGCTCTCCACTGGATCAATGCTCCCTGAGTGAAACCAATAAGATCACGAAGCTTTATACAACAAACGTATACAAATTGTGTAATAATAATATCTATGTATTATAGGTACCTACTAGAATAGTTTTATTGTACGCGCAATTCTTCCCCTTACCTATCAATTCATCTCCGTCTCCTACCCAACATGGTTTGCTGGAAGAAATCTCTTATTAGAGATAAGCTCGCCTTTGTACATTTTTTTTCTATGTTAAGCTATTTTTACTGTCACGTGAGTACAATAAAGAAATTACGAAATTACGAATTACGAAATTGGCTCGCCCCAGCGTGGGTCCAACTGAATTTAATATTTGAAGCCCACAAGCGCCTTCGTTAGGACACTCGGCGATAAGCAGAGGCCAATTCTGAAGCAGGTCGTGTAACCGAATTAAAAAGTTGAATCATTTATGTGCTATTTAGAGGACTTGAGTTGGTTAGGAAGGAAAATTAAGTAAGTTTAGTTTTTACGTATACTTTAGTTATAATTAATCATTTGTTATTGTATATAAACTGTTAATAAAATAGATTAAATAAAAAAAAGTAAGTTTTCTTGTATGAAATCAGTCATGAAAAGTGATTTATAGCTTTCCAACGATCTTTTGGCTTGCGGTGACAGGTGGAACTAACGCTTTTTGTTAGGTTCGTTACGTAGAAGTTACGTAGCAGGGCTCCCCCCTAGCGCTAAAAGATTGTTGGGAGACTGTACTTGCATCTTACTTTCCGAACGGGGGCGGTAGTATAGCAAAAATATTAATTATTATAAGTTATCGTTAATGTTTTATTACCGGGGTGGCTCACGTTACGCGCCGTTGCTACAAGCACTCAAGGTAACTCTTTATTAATCTGTGCATAAGGTAAACAACATTAACATTAACATTTTGGGGAATGATAGTACCCATCATTATGAACAACTTTTCCCAAGAAACTAAGACGCAAATGAAAAAAAAATCTTCCCCTAGTACATCGCCCCGATCAGCTGATTTCAAGTTAGGTACTATGGGAGACCCAAAAAATTATTTCTTTTGCGACTATAAGTTCCTTGGGAAAAGTTCTTCATAATGATGGGTACTATATCGTTCCCCAATAAATGGTCAGCTAATTAAATGTCACCCTGTATTTAGTAAAAACATTCAATGTGCTAACTAAATATACTACAGTATGTTTACTTCTGATTTTAACCCTAGCTCCGTTTGAACCTAGTCAAAATGCCCCCAAATCTAATTATAGTTTTACGACCACTACTCGTACCATTAATAATTATCAATCTCGCTTATTATAATAAGCGATAGTAGTGAAGACATGAAATAAAGTTTAACAAATGGAACTGTCAGGTGCGCCTTACAACAGGATACGGTCACAAGTAAAGGAGATGGAGCCAGCTTGGCCAAATCTAATTTTCTAGCACATCACACACGCCAAACACCGAACGTTACCCGATGGAACTGATATCGCTTGGTGCTGCTACTAAAAATAAAAACGGAACATACAGGTTATTCAGTGGCCAATTAGATTTAGGGCCGGTTTTTTATAGATAATGGTACGGAACCCTTCGAGCACGAGTCCGACTCGCACTTGGTTATTTACTTTCAAATTGAATTGTTTGAATTAAAACATGAACATAAAACATAAACATTTACATACAGGCACATACATTGCTTCTGGCCCCACACTAGGATACCCTGTGTCGTGGGAACCAGAAACAGCGACATCACAAACATGTAAACATCCAAGACCTGGTTGAATTGAAAGTTTCAATTACTCGCAAACGTAACACTTTAAAGTATCTTATTAATCAATACATATTTTTGGTGTCCACTGCCAATACCACATTTACGACGCTAAGCTAAAAGAAACATATTGGTAAAAAAATGCTCCGGAAGTATCTAATTGTAACTTTGCAAAGCTCAGAAATCGACAACTTTATTATAAACTTTGAGCTGCCTCCGGAAGGAGTCAGTTTCCATGCTCACCAGTCTGGAATATCAAAAAGCAAGTTTAAAATATAACCGAGTGTTTTAAGTTCATGCAAATCCTTGCTCTAAAGTTGGCTTGAGTTTCCTTTAGGGATGAGAGCGCGGAATTTTGTAATACTTTGTAGAGATACTTGTAATGTTGGTTTATCCTACAAGTACAGTCGTTTAACTGTCAAGTTGGCCATCCTGGGGCACTAAAATTGTTGACCGTTTACTTTTTTGAGACAATACGCGTTTGAAGTAGAATCTTGACCGAAACGCCCCACAGAGTAGTAATAATAACCAAGTTAAAAACTAAAAAAAACGACTTCATGACCTATCACTTAGTCCTCCCCGCTCGGTATACAAAAATGTCGTCTAGATACCCGTGAAGTCTATACGTATGACATAATATAAACGAATATACGATCCTTACAGTCAGAATTTATCTCGTGACAATGACTATAAGGCCAAGACACCAAAAAGGCTGGATGTATAATGTCATCCAGGTAAAAACAAATTAAAATTCAGAGTTTTTAATATAGGGACCTAATTAATGGACCGATTCCTGATTTTTTTTAATTAAACCAAAGTATTGGGCTTCCCTTTTGAACAAAGAAATAATTTTTGAAATCGGTTCATAAATAGTACCAGTTTCGAAGTAACAAACATAAAAAAAAAAGATACGCGTGTAGCACCGTACACGTGTTAGAAGTAAAACTTCTGTAGCTAGATCATTAAGTGGTACCTATACTATACACCTATACCTACCTATACTAAAAGAAATTTAAATTTCCAATTTTGAGATCCAATCTCTGCTTCAAGTTACTTTTAAGTTTCAGACGTCCGATTATTTGAAATTATTTTATACTTGTACTTACTTTTAATACGTCATGTCATTTATTTCCCACCATTCCTTATCTACAATTTGTCGCGCTCGTGGTGATATACTTAACTCATTCAATAGTGTCACTACTATTTGCATCTCGCTCAGATAATATACCATCTGACGTCACGACGTCTTTAAGCCGTCTCGCTCAAATGTATGCATTGCTTTGCTTGTTTTAGAAATCCATATCGACCCGTGTGACATTGATGAAACTCTTTTCTTACAAACTGTATGGATCGCATCGCACAGCTGTCAAACATAAGTTCCGGTTCCAACAAAGAGGTTGAACGAAGTAGTTTTTGGTCACGTCACTGGTTTTGTTTATCCCAGCCAGCGACGGCGGCGGCGGCGGCGCCATCTTGGCCATACCGGAAATCAAGAACTCGTGGAAGAATGCTTAAAATAATTTTTATTTGTTAACGTTTCATCAGGTTTTTCTCTCACTAATTAACATTCTTTATTGTACGAATGTATTATTATCTTATCTGATTAGTTAAAAACCGTATTGAAAATAGTTGCGGTTTTAAAAGTTTTCAGCCGACCCTGACGTCACCGATTCCAAATTCCGTTACATTTCTTAGCCACTCGTGATAGCACCCGGCTAGTAGCAATTGAAAAGCAAATATATGAATAACCCACAGTTGAGAGGTTAAATAAATTTTACCCCCGTGCCCCAAGAAGTTTTACTTCAAAAATGATGAAAATACATACAACCGATTTGATAAGCCCCTCCTTTTTTAAAGTCGGTTAAAAACAGGCCATGTCTTGCGACACTGGGATTATTGTACAGATCTGCCAAAATATCTATGAAATGACGGGAGTCGCTAGTGGCTTTCTATAGTATTGCAAATGGCATCCGAGCATAGAATGGTGTTTCAAATATGGCGGTCGTAGTCCTGTATTCTGACAATTCACTGATAACTTGGTAGGTCTGTAACGACCGGTTTCAATAACCTATCCTCAATCTGTAGGTAGATAGGGTCGTATTTAGCATAAGTTCTATAGCGCAACTGTCAAATCTAACTCTAGTAATGTGTAAACCATGGATAGATAGGCTATTGACACCGGACGTAAGTGTGTCGATACTACCTTACATACCTACATAATTCACTTTGTACTTTATTGCACAGAAAACATAATACAGACACTTAATATTAGAAAAAACATGTACAAAGGCGAGCTTATCTCTAATAAGAGATCTCTTCCAGCAAACCTAGGATGGAGAGGATAATTTAATAAAAGGTAGACCTACATAAGTGCACAACGATAAATATTAAAATGATAGACTTGTCTAAGCATGACAGCAGCAGACCCCAGCGGGGAAGGCAAGGGGCGAAGAGCCTTGTGACGTCGTAGCATAGATAACCTCTCTCTCGTACAGCACTTCACGTAACTACCTATTTAGTAATCTGTGGCTTCACGCCATGAGCACACAGCTCCCTTGATTTTTTGTATTTTCAACCAATAAAACCATATTTGTGAAGAATACGCTGTACACTATCATTGGCAACTACTATCCTGACATCCTGCTGCTGAAACTCCGCTCCAAGACTACTTACTAATAAATACATAATTCATACCGAAGTCACGTGAACAAAGTTTGGCGTGATTGATTGATTACTCCTGTAATGTTATTTCAATTACTAGCAACACATTTGCCGAAAATACGTCGCGTTTTGGAATACAACCGAACTTTGATCGGACGTATTCAGTGCTTAGAATTTATTTTTCGAGGAAATTAAATAAAAAAATAAAAAAGGCAGCTAAGCAATTCTAACTAATGAACATACTGTGCCATTTTTATAATGATTAGATAAATAGCAAGAACACAAATTCAGATGCGGTGCGAAATTGTAAAATAAAACATTGTGACAGACAGTTTTTCTGGCAACTTCAGGAGACTTTTCTATCGACCAAATTAATAAAATTACGTTTATGGGAAAGCAAAGTCACGCTGACACTCGTGGTAAACCAGCTAGTGAAAAACCGTACAGCAATAATATCATTATTCCGAGTGATTTGTTTTTTGCTAAAGGCTGTTTTTGCCTAGGGCACCGTCTTAAACAAGCCACAAGGCACTCGCATAATTTTGGCTTTTGATCGACTTATAGTTTACTCTGAACTCGACTGTACAAGCTTGAGATAAATAGCTAAGAACAAGAACTGAATTCCGTAGACACTGACTCTTTGATCCTGGTGCTTGCATCGCAATTTTTGCACTGCTCGTAAAATATGGCACATGTTTTAGTGGTACTTTATTTTGGATCGTAAAATTCTGTCATCGTTACGCATAACCGGTAAAATCCTATATAAAAAATTACCTTCTAAGATATAAAACTCATGTTCTAAGTACCTAGGGACTAGTCGTATTTTAATAGGTAGGTATCAAAGGTGTGTCTACAAACACCTACATTATATTTGTTATTTTAGTGTTAACAGGGCCCATACTCCCACCTCCAATTAATATCACCAAAGCTCTACCTTTTATGTTCCGAGATAATAATATGACCGTTTAATAAAACTCTTACTAAAATTTATAATTGAAACAAAAAGTAAACTTTAGAAAACACTGACTTCCACAAACCCTATTTGATTAGATTGAGCTTAATACAAACTGTTACCCCTTATCCCCCCCCCTTGGGTACTTAATAGTGTCAAATCCCATCTCCGTGCTACCCCACGCTACTAAGGGACCCCTGTACAAGGTTTCATGGCTCTAGGTCCACCGGTTTAGGCTATGCGTTGCCTGCCCATCAGCCACGCATTGTATTTGTACCTAGTATTGAGCAGATCTGGTGGCCATGTGTGGTCTTCATCAGCAGTTCCGCATCACAATATTATGCTTACCATGTGCATTTGCACGAGTTATTATGAAAAACACAAAAATCACTATAGGTCTCCCTATAATATTTGAAGAGTTCCCTCGAGTTCTCCAGGATCCCTTCATCAGATCCTGACCTGGTGTCAATGGGACCAATGGGAAGGTAAACCCTTTCAAACAAAAAAATAATTTTCCAAATCGGTCCATCCGTTTAGGCGCTATCGGGGTACAGACATAAAAAAAAACATCCGGACGAATTGTAAACCTCCTCCTTTGGGAAGTCGGTTAAAAATTTAAAAGAGGTTGGAGTGACGCTGTAGTAAAATAAAATATATAAATAATATTCTGAAGTGTTGTCGTTTCATTCCACCTCTACAGCGCAATGGGCATCGTAACACCCATTTTTTTTATTCTATAAATCGAAAATATAGACAAATATAAGAAACTAATTTGAATATTTTTTAATTTTTTGATGTCATTATTTTTTTATTAATTATTTAAAATTTCTGAATTTTGTAAGTATGACGTCACCACTGGCATAATTAGGTAAGTTCCTTTGCATTCAATCATGCTTTTAAAAAGTAAAAATACGTTGACGTTTGACATTTGTTTACTTGTTGTAACAATAACTACCACTCGCTAACGGTGAAGGAAAACATCGTGAGGAAACTCGCGGCTAGTTGATTCCCACACGTATTGACGTTGTCTTTCTTGTGGGTTAGTAAGTATTTAACAAAGAGACTAAAGAATCCTTACTTCCAAGTGATCTTCACAGCAATACTGTGTGTACACCTTGAAATATTCCGCCTTAGCTTGACGACACCATTTTTGACGCAAATCTTCTCGAATGCGTACAAACAGTTTAGTTGGGCTATTTTTCGAATTGTTTTTGCAGTTTGGAACGAAGCACTCTCTAGATCCCATGATTATTTTAGTATTATTCGGATGTTTATTTGTTGCGATGCGAAGGTTATTTTCAGCGGTTATTTCTCTGTTTGACACTTTTGACAGTTGTTGTTGTTGACAAATGTATTTTTTTAAATATTTGTAGGCAATGGAACTACTGCATTAGAGCCAACGATGACGTATTTGAAAGAAAATGAAATTAACAGTTTTTGCGATAAATATTAATAATCCGTTTTAATTTTATTTATTTAAACCCCTTATAGTAATCAGTATCCCTATTCCTCTAAATGGTTTTCATTTTACGACAATCGATGCCTCCCTGATCAATGCCCATTACACACAAGTTCTCTTGCGTGTTTGCTTTTAATTCCCAGGGAATTCAAGTACATATAAGTATTTCTTTAAACGGCTTTTTAGAGATCCGTAGATATAAGAAGAAATTCATGATGACTTAGGATATGAAGTCTGATGGGGACACGACACATTTCAAAGCTACGGTATAGGGCAGACTGACTTTACATGAAGCTTTAATATGAATCCAAAATAAATAGTGTTATATTTGTTTGCAGAAATATAAATAAACATTCAGCGATAGTGTGTTTATTTAACCAAAATATTATTTCAGGAGAATAAATACTTACACCATGTAGGTTTCCTTCCAAAAGTTACACAAAATACAGTGCAATTTTTTTGTTAGATATGTCGGAAGCATATCGTAGAATGGGCATTGATCAGGGAGGCATCGATTGTCGTAAAGTGAAAACCATTTAGAGGAATAGGGATACTGATTACTATAAGGGGTTTAAATAAATAAAATTAAAACGGATTATTAATATTTATCGCAAAAACTGTTAATTTCATTTTCTTTCAAATACGTCATCGTTGGCTCTAATGCGGTAGTTCCATTGCCTACAAATATTAAAAAAAATACATTTGTCAACAACAACAACTGTCAAATCAAAAGTGTCAAACAGAGAAATAACCGCTGAAAATAACCTTCGCATCGCAACAAATAAACATCCGAATAATACTAAAATAATCATGGGATCTAGAGAGTGCTTCGTTCCAAACTGCAAAAACAATTCGAAAAATAGCCCAACTAAACTGTTTGTACGCATTCGAGAAGATTTGCGTCAAAAATGGTGTCGTCAAGCTAAGGCGGAATATTTCAAGGTGTACACACAGTATTGCTGTGAAGATCACTTGGAAGTAAGGATTCTTTAGTCTCTTTGTTAAATACTTACATTAGCGGATCAATAAACTCAATTCAATTCTTGGTTATTGGCAATTTTAGAAATTAAAATGTTATAACTCGTTACCGACATCGGATAACAACGACTTATTATTTAAATATTAACTCTTGTTGACATTTGTCAAACGTCAACGTATTTTTACTTTTTAAAAGCATGATTGAATGCAAAGGAACTTACCTAATTATGCCAGTGGTGACGTCATACTTACAAAATTCAGAAATTTTAAATAATTAATAAAAAAATAATGACACCAAAAAATTAAAAAATAATCAATTTAGTTTCTTATATTTGTCTATATTTTCGATTTATAGAATAAAAAAAATGGGTGTTACGATGCCCATTGTAGAATTGGGTATGTCATGAAATGGCCAACCGTGAAGTAATATTACGATGTTTTTTTAGGGCAAACACTGTTAGCTTATATGTGAGGACTAAAAGGGGCGAGCGCAGCAAAGCCCCCGAATAGTCTTCGTGTCAGTTTGACATAGAAAACTCCACGTAATGAAGTATAAAAACTATTTTGATCGGTATGCTCGTGTTAAGATACACGCGGGCCAAACTAAGAATAGCGAACAATGCGAGCGAGAGGGTTAAAAGGATATTCTTTCATTAAAAACGGCCATTTCATGAATGTCCAATTCTACAATATGCCGCCGACAACTATATTAGTACCTCTATCCAGATTGAATGCAACGTGTAAATATTTTAGCACTTATTTCGCTCGCTATTCTATTGTAAATAAACCCGATAAACAAACATACCTCACTAACTTTATTGTAGTATTTTACCTCCTAACTTTGAATATTTTACTTTACAAAATCATTATCATCACCAACTAACTCAAACAAGATATTGCAGCAGCACTTTGTTTTAGGTGTTATAGATATGTGGTTGTAGGATATTCTCCAGTGAATTTCTTACTTGCAGGGTTTTACTTTGAAATGAATAAATTTATTACTTTGCTTGGAATGTTGTATTTTGAACTAGGTAGGTATAAAATATAGTGTGTGTCTATCTCAAGAGTCTGTCAGCTACTGGTTGGTCGGGCTCGCGTGCCGATCCACTCTCGCCTTCATAGTCGTCTTGGGGCGGCGGGGTGCGCGGGGCGGCGCCGGCTGCTGTGACGTCAGAGTAGACTCCTCGACAATCTCCCGGGCCACTAAAATCTCAGTTTTAGTCGTCTCCTTCCTCTTCTTCCTTTTCTTCTTCTTTTTCTTCTTCTTCTAGAAGGGGGCATATTCTGCTGATTGCCCGTCTAAGTATGCCCTTACTCGTTCGGACGTCTGCGACACGACATGCTCCATCGGTACCTGGGTATAAGGTCTCAATTCGTCCAAGCGGCCACTTCAACGGGGGTGAATCTTCTTGTTTTATAATTACAAGTTGACCAGTCTTCAAATCCGGCTGGCGTTTTTGCCATTTTGTTCTCTGTTGCAACTCACACAGGTAATCTCGACTCCATCTGGTCCAGAAATGTTGTCTCGCTTGCTCGATTCTGGCATATCTGTGCAGCCTGTATGGGTTCACCTCTTGCAGGTCCGGAGATGGCAGCGACGTCATTGGTCTCCGGATGAGGAAGTGCCCTGGGGTGAGAGGAGAAAGATCATCTGGATTAGAGGATAAAGGACATAGGGGTCGAGAGTTAAGTATTGCCTCGACTTGGCAAAGCAAAGTTGTAAGCTCCTCGAAAGTCATATGCGTGTTTCCTAAAACTCTTTTAATGTGATATTTAGCTGACTTCACAGCTGCCTCATTTAGTCCACCAAAATTAGGCGAATAGGCAGGGGAAAACTTGAATCTGATACCCTCCCCCGCACAAAAGTCCGACACAGAGTTACCGCTATCTTCTAAAAACCTTCCAATTGCCCGATTGGCCCCCACATAAGCGGACCCATTGTCGCAGAATAATACACGGCTTTTGCCTCTCCTACTGAACATTCTTCTTAGACTAAGAATAAATGCTTCTGTGCTTAAATCACTAACTAATTCTAAGTGCACTGCCTTAACCTTTAAACAAACAAAAACACAAATATATGCCTTAATTAACTTCGAGCCGCGGCCCTTCCTATCGTTAATGTATATCGGTCCAGCAAAATCTGTTCCCGTAATTTCAAAACAGGAACCGGGCTCAATTCTTTCCAACGGTAGGTTACCCATCATCTGCTGCACAACCGCTCCTCTCAGCCGTTTGCAGCGCATGCAGTCATTGTATATTCGCCTGGCCAGAGTCCTGCCTCCTATTGGCCAGTAGTGCTCGCGAATGACCGAGAGTAGCAGCTGTGGAGCTGCATGCATAAACTTTGTATGGTAATACCCAAATACAAGTTTAGTAAATGCATGTTTTGCATTTAATACAATGGGGTGACGCTTATCATAAGTACAGCTGGAGTTGTCCAATCTCCCTCCGACTCGAATTAAACCTAATTTATCTACAAATGGACTTAGATTAGAGAGGCTCTTATGAGACTTTAAGCTTCCCTTAAAACTAGGATAACACTGTTGCTGTGCTAAGTATACCAATCTTATTTCAGAGGTCTCCAATTCATCTACAGAAATGGAGTCCTTACAGATGTTGTTCTTATTTCTACAATTGTTTATAAATCTACCCACATATGCAAATATGCGTCGCAGTTTCTGAAAACTAGAATATTTTGAAAATTCTATTACACTATGTGTCTGCGTCTGAGTTGCGTCAATGCAGGTTATGTGAGCGCGTAGCTCTGGCAGCTCGGCACAGATGGCGCTGACCTGACTTGGCCATTGACTCGGTTCGTTCTTCAAAAAGTCAGGCCCTTCCCACCACAGCGTCGCAGCCTCGATTTCATCTGGGTATACTCCGCGTGAAGCCAGGTCTGCTGGATTCTGTGCTGAAGGAACATACATCCATGCACTGCTTTGACACAACTCATTCACTTCTGCCACACGATGCGATACAAAAGTTGCTAATTTATGTGACTGTGTACATAACCAACCCAGGACTATTTGCGAATCTGACCAAAAGTATTTTCGTGAAATTGCACAACGCAAAACACTTGCAACCTTATCACACAATCTTGCGGCTGTGAGTGCTCCGCATAACTCTAGTCTGGGGATGGTTGTGGCCTTAAGTGGCGCCACCTTCGCCTTTGCACACAAAAGCCTAACAGTGTAGTTACCCAAAGCATCACGCGAGCGCATGTAAATGCAACCTGCATATGCCTTCAGCGACGCGTCTGAAAACGTATGCAGTTCAATCTCTACTGGATTCCCACAAGATGCGTGACGCGGTATCTTCAGTTTGGATAAACAGGGAACAGCGTTTATGAATTTTATCCATTTTTCGTTGATGCTTTGTGGAACAAAATCATCCCAACCTATTTTTTCTAACCACAACGATTGTAATATAACCTTACAAATGATCACGCATAAACTAATTAACCCCATTGGGTCATAGATACTCGACGCAAGCGATAATATCATTCTCTTTGTGAATTTTACATTTTTATCAAAGTTGCTTAATTTATTCAAAGACATGAGTATGTTGTCAGTATTTGGGTCCCATTCTATTCCTAAAATGTTGTTTACAGTTGACAGTTTTAGATTTTCCTGCTCACCAAATACAGTATTCGACAGGCCTTCGACTATGGATAGGGAATTACTCTTAATTTTTCTTAAATTAAAACACGCTGACTCCAGAGTCTCAGTGACACGCTGATATATGAACTGTAGTGTCTCCTGATCATCATGACCGGTGCTGAGGTCATCGACATAAAAGTCATGCAAAATAACTTCCCGTATCAGCGGGTCACTGACCTCCAGTCCCAGCTGCTTTAAACACCGTGTACTGAGGAAGGGGGCCGATGATGTACCGTAGGTTACCGTGTTCAACTGAAAACATTTAAGTTGGCTTTCCTCATCCTCTCGCCACAGTATCGTTTGTAGGTGTCGTTGTGACCCAGCTATTTCCACTTGACGATACATCTTTTCTATATCGCCCGTCACTACGTAACTATGTTTACGGAATCGGACAAGTATAGAAAAAATGTCGTCCTGTACAGTGGGCCCTACCATCATAATATCATTAAATGAATGGCCTGAGCTAGTTTTCGCCGACGCATCAAACACGACTCGACATTTTGTACTCTCGCTTTGTTGCTTTAGGACCGGATGATGTGGTAAATAATTTGCATTCTTTGGCCCGTCTACTTCTGAAAGATGGCCTAAGCTAGCATATTCTCTTAAAAATTCTACATATTGCCTTTTGACGTCAGGTTGCCTTTTGAGGCGCCTCTCTAAACAATCAAAACGTTTTTTTGCTATGTAATAGGAATTTCCTAATACTTCAGATGGATAGCGCAAAGGCAACGTGACGCAAAATCTACCGTTGTCGAGCCTCCGCGTGTGCTCCTGGAAGTGTTGCTCGGCCGCTTCCTCCTCGGCGCTGAGCGGCGCGCAGCAGCCCGACGCCGGCGCCGGCGGCTCCTCCAGCTCCCAGAACCTGTTGAGCTGATCGCGGATCTCCTGACTGAAATTACAGCGGACACTTCTTTTTACAGGAAGGTCTATACAGATGGCCGGTCCTACTACCAACCATCCGAACATACAGTTTTGTAAAAGCGGTCTATTTTCACCTATTTTGATTTTTTCTGTGCATATTACATCCCAAAATACATCCGCCCCCAACAATAAGTCTACTTGGGCTGGGTGATGGTAGTTTGGGTCTGCCAGTTTTATATTATTCGGCATTCTTATGTCTGAAATATCTACTTCCTGAGTTGGCAAATTTTTAGTTATCTGTTCTATAACTATTGCAGTAATGCCAATACTAAATGTGCTTGTACATGATTCAACCGTTACAGTGCAACTCTTTAGCGCGTCAAATGAAATGCTGTTAATACCTGTTACACTAATTGACTCGAAATTTTCATTACATTCGAGCCCCAACCTTTTTTGCAACGATTCTGTCATAAATGAACTCTGGCTACCGCAGTCGAGTAAACAACGTACTTGATGAACTTCGTTTGTTTTTTTGTTACTAATTTTTACTATCGCTGTGGATAACAGGACCTCGTTTGACGTGCAATGAGTGGTGAGTGCAATCGGATTCGACACAGTGGATCTTTCTTCTACATGACTTATTTCAGAGCCCTTATGTAGCAAAGTACTATGTTTTCTACCACATATAGTGCACGGCCTAGCCCTGCATTGATAAGCAAAGTGTCCTCTTTTTAAACAATTTATGCATAATTTCATTGTAGCAACAGTAGAATTTCTCTCATCTGACGACATGCTATTAAACTTCTCACAATAATAAATTGAGTGGTCGTCACCATTGCAAACACGACATTTGTAATTATAATTATTGCCAGCAGTAATTTGTGCGAGGTTCGTGGTGTTTGTAGTTTCACAAGCGGCTGCGACAAAAGATTTCTGTGCGCTGTCTATGCGCCTATAGGTAGACATTTGTTTACTATGCTCACTTGTTGTCGCGTCGCAGCCCGACGCTTGTGTAACCATTTCCAACACATCTGCTCGACTGCGCAAAAACTCGTAAAACTGATCTAATGTCGGGCTGGCTGCAATGGTATTTCTATGTTCTTCCCATTTTGACATCGTTAGATTATCCAGCTTAGAGGAAAACATAAAAACAATGAGTGTATCCCAATTTGTTGTCGACTCCCCCAAACTGCGTAATGCTCTCAAGTTACTTGATATGTGATCGACAAGATGCCTCAGTGACTGTTCGCTTTCCTTCTTAATAACCGTTACATTAAACAAGGCATTCAGGTGATTGCGTATCAATTGTCGTTTGTTATCGAAGCGATCACACACCAACTTCCATGCAACTGAGTAATTATCTGCGGAAATCTCCAAGGATTCCAACACTAAAGCTGCACTGCCTATCAGTGAAGCTTTCAGATATTGAAACTTAGTGACCTCGCCTAGCTCGTCATTTTCATGAATTATGGATTTAAATGTGTCTCTGTATTCCAGCCATTTAGTGTAATCTCCATCAAAAGTGGGAAGCTTTATCGTGGGTAATTTTACACTGATGTTATTACTACTATTCGATGTACATTCTTCCGACCTGCCGCTGATAGAAAAACGTCGTGCCTGTACCTCAATTAGATTTTGGGCTATGCTCATCATTTCGTAAAATATTGGCTCAGTTTTTTCTCTGTCAGCAGAGCTAATTTCATCCGGGTCATCACTCAAATTATCCGCGATTTCAATTGTCGTCTGGATGTTATCATAATCTATAAATAAGGATTCTACTTTCTTAAGTCTAGTTTTCAACTCATTAATCTGCTGTTTTGACAATTCTTTACCATTCACACTATCTAGATAATTCTTAAATGATGTTAACCTCCCCTTAACGGAAGCTCTTTTAGCCCTTAAATCCTTCACATCTTTGCTTACGCCCTCTTTGACCTCTGTGCCAGTCATTGTGCAAATATGAGTATCAAATTCAAGAAATCTGCACTATCTGGGTGCACGGCAGTGCACCACCAAGTCGAGCAAGCACAGCCGTACCATCCTTTTCTCGAAGCAATTCAGGCCATATTCGACCCCCCTAAAACTTCGTTGTGGATAAAACAAGAAGCCTGATTTTTCTGTTACTAATTAGGCCTTATATCAACACGATATATTAAATTTTTTATTCAATTTGAACCAGTAGTTTAAGAATTGTAACATGTCAAAGTTTCCTCATTTTGTCACTGACTGACTGACCGATCATCAAAACTCCCAGGCACTTCTAGCAGACATAGAACCTTCAAATTTGGGATATAAATAGTAATTAGTATTCTTATCAAGGGAAAACTTAAACATTTCAAGCTTATGTTATAGTTTTCCAGAAAACCCATCTGCATCAATAACTTTGTAATCTTATATAAAATGTATAGGATTACAAAGTTACATTTGCAGTTTATGAATCATTGAATGCCCCTAGGAAAATATGCCTTTACAAACAAGATTCTATAAACATATTATGTAATACATACATAATATCACGCCTGTTTCCTAGAAGAGGGATACGTACATCCACCAGGGACCACCACTTACCACGGTCCAGGCATACATCCCTCGTTTCCTTTGGTTACCATTATGCTTAAATTATATATTACTAGCTGACCCGGCAAACGCTGTTTTGCCATATAAATAATTATAACACTTAGGGGTATGAAAAATAGATGTTAGCCGATTCTCAGACTACGAAGACAAACACTGTGACACGAGAATTTTATATACAGGGTGTAACAAAAAGGGTTTAACTCCCGAATGTATGTGGTTACTATGGGACCAACTTGATCAGAGCAACTTGATTTTTCACTTCTCCATATAAATCAGCCGAGCGCCCAGACCGAAATGTATGGGGAAGTGAAAAATCAAGTTGCTCTAATCAAGTTGGTCCCATAGTAAAAGTTGCTCAGAATGATGTCCCAAACCACATACATCCGGGAGTTAAACCCTTTTTGTTACACCCTGTATATATGTATGATGTACATTCCCGACAAAATGCTTCAAATATAATAAAACTATTCAATCAATAGAACAAATTGCGTTCTAATGCGACGGGAGTGGTAGCAGATTAATCCAATTGCTCGATAGATGGCGCTGCCTGTATTTTAACTCACGCTATGGTTTGAAACCGTCGCTAGCTTAAGTAGCGGAGTTGCTCGCCAGCGATTTCAACTAGTTGTTGATAATTTTTGTATCTGCATTAATTATTATATTTACTAACTATTTGGATTTGTTCATCTAGCACATTTGCCAGAACTAGTAGTCGCAATGGATTCGGAAATAGTGTATGTGAATGACCAACCATGCCCACACCGGATTGTACGGATACCTGGCGATGGGTCGTGTTTGTTTCATTCTTTGTCATTCTCTATGTATGAGAATATTGAGTCGTCGTATGAGATTAGACTTGCTATAGTCGAGTATGTGGTAGCACATTGGGAAGAGTTCCAAGTTTATACTTGTGACGAGCACGGAGACCCCTACATTAACGCTATGTTTTTTATTGTTATTGTAAAAGTACCGAAGGTACCAAATTTTAAAAAGTAGAACTTTACAAAAAGAAGTGAGATCCCATCAAAAACATCCTGTAAAAAATACCAAGTCTCGCAGCTCTGTGATTCTACCGTAAAAAGTTGTGAGATCCATGTTATACCAAGTCGGTTAACTGATTTAGTCCCTACTTAAGGGGCCTTCTGTCTTAAGTTAATACGTAAGATATTTTCATATCTATATTCAAATCTTTTACTTTTTAAATAAAAATATCGACTTGGCCATCGCATGAAGGCACAATGTATCTTCGAAATCATATCTACATTATATTAGGTTGTTTAGAGTATAATTGCGTTCTACACGATTAAAACTTGGTTCCAAAACTAATATATGTATACCTTTAACAAGCGGCAACAATAGAAAATGGAAGACTAGTGCAACAAAATTACTAATGCTCTAGTTATTTTCAGTCCATTAAATTCCAGTACCTTTCACTTCTTTATGCATTCGGAAGGAATTTGATGAAAAACCAGGTTTCTGGCTCTTAGTTCTGTGTGATAGATAACGTATTTGTATATATTTATTACACGATACATGACAGGACATAAAAACAGAAATAACATGTACCAAGGTCAGCTTATCTCTAAATAGAGATTTCTTCCAGCAGACCCTGGTTGTAAAGGACTAAACAAACTAAGCATGCGATGGCCAAGTCGATATTTTTATTTAAAAAGTAAAAGATTTGAATATAGATATGAAAATATCTTACGTATTAACTTAAGACAGAAGGCCCCTTAAGTAGGGACTAAATCAGTTAACCGACTTGGTATAACATGGATCTCACAACTTTTTACGGTAGAATCACAGAGCTGCGAGACTTGGTATTTTTTACAGGATGTTTTTGATGGGATAAATACCTTTCTTGTGGGCAAACCAAATGACACAGCTGCGTAGCGGTAAACCGATCGCTGACGTGTCGTTCGCGGTCAAGGTCAACGAACCCGTTTCGCCGCAAAGGTTGTTCTGAAAACGTGCAGCAAGCCTGGTTATACTGCCTAGCAACACAAATAATGTAGGTGCGTTCTGTTATAAAGCTGGCCTAGCTTGTATGAAAAGAAATGATTTGCAGAGAATCCAGGTGGCTAAATTATAAGCTGTATTTTTTTTTTAAAGGTTAAATGTTACTTTATTTTTATACGTAAGCCAGTCTATTTTTAGCAATTTACCCTGTCAGTTTACCAAAGTGCGTTTGGGTTGTAATTTTGCCCAAATGCAGTAAGTAGCCACGTGCCTAAAACAGGTAGGTACGTACAGCAAAGCTTTCCCAAGCCTAGGAAATATGGGGCAGAACAGTTAGTATGGATATTTAGGAAAAGGAACGAGCACTCCCCTTGTTCGTAGTCCAAAATGCGGCCACGCCACGCCACCGGTCCGGGGTCCGAAGTCCGTCCTCTCCTTTGTTCTCGGTTCGCCGCGCCACGCGTCCGCGCAGTGCAGTATGACAAACGGTCGCCAAATTGTAGGATATTCTCCAGTGAATTTCTTACTTGCAGGGTTTTACTTTGAAATGAATAAATTTATTACTTTGCTTGGAATGTTGTATTTTGAACTAGGTAGGTATAAAATATAGTGTGTGTCTATCTCAAGAGTCTGTCAGCTACTGGTTGGTCGGGCTCGCGTGCCGATCCACTCTCGCCTTCATAGTCGTCTTGGGGCGGCGGGGTGCGCGGGGCGGCGCCGGCTGCTGTGACGTCAGAGTAGACTCCGGAAGATATGTCTACTAAACATAACATTACATAGCGTCACGCATTTTTCTATAAGGAGTGGCAGAAGCAGAATTAGCTAGTTACTCAACACAAAACTTTGCCACTGACAGTGCGTTAGAACTTCCGTATAAAGTACTAAATACAAATTACTTATCACATTGGTCAGGAACGGATTTGACTCCGCATCTCAAACGTGAGAAGCAAGTGTAAAACCAGTTGCCCACAAAGTTATGAATGGAGTCTACACTTATAACAAAAAAATACATCCTGTAAAACCGTTACCCTGTAATACAATCCTATAGTAATTTCAACAAAAAATCATCGATGAAACTAAACAGTTTTTTACATGTTCTTACCCTATCTACATTTTTAGCATATCTTTGTTTGTATCTTATTTAAGTTCATAAACAGCCAAGTTTCACACCTAGATAATAAAGATTTAAGTAAAGCCAAGACCAAAAGTTACCATCTGCGCTCATGAAGGCATAATTTTGTTATGAAATAGGGTCAAATTCACTGTTATGCAAAAACGGCTGTTTGAGGTTTGAACCATATCTTTGACAAATCTGTGTTCAAACACACTTCGGCACACCACCGGAGCCAAGATTATGAATTCAGAACTACGACCGCCCTCCTTGAAATGCCATTATATGCTCGGACGCAATTCCAAATATGGCAATACTATAGAATCCACTAGCGACACCAATTTACACCCGTTATTTCACAGTTAAGTTGGTAGATCTCACGGCTACCATAAGGCCACGCCACTCAAGTCGCCAAAAGTGACACTTGCGACTTAAAACAACTGCGCGCGCATAGTTTTACTATAACTCGCGAATATGTTTTAAAATTTACACAGAGCCACGCAAAACTGTAAAGAGGCGCAACTCGAGCATGAAACACACCCTCTGGAGATGTTGTCTAGCTTGTCACACGAGTCACACGAAACGTCTAAAGTCACGACTCAGAGTTTTCAGATTTCAGATTTTCTGATTCTTTATTGTGGAACGTAGTTAAGTTTAGATGTTACATATAAGTTTTGATCTGACGTCCAACCGTTAGGCATACAAAAACACAAGTTAAGGGAAGAAGTAACTTAATTAAACAACAGTTGAGTCATATAGTTGACGTTTTGCTCGTTGCTACGGGTTAACGGTGGCGCGCGGTGCGAAACGTCATCGAGTCACAAAATCACACCTCGGACACTCCATAGAACGCTCGTAAAATAATCACCTATTACTACTACATAACCGCATGATGTTTGTATACGTGCAAATGTGTGCGTAAACTTTGCTAGGGCTGCTGGTGGCGCGGCAAATGCAGCGATATTAAGTATACGCGTCGTCACTCGTCAGACGTTCAGCCCTGTCTATTGATCCTTTAACCAATCCTTTGACGCCAGGGGTGGGGTGCGGTATCTGAATCAGCGCGGGGAAGGGAGTGGCCGTTCTGTACGGAGTACTATTATCTCTTCTGTGACAAAATGTGACATAAAATTGTGGTTTAATGCGCGACTGAGGTGAGTGGCGTGCCTCATGGTAGCCCCGCTGCACGGTAGTGGAGCGGGTGTCAATATAAGAAGAAACTTCAATTTAGATAATATATATTGGTATGTATTAGTGTATTCATACGATATTTATTGTTAAGCTGTATTCATGTAACTGTGTATGTAGTCTATTCCTTAGCAATAGGTTCTTATATGTAGATACCTATGTGTAATAATAATATCTTTGTATTACAGGTACCTACTATAGAATAGTTTTATTGTACGCGCAATTCTTCCCCTTACCTATCATCTCCGTCTCCTACCCAACATGGTTTGCTGGAAGAAATCTCTTATTAGAGATAGGCTCGCCTTTGTACATTTTTTTTTCTATGTTAAGCTATTTTTACTGTCACGTGAGTACAATAAAGAAATTACAAATTACACAAACGTGGAAGAAACTCTATGAAACATGTCACACCAAGAGGCGTCGGTGGTGGTTTGGTGACACATTGTTTTGTCAGTGTGGCGGCCATCTGAACATACATGACATGAGTCAGATAAGGATACCCTTCATACAAACTCAGAACACAAATAAAAACTCCTCTGAGTCAGGTCTGGACATCCTCCACACAAACTAGATTTCAGGTGATCCCTTAGTTAGCAAACGTCGTCGTTGCAACGCGCAATATTTTTGCTGGCCGCCATAACATCTTGAAATTTTCTCGGCACTATGGTTGGGCTTTCACATGGTAAAATGGTACCGGGAGAGTTAAAAATATTGACAACGCCCCGCCATCGCCCCGCCCCACCGCCACTCGCGATCCGCCGCACGTATTCTAGAACGAATCTCTAATCTGAGATCTACTCAAGAGTAGTCTTAAGAGTACGCGCTTATTCTTAATTGATGCTTGAGACTAGTATCAAAAATCATAATTCATCTGAGTGATCTCAGATGTGAGTAGAGATTTTACTAATTCTTGAACAAGATTCAAATAAAAAAAACTTTTTTGTACTACAGATGTCAAACTTTTGTTGAGATCCTCTCTTGACAGTGTTGTTGTGCTTGAGCGGTATCTCGACCACGCTTGAGAGTGATATTAGTACATAAAATAATTTAAAAAAAAGTATGTGGCAAATAAACACTTCTTTCTTTCTCTCTTTCTTTCTCTTTCTCTCTCTCTTTCTTTCGCTCTCTCTCTCTTTCTTTCTCTCTCTCTCTCTTTCTTTCTCTCTCTCTCTCTTTCTTTCTCTCACTCTTTCTTTCTTTCTATATCTCTCTCTTTCTTTCTCTCTCTTTCTTTCTCTCTCTCTTTCTCTCTCTCTTTCTTTCTCTCTTTCTTTATCTCTTTCTTTCTCTCTCTTTCTTTATCTCTCTTTCTCTCTCTCTTTCTTTCTATCTCTTTCTCTCTCTCTCTTTCTATCTCTTTCTTTCTCTCTCTTTCTTTCTCTCTCTCTTTCTATCTCTTTCTTTCTCTCTCTTTTCTATCTCTCTTTCTTTCTCTCTCTTTCTTTCTCTCTCTCTTCTTTCTATCTCTTTCTCTCTATATCTCTCTTTCTTTCTCTCTCTTTCTTTATCTCTCTCTCTTTCTCTCTCTTTCTTTCTTTCTCTCTTTCTTTCTCTCTCTTTCTCTCTTTCTCTCTCTCTCTCTTTCTCTTTTTCTCTCTTTCTCTCCTTCCCTCTCCCCCTCCCTCCCTCCCTCTCCCCGTCCCTCCCTCCCTCTCCCCCTCCCTTCCTCCCTCCCTCCCTCCCTCCCTCCCTCCCAATTGTAAATGAAAACAGGCCTAAAGTAGTTTATTACTCTGTGAATGTCTCAAGACTCGATTCACAGCGATGCACTCTTGAGTAAGGTTTCAGAATAAAGGAGATGCTTGAGAGTGAAACTCAAATTTGAGTCGGATTTACGTAATTTCAGCTTGAGACTGATCTTGAGATTCGTTCTAGAATACGACCCTTAGTACTGTAAACTGTTGATTTAACCAGAGGCAGATTTAAATGTTATGAGAATTGCATCCATAGCTTTTTTACATATTTACCTGCATCTTTTGATGAGCAAAGTTTTTATGTTCTTAGACCGAGCATGCTGGCTGGCTGATTCAGGAGACGGTTCTACTTAACTAACTTTATAATAAGTAACTAGGTAGTTTGAAAATAGAACCTAGGACATCCTGACAAGAGCTGTATGATTTCCAGATGATAGTATTCATTCAGAGATAATTAGTTATTTTCAACTTTTGGGAAATAAAAATCTTTATTTTATTACATCTGAAATGAAAAATATTATTTAATATGTACGCCATACGGAACTGTGAAAAGTTAGATAAAATAAATAACACATTATAGTTAGTTTTAACCCCTTCCGAATCCTGCTAAGTAATTTACTAAGCGTCCGTTTAAAATTATAATGCGTATAGTTTTAAAAGGGTCGTTAATCTTGTACTAATAAACTACGCTAAGACAAAGTATCCACTTTGAGCCAGTTCTTAGTCTTAACTAAACATAAAAAATAATTAACCTGACTCAAAACAAAAGAAGGTAGCATAAAATGTTGCGTTATTTTGTTGTTGTATTTTAGCTTTTATTGCGGAATCAGCCTGTCATCTCTGTTTGTACGATTTATAATACCTATTTGTCTTTACTTTTCTGTATTAAATCGCTAACTTCCACGTACATACATAATAATTATGTACGTGGAAGTTAGCGAAAAGGGCATATTATGTCCTTTTTGATAAGGCTCATATTCACTTAGATTAGATAGTAACTCAAAATTATTTAACGCCATAATCTTAATACATCTTTAATGTCGACTATAGTGATTTTTAGGCAGACCTATAGTGATTTTTGTGTTTTTTTTTGTGATAACTCGTGCATTTACTCACGGTAAGCATAATATTGTGATGCGGAACTGCTGATGAAGACCACATTTAGGCCATCAGAACTGCTCAATACTAGGTACAAAAACAAATACAATACGTGGCTGACGGGCAGGCAACGCATAGCCTAAACCGGTGGACCTAGAGCCATTAAACTTTGTACAGAGGTTCCTTAGAGCGTGGGGTAGCACTGAGATGGGATTTGTCATAATTAAGTCCCCAAGGGGGGGGGGGGGGAATAAGGGGTTACAGTTTGTATTAAACTCAATCGAATCAAATAGGGTTTGTGAAAGTCGGTTTTTTCTAAAGTTTACTTTTTGCTTCAATTATAGCCAGTTATAGTGTATCTTATATAACAGGGGCTAGTTCATTGCCCTAGCTAAAATACTGCTGATAAAGCCATTTAAACAGGCAAAGTCGCAGGATACAGTATGCATTATAATATAATTTGTGTCTTACAAGAAGAAGCGTAATTTACAAAGTTTAGCAGATAAGGATGACATGAGTTTAGAGCGCCGTGTGGTGTTGTTCGCTTTGTACCACGTTTGTTGGGGAATTCATATTTTAGCACATATAAACCCCAGAGCTGCAAGCAGAATTATTTGACATTGCGAAAAATTGTTCGAGTTCAAATGAAACTCTAACATTTCGATTCGAATACTTTTTCGATGCGTAATTTTTCCTGCTACCCGCACACGAGCCTAATTCTCACAAATACAAATTAAAAGCATATACACAAATCGGACGAGTCATACAACAATGCCATCGGGGGCGATTTGGAAGTAAAATGCACTAAACTAAAAAGACAAATGACGACAGAAGACATAACGACGTCATTTTAGTTGAAAACAACAACTAATATGACGTCATTTTGAAGTTTAGAAGCCTTAGTTTGTCTTTTTAGTTTAGGGCATTATCCTTCCAAATAGCCCCCAATATTTTACGCCTAGGCTTTCAATTCGCATGGTTGCGAGTTGGGCCCTAGGTCTTGGATGTTTACACTATTTCGCTGTTAATGGTTGACAATGCAGTTCTGTTTGTGACCAAAGGCAATGTATGTGCCTATACGAGTATACAAATGTCTAGATAAATATGAATGAATTTTAGAGATAAGCTCGCCATTGTACATTTTATATTACCTACCGTGCTTCGTTAACTTTTTTTGTGTGCAATAAAGAAATTATGAAATTATGAATGCGAAGGTAATCGCAAATCTCTCAAATGGCTAAATCTGTTTGGTATAAATCTTTTTTAATCATTGTTTGTTATGGCTTGATTCTTCACAACTTGGATAAGTTAACGACGCCTATTTTGATGTTTGTTCCGACAACTAGCCAGGCATTCAATGTCCACGCTTTTGGCAAAAAATATAGGTATAAAAATATAATCGAATAATTTCAGGGGCAAATTCTTTTGTCCCAAAGTAAACACGAAACCGTTGCGACAAGCAAAATTGTCGTTAGTCGTTACACGAATGTAACGTCTGCCGTTATCTCCAAGTTCAAGTGACTTGGTAGATTAATTTGATTACCGTTATTCCGTTAGCTCATGGCTGTTAATCTGATAACTTGATTGTAAGAAAATAGCATAATAAGAGAGATGTTTTAATGGCGATGGAAAAGATTGTGAGCAAACTTCCATTACAGCATAAATGTAGCGATGAGCTAGAACCTTTTCACGAGAAATGGAGCATCTTAATTCTAGTCATAGAGCATTTTGTAATTTATTTCTGGCTCTTTGTGGACAAAATCGTGCCTCTGCCTATCCGCCTCAATACGTGAGGGTTAATTTAATTGTAGATAGATGTATGATTTAAATACCATCGTATGGTTTAAGCTATTGATGTAATGTAATGTTCTATGTACACATAGTTTGGGCTACAGTCCAACACAAAGTCCCTTAATGATGTATCATTGTTTCAAATGACTGTATTCTGTTTTGTGTACTTATTGTAAATAAATAAATAAATGATAATGTGTTGATAACTGGATAAAAGTAAAGGACATTGGGAAGTTTCTGACCCAAAAACATGTTTTTTTGCGAACACCAATAAAACTTGTGATAGTTATAGGGGTGATAATTTAACGTTCTTTAAAATTGTGCAATTTATTTTTTGTATCTTATGGGAATGTCGAAAAAAATACTTTTATGTGTTAAACTTTCAAAGATAAACTAGTATTTCTAACACGTGTGTATGAACGGATTGGGCCAATATATCCCAAGATTCCCATTACGTAGAGCCCATCTCACGTAGATGTCACAGGCTAGAAAATAAGCCACGATTCATATCTGTCCGCCACCGTGGGTAATTTGTCCATAGTAATGTTCCAAAAAGAAAAGACCTAAGAATAAAAAAGCGTTTCAGTAAACTCACAGAATATTGGAGTATACTTTGTTAAGAAATGCTAGACAAAAAAGAGTAAGTGACGTCTTGGTCTTGGAGCTCGGAGCGTCGGACCGCCGCCGCCGCCGCTCCAAATTCTCCGAAATTGCGGTGGGGTGGCGACGCTCCGAGCTCCGAGATGCCACTTACCCCAAAAAATGGCAACATATTATGTGACATATTAGGAGACCACTGCGTATTTTGATTGACAAACCAAATGTGTCATTTAAAAAAACATAGTGGTATTCAATTGTTTCCATCATTTAATTTCTAGCATTTCTTGAGAAAGTATACGTAGAGAGAACATCTAATTTGCTCCGGTAATTGCTACGACCGACGATAATGCTACGGGCGTGCTACCTCGTAGCAATACTACGAACACCTGCTACGCGATCTGCCTGAAAATGCTCTCTAGAACTTTAAGCTTAAAACTAAGTTGCTTTATGTTGTTTTTTAATTGGAAGTTTATAATGGGGTACGTGGCTAATACTCCCAGTATTTAGTGATCCTGCTGGTGTAAGTAATGTATTGGGCTTAGTGACATAATTATTTAAGATTACTACGGTTAATTTTAACTTTACCGCTTGACACTTTACGGCTTTTTGATTATTGATATATCCATAAATTAATTAACTCCCTATGATCTAACTCTGTGCCAAATATAAAGTTTCCAGGACTTCTTGATCACTTTTGGCTCAGAATAATAATCTAACCTTTTAGCGACTAAAACCGAGAAGTGTCGGGCGGATAAAAATCGTTCTGTACCATAATAGGGAGCTCCGTGGTCTAGTGGGTCTTGCTTCTCACGCAGGAGATGCACGTTCAAATGCCGGAGCTCACCAATGAGATAATATAATTATCGAACTTTCCTAGTTTCGGTTGACACTGCTATTGGTCCCGGCTACTATCGCTACTCGGTAGTTTGTAGTAGTCGTTAAGCCCCTACACCAACCTGCACTGAGCTAGCGTGGTGGAAATAAGGCTCAATGTTACTCGCATCCGGGTAAAAGTGTGCCCCTCGGTGGGGAAATTAATGGGCTAAATTTTACTTCATCATCATAATCATCATCCTCAGCCCACATCGACCAACTGCTAGGCATAAGCCTCTTCTCTATAGCGCCAATCTTCCCGGTCCTGTGCCAATCGCACCCAGTGGGATCCCGACGACTTGATAATATCGTCAGACCATCCGGGCTGGTGGTCTGCCCACTGGCCTTGTCGCTTTACATTACTTACTGTACCATAAGTATGCATATATCTTCCGCTCGTAACATCGAGAATATGGAATAAACACATAATATAATATATTGGATCGGCGAAGAGCTTCCGCCAATTAGATTAACAGAGCTATAAAACGACATGAATCATTTTTATTGCCACTTCGCGATATATATGCCGCCGTTATATTTATGGAGATGAAGAATAATTCGTTATATTCACATAATCAGTGCATGTCGATGGAACTCAACTTCGTCGTACAAGACGTCACAAGTTCAGGTTTGTAAGTTTACATACATTCTAATCTATAAAGTTTACAAATGCTTATTCTTTTTTAGTCAAAATAAAGTATTGTCAAAGTAAACCTTTGTCACAGTCACAACATTAGGTCGGGTAAAAAGTTTCTTCGTATTTTGTATGAAGACCGAACCGGGTCGAACAAAAAGGTGCATCTTTGAGTTAAAAATTTCCTAATTGAAAACGCTTCAACTAAGTTTGTGCTACTTTTACTGACTCTCTATTAGGTTCATAAACATCATAAATTTTTTTCGCGGCCATCGTTGCATGTCTTCCTTTTCTTTACAACTTTAAAATGTATTGAATTTCTCACTCATTTTGACTTAAAGAAAAACAAATTAAAAATTGTCGGAAACAACATTTTATTATTTTCATTCCTTTTTTGAAATATAACCTTTTTAATGACATCAAAACCAGCCAGATACAATTAATACATCCAAAGATATTTAGTTACAAATATACACATACAAAATACGAATAGTAGATTGTACAACAAGGGCATAAAACGCACCATTTCACCCGAGACGTTTAAATCCACCCGAGCCGCAGGCGAGGGTGAATAGTCATGTCGAGGGTAAAATGGGTTTTATGTACGAGTTATACACTCTGCTTTTCACTTCGATTGTGAGGAAATTAAACAGAAATATTGCAAAAAAAGTAAATATTATGAAATAATTGCAAATTGAAATTACCGAGAAAAAATAAGGACTTCCCGCCATTAAACTTTTTTTTTTGGACGTTCCTCCGCAGCCGGCTCTGGCCGCCGGCGCAGTGGCACTTAGCGTAGGTGTATGTGTTTTTCCGTTTAAGCGCTTAAGTTTAACAGGCAAGCCACCGCAGGCTATACATACACACACATCATCATCATCATCATCATCAATCAGCCCACACCTACCCACTGCTGGGTATAGGCCTCTTCTCTACCACGCCATAAACACACATAAACGCTTCAAACTATTGACTATATAGGAGACCCTGTGTCGTGGGAACCGGAAACAGTGACATCACATACATTTAAACATCCTAGACCTGTTTTTTTTGTTTTCCTTATCCCCAGCCGGGAATGGAACCCGGGACCTCTCGCATAGTAGGCAGAGCCACAACTGCTGTGCCACAGAGGTTGAAACTAATAATACCATCTCTCTTTTATCGTAGTCAACGGTAAAAACTTACCAACTAATGTTATCGCTGTCCTACATATTAATGAAGCAGGTTCAAAGATATTCAAGATAATTGTATGTCACATAGAATCAACCTCGTGACATTAGCACTTAATTGTGTAACGACACCAAACGCGTTAATGCGAGGTTTGTAACTGGATGGTGATAGTTGGTAATGCAATGGTATGCATGCAACCTTATCATATTAAGGGCTCCCACAAAAAACCAAGATGCGATGCGATACGATGCCGCATCGCAGGAACTTACGATGCGAATTGCTGCGATACGATTTTGTGCGGAAAAAGTTTGGTTAGGGTATCCATACCTTCAGCGGTAGTCGTAGTAGCGTAGTATTGGACGTTTAATGTTCATCGCTTGTGTCCCAAAGTACGGGGCGTTCCTCAAATAAAAATATTTAAAAAACTACGTCATATTCCGCCATCTTTACGCGGAAAATGAAATTGTTCTTTACGCGGGCGCCAGCGCGGCGTCTTTCTCTTAAGACCTCTCAAAACGGAATGACGTGGAATGACGGAATGTCACCAAGTATAACGTAACATCGCATGAATGCGCGATGCGAATCAGGTCGGAAGTTCTTGCGATGCATTCGTGTGAGTTCGTAGATATTTGCGATGCGAGGCGAATTCGTGGTTTTGTGTGAGAGCCCTTAATTAGGAATTACTTACGACCCGGTCAGACAAAGATACAAGACGAGTCTGGTCTTATCAAATAAAGACCAGTGATCTAGTCACATGACTTTGGTAAGGTTCCATCATATCGTATATCACAGAAGAGCGTTTGGACATAAAATATCGATTTCCGAACGAAGTTGACAAGATATATTTATTTGCACATGGGAATGGAAGCTTGAGTGATCAATAAATATTTATGTATCCAATATTTATTGATATTTATACTCAAGCCAAGCAAAGGGCACGTTTAGGCTGATATTCACAATTCTTGTATGAACGATACGCATTTTCTTGGTGGATCAAAGAATGATGAATATATTTTGAAGATATTTTTAATTTCATCGCAGTTCATTTCATTTCAGTTGTGTGGAATGTATGGGGATTACAAATAACAGAATCGCGGTTGTGAATCGATCGCAGAATTCCTTTGTATCTCTGTTTAATTAAATACGTACATTCATGCTGTAATAAGAGTGGGCACAGTTTGCCTATGCCACCCCGTATGGGAAAAGAAGTAACGCTCTGTTATCTGTTTGTTATGTGTCATGATGTAATTTCGTGGATTAATCTATTTGTTACGCCAACGCTCATGAACTTTGACATAATTTAATAAGGATCATAATCTGATGTTTATGAACGGAGAAAGACATTTGAAAGACGTCCTCTGATCCGTGGACTAATTTACATTTTGATATAAATAGGATTTAATTTAGATAAAGCCAAGTCTTATCAAAGCGTCTGATGTTTCAGCTAACGTTGTCTGCTTAATTTTAAAATGTTCTTTTACGTGCAATAAATATATACGAAACACGAAATGTTATGTAAATTAAAACGAAGTCTTTTTTCGAACGACTGTACCTAATTGTACAAAACCTCTTCTTCCGTAGTTTTAACCGAGAGCGAGTTTTAGCAAGGAAGAGTAACTTTTTACTCGAGAGTATCTTCTACTTTTTGATATAATGACCTCATTTTGAACTGTCATTGTCAAACAAATTATCCCCGGGATAGTTATTTTCGCATAACTTTTTGTTGCTAAAATCCACCCTAAAAAAGAGGTTTTTTAATTGTAGAGTTGCTCGTTGCTCGAGTCGGACACTTATTGTCCATTTTTTATGTAAATTAGTTACTTAGAACTCCCAAGGAACACACGAAAGCCCATCTTATATTTCTGAAACACTTGTGCTGTAATTTAGTATAAGCATTCTACTTAGAATTAACAGCTACCTACACGTTTGCGGCCCGATAGGGCTGTTAGGATAAAAGCTTTGCCCAGGTGCTTTGGCCCCAAAAATAAGCCCAACATGAGCTTTGTTAACTGAAGGACGTCAGAGGCTGCCTACTTGAGTGGTACTCAAAGTAATTGGGTACTTATGGAGGGAAGCTTAGGAATTTAATAAGAATGCTTTGTCCAGTATGGTCGTCTTGAAAAGTAATGGAAAGTACTGTGCATTTACAGTTAGAATAAGATGAGATACTATAAAAATTAACAAAATGTTACTGAATCACATGTAACTTAAGTAAATACTTGCTAAGTAATCTCACATAAGTAGGTAAAATGACCGGCCCACATGCTAGATTAGGTTAAGTTGATTGAGTCTTAACATCACGCTTTGATTTTGGCCGTAAATAAGCATTACATCATTGCAATACTCTTTATATTTTTATTGCGTACTTACTTTACTTTATACCTTATTGCACAAAAAATACAGTACAGTACCAATACAGTACAATGGAAATGGAGAATAAATAAAGACTAGTTATATTTTCAACCGACTTCAAAAAAAGGAGGACGTTCTCAATTCGACCCGTATGTTTTTTTTAATTGTATGATTGTAGGAATGTGGTAAGTGTCTTGGTTTTCTTATGCTTATGGCACTATGTGCGTGATTTGCATGCTTCCAGGAATAATATAATCGAAAATTGATCTGAACTGAACAGACTGAGGCAAGGCACTTCGCACGGGGATGCTATTGCGTCTCCCTACACGAGTTGCATCAAATTATTAACAACAATTTTATGTGGTGATAATAATGACGTCACAGTCGTGTCTTCATCACCTACCTCCATGTAAATACGCTGTACTACCTGTTTAATGTTATTTGTATAAGGGGAATATAGCTCGGAATTTTGTTTAGATTGAGACTTTTCGGTAATATTTATCCTTATAATAATATTCGGAACTTCGGATTAAATGGAGTTTTGAACTGATTCATAATTCATAATTTCTTTATTGCACACAAAAAAAAGTTAACAAAGCACGGTAGGTAATATAAAGTGTACAATAACGAGCTTATCTCTAAAAAGAGATCTCTTCCAGCAAACCAAGTTTCGATGAGAGAGGTTGATAGCTGAGCGGGGGTAGACCCATGTGTACAACAATAAATTTAAAAGGTTGCATACATAATTATATAATATTTATTATAACTATTATAGATATTATTATAGATATTATTTATTATAACCAAACTCTAAATAAAATATTATAATAGGGAATTTTGATAACTTCTGTCAGTCGGGTTGGCCACTAGCCCGACACCCCCCCAAAAACCCAAATATGGCTCAATCTTACTCGTATCTGGGTAAAGGCCGGTGCCCCTCTGTGGAAACATTATTATGCTAAATTTACTTTTTTGTCTATCTTACTCTACACTATCAATATCGCGGTTAAACCTCGATCGATTCGATCGGCATAGGATCGGATAAGCCCCCCTAGACAATGTTACTTACGCTACGAAAATGAAACGAAACGATAACTCAAAATGTGTGTAGTACAAACACAGTATCTTTAATTGAGATTTAATTGTAAAATATTTTTTATTTATTCTTTTACGCACTGTATAAGTATTTGGCATTTGTTCTTTTGAATAATTAACTTTATGATTTATTTGAATTGTATAGCTACATATAAGT
The DNA here is from genome assembly GCA_963457715.1 of Argyresthia albistria. NCBI lineage: Eukaryota > Metazoa > Arthropoda > Insecta > Lepidoptera > Argyresthiidae > Argyresthia > Argyresthia albistria. The sequence continues at coordinate 8,499,297 of OY735273.1, forward strand.
CCAGTATTATAAAATAGATAGCCGTAATTGGCCTTATTTTTAGTTTAAAATTAACTGTATTACATCCATTGTAAACGCTGTGGCTGTCAGAAAAATAAACCTTATAAAAATTCTAAACCTTATGCGATTTGACATTTGGTTTCTCTAGATGACGTCATATTTAGCGTGACCAAATGTCAAATCCATACATATTGAGTTATCGTTTCTTTTTCGTTTCGTAGCGTTAGTAACATTGTCTACGGGCTAAGATGGCACAAAATGCTTATATCCTCGCAGAGGGCGGAAACAAACTCCTGATGATGACTGACCTTGCGTCCTAATTATTCCACGCCTAGAAATGGGAGGAACATAGCTCGCCTTTGTACATATTTTTTTATGTAAGCTATTTTTACTGTCATGTGAAAATTAAGAATTACGAATTACGAGTTACGAACATACTCGTAACTGCCAATGACGGATCATCTGTGCTTGAGTAGTCCAGTTGCAAAACCCACTAAGTCACCCCCAAAATTTTCATTGGTTTTGGACTTTACTACCAAGGCGTAAGGTTGAAAATAAGGGGGCGTTCATAGCGGGTTCACACCTCAAAGAATAACATAAAAATAAATAGCGTTTTCCCATACGGGGTGGCAGGGGCAACTCAAAGAATCAAGAACTATAACTATTTTCAAAACTACAAGAATTATTCGACGATTTTTAAACTTGTTTTCTAATTCTCTAAATGAGATGTTACATTTCAAACCTATCAAATTCAACAAATTTTCTGACTGCAAATTCACTCATACTGGAAAAACCACCCAACAGTTTTATACCAGAGCTCATTTTCCTTTGAAAGATTCGTAAAGTTGAATGAGTGTGGGGAATATTTGCCAAGATCGCTATTTGTGCACTGAATTCGCCTGCAATTCTCTGTTTGATTTGCCATATTTCAATTGCTAATTTCAACTCCTGCGCTTCCACAGTTTTCAATTGAATAAATGGCTAAAAGTGGGCACAATGGTGCCTCTTCCACCCCGTATGGGAAAGGTGTGACGTGATGTTTGTATTTGTTTGTTATATTCACTTAGACTGAGATTTATCAGTCGCTCGGAGTTGACTCAGTCTTTTGGCCTTGAGAAAAACATTTGAGGCTCACGCCATTTTTCTGGAATAAAGTTTTGCTGAAGAGTCTGTTCTTTAATGAAAGATGAATCGAGGTTAACACTTCTACACTTAGGCTGGACTTTACCAACAAAAAGTTATACGAGAACAACTGTCCCGGGGATGACTTGTATGACAAATGACAGTTCAAAATGAGGTGATCTGATTTAGGTGTCACTCTCTATGATGTGTCTATGAAAAAGTAGATGATACTATCGAGTAAAAGTTACTCTTTAGGAAATAATATTCGGTTTAAAAAAAATAAACCTAACCTCCGACTAAAATACTTGACTTTTTGAAAACTCGCTCAAAAGGAAAAGTTTGTTTAGTTTTGTTTGATTTGCTTGTTTAGTAAGTAGTCCTATAGCGTGCACATATGTGGGTCTATCTGTTGTTAAATAATCCCACCCATCCTTTGCTGGAAGACATCTCTTTTTAGAGATAAGGTCGCCTTTGTACATGTTCTTTCCATTAATAAGTGTCTGTATTCTGATTTTGTGCAATAAAGTATTCAGTATTACAGGTTAGGTTGGAGTTTTTGGTTCACTCGTTTAATACTAGCCGTAATGCAATATTTCCTTTGTCACGTTGTAGATCCATTCGAAATGGCAGTCATGTCTGCAGAACTCTAATGTGATTAAAGTGAGATTTCATTTCACCTGCGTTGGAATGCTCTGTCAAGCATGAACACCTTCGGGAATTCTGATGGGTTCCGTGCTATTCGCATTTTGTAATGTAATGTGCTGTTCGAAGAGATAAATCAATAAATCGGCGAAGCTGATTTATTGAACCCGATTCTGAGGATATGGTGTGTTTGTATGAAACATTTTAAATTTGAATAGAATATTCTTTCTCAATGTTTTAAAACTTTCCACGCTGATACTTGTATGGTTTTAGGCACCATTTTGCTTATGCCGACTCCCATAGGAAATATCGGAAAGCTATGTGTCATCTTGTTTTCTTGTGTTGAGGTTTCATGGCTATAAAGTCATGACTATAAGTTAGTCGGAATGTCACGTAATCTCAAATTCATGTATTCAGAAACTCGAGTACCTATACCACGTTATCCTTTCAACTGTTTATGCAAATTAATACAAAGTTGAGTCACTATAGATCCCTAAAAACACTTGAACAGTCCGAGTGATAATGGTGCTTCAGTCGATCACCCTCGAGGGACGTCTAAAACTTCATACCGCTTCATTCTTGACTGCTCTTTTAAGAATTTCAAGTTTCACAAAACAGTTCAGTCAGGCAATGAGCTAGAAAGGTTTTACTAATCTATACTAATTAAGTCATCGAGGTATTTTTAACCGACTTCACAAAAGGAGGAGGTTTACAATTCGTCGGGTTATTATTTTTATTTTTATGTATGTACACCGATGCGCCTATACGGATGGACCGATTTGAAAAATTTTTTGTTTGAATGCGTTTACCATCCAATTGGTCCTATCGACACCAGGTAAGGATCTGATGATGGGATCCTGGAGAAATCGAGGGAACTCTTCAAATGATAAAGGCAGACCCATTACGCAGTATATTATATCATTTTCAGGCAGACCTATAGTGATTATTGTGTTTTTCCTAATAACTCGTGCATTAACTCATAGTAAGCATAATTGTGATGCGGAACTGATGATGAAGACCACACATGGCCACCAGAAATGCTCAATACTAGGTACAAATGACTACAAATACAATCTATCAATGACTAACGGGCAACGCATAGCCTAAACCGGTGGACCTAGAGCCATGAAACTTTGTACAGAGGTTCCTTATGTAGCGTGGGGTAGCACTGAGATGGTATTTGCCGAAATTAATTCCCTAACGTACGGGGGAATATGGGGTTACACTTGACATTGGTTTCTATTTCTAATCAAATAGGGTTTGTGGAAGTCGGTTTGTTTAAAGTTTTACTTTTTGTTTCAATTATTCAGGTTTCTATCATATTTTGGGGAATGATAGTACCTATCATTATGAAGAACTTTCCCCAAGAAACATTATGGTCGCAAACAAAAATGTTTTGGCTCCCCCACAGTAACTTGAAATCAGCTGATCGGGGCAATGTACTGGGGGACGAAACTTTTTTTATTCGCAACTTGTTTCGTGTGAAAGTTGTTCATAATGATGGGTACTATGATTTCCCAAAATTCCCCATGTTTTATTTTAATGTTTGTTACCTTGAAACTGGTTCTATTTATGAACCGATTTCAAAAAATCTTTTTTTGTTCGAATGGCCAATCCAATAGTTAGGTCCCATTTTTTAAAAATCTAGAATCAGTCCTATAGTTACTAACTGTTAGGTTCCTATATGAAAAAATTGTGAATTTAATTTGGTTTTACCTGGATGACATTATACATCTATCCTTTTTGAGACTTTTCGGTGTTTATAGTCATTGTCACGAGATAAATACTGGCTGTCAGGATCGTATATTCGTTTATATTAAGTAATATACGCACGGAATTCACTGTCAGGAAACTGATTTCGTAGGCTCGTTTTCGGGTATATAGACGACATTTGTGTATCAAGCGGGGAGGACAAAGTAATAGGTCATGAAGTCGGTTTTTTTTTGTTTTTAACTTGGTGAATTAAATTATTTAATGTTGACTATTATGGATCGTGGGAGGCCATTGCCCAGCAGTGGGACACTTTAATGGCTAAATAAAAAATAAAAAAAACTATGGATCGTAGAAAGTGGATAGTCTCTGTCTACCCGTCTTCTGGAAAAAAGTTCAAGCATGTTGACTGGTGTGTTTATCCCAGTACGCACATTTTGTATAAAAAATATATTTGAGTTAACACATATTTACTTTACCCTTAATCTTCGTAAGAAAGGTATGAGCCTGCAAATTGAGAGAAATCCCCTTCATCCCTCGCATTTCTGATATATATTATTACAATTGTAGCCGAGTCACTAAATGAAAATGTATGGCATTCTGACATCACCTGTATTTACGCCAGGAGTAAAACTTTGTTCTTATTACGGCTGGTAGTATGCTCTTACTTACTGTCATGTTTCCATTTTGCCGCAAACAAGCGATGAACTCCGCCATTTTATTAAAAATTCAAAAACCGAATCGAAAAGAACATCTGTCTAATAGGCTTGTGACCAAGGCCAAGGTAATCCAATAAATCTAGGAAAAATTCTTAAGTTGAAGCATTATGCACAAAATGGCTAGACATTCTCAGAATTTTATATTTTATATAAGTAGTCAATTTTCTCCAAAAAAAGACAGCATTTGATGGCACTTTTACATGTCGTCATTCTGTTGTTATTTCATAGAACTCAGGAACAAAAGTCCTTTTTTGACAGTTCTTATCCCCTGGACTGTGAAAAATCCTGGAGCCGGTATTTTATGAGTAGGTACAATGTTCTGTCCGTTGCAATTTTCATTATAGTCCGATCTCTTTCTAACCTATTCAGAATGCACATGAAAGAACAGGCTACCCAATGAACAAATTATTTTTGAACGCTTCGGTCGCTCAATGCCAAAGAAACTCATTCAAAGTCGCTGGTCTTTGAGACGCCATTAGCTTGAGGTCACGCTCTAAATTGTTTTTATGATTAATAAATGTATGAAGACTGTCCGTGTTTGAGTTTATTATTGTTCTAGACATGATAACGCATAAATAAACCCATCTTGCTTTATTTTTAAAATAATTCAGAAAGAAAGTTTAAAAAAAAAACGAAACAAGTACCACTTAGGGTGCTTAGTATTCCAGTTTGATAGCATTGGCTGTAATCAAACTGCAATAAGGCCGCTATTGGAAAAAAATGTGAACAATTCTAATAAGAATGCTATTCTAATAAGAATATACCTTAATACTAACTAGAATAGGAGAAATTAAATTAATAAAATAGGAGAAATTTAATTAAATATGTATTAGGGTTTATTTATGTTAAGATATACTATATATGATTAATATGTATTCATGTAGGTACTTAGGTATTTATTATATTCAGTAGTTTAGTAATATAATTTATTTATATTTTATTTTTTACTTTAGCACATAGGCCTACCCGTTTTGAGTTTTAAAATGTATCCTGTCCATCCTGGGTTTGCTGGAAGAAATCTCTTTTTAGAGATAAGCTTGCCTTTGTTCATGCCTTTTCTGTATTGTTTGTGTTTTTTTTTCTGATATGTGCAATAAATATATACGAAATATACGAAATTCATCAAAACCTAAACATAGGCGCTCAAAAGTCCCGAACTGTTAAAAATCCTGGAGCCGGAATCACAGATAAGGAGAAAGAGACAAAATGGCCGCCACTGCACAAGCCTATTCTTGCACCTGCCCACAAAATGTAAAGGAGGACATAAGAAAGCATTTATGTCGAACATGAGACGGAAACAATATACAATTTTGGTTTCGCTTTCGTGATATAACTTGCTATAGCAACAGTGGCCCTCTCACACACACACACATAAAGATATAACAATAAATAGTATTATAGATTTAATTTATGAAAGTCATACGTAATTTTTGATCTCATTTCCTTGTTATAAATAAATATTCTATATAATGTTATCGTACGTTATCGTACGTACAGGTCCGTTTATGATATGGAACTCTGTGTTAGATATAAGTTAGTTTGTCAGAAATTGCAGTACCCTTACAGGGTCCATTGTCGGGACCTCCTTACTTTAAGAACTCTGCAACCACAATGTAGCAATAAATAATTTGGAATTTGGCTACTCGAGGGTCAAAAAAGTTAACAAGACTTCGGTATCGAGAGGTATTTCTATACAGCTAGTTTCTGAGAGATATTGGAAGAGCCAAGTGGATATGTTTGTGAAGAAATATTATTCTGAGTTGTTTGCACAGGCACGCCTGGGGCTTGAAATAAGTTCTAGAGTTTGTGTTTGCAAAAAAGTTGTTTCGTTATCTGGATGGGTTATGATAATTAAAATGGTGGTTCAATATTTGTTTGTGTAGTTGAATCAGTAACAAAGAGAAAATTATTAAATCACTCGTACGGTTATCCCATCGCCGGAATTATGTAAATATCCAATTTTCTGTATACATTATAAATTTATTGCATAAGATAGAGCAATACACAATAGAAGATGGGAATACATGCTCAAAGTCGGGCTCATCTCTATTAAGAGATTTTATCCAGCAACTCTAGGAAGGGCGTGAAATAATTGAATCACACAGAGAACTATGTGCTTAACAGCAGATAAGTTAATAAAAAATCTGTCAAGTGCGGGTCGGAATCGCACACAAAGGGTACCGTACCATCGGAAAACATCATACCGGCTTGATGTATCAAAATACGTCTCTTGTATGGGGACCCCCTTAAATTTGTAATATCTCTCGTATTTGTTGTTGTTGCGGCAACAGATATACACATTTTGTGAAAAGTTCTCTAGGACCCGCTGACGGACAGACAGACGGACGGACAGACAGATGGACAGTCGGACGGACGGACAGCGTTAAGCTTAGTAATAGCATGTAATAGGATCCCGTTTGGCACCATTCGGGTACGGTACCCTAAAAATTACCAATACGCACATTATCGATCCCTTAAACCTAAAAGATATTGGATTAAGAGTTGAGTCATGCGTTGTCGCATTCCGAATGCCAACAAATGTGTAATATGGAATGAAAACGGATAAAACTTCATCACAAGAGATGCGGAAGGAAGATTTTCCAGACGATAAGTTGCAAGAGCCATAAATAAACGCACGCGCTGCGTACCATCAGCGTTTTGCGTAGGTAATAATGTTGGGGTGTATTGGGCCCCTGATTATGCAATTCGTGTATGGATAGAATCATAATCATAATCATAATCATAATAAACGTTTATTGCCAAGAAAATACAAGGATAGTAACTAATTTTACATTGAATAATTTTGCTGAGGCAATAGGAAGTGGGAGAGGGGGAGAGAGGCCTTTGCCCAGCAGTGGGATATTACAGGCTCATAAAAAAATATAGGAAGTGGCTCAGCCCTTGCTGACACAGAGCCGGGACTCTGTGTAGCGCTGATTTTCAGCCTAGAATTAGAAGAAGAAGAAGTTCTGTGAGAAACTCGCGAGCCTTTATCGTTTTTGCCACCAATTACGTGATTATAAATGTTAATTTAATATTCACAGTATTTTTATAGGCATTTTTATTATTTTCTATGTTATTACGAGAATATAAAACTAAAAAAATATACATCGATATTCCCCATTCAGAATATTATATAACATCGACATTGCTATACCTACTTTAATCTTTGTATTAGAAGTGATCAATTAAAAAAAATAAAAAAAAATACAGACGTAGATGTTTTTATCCCATACTCAAGGTTGGAATTTTCATCTTTTTTTTTACATAGCCTGCTAAGTGTCCCACTGCTGGGCAAAGGCCTCCCCATTTTGAGCCCACATTTTCATCTACAAGGTGTAAATGAATTAACGCAAAATGAGAAACTAGTTTGTTAGGGACGGACGTCATTCTGAGCAACTTTCATTATGAGTGCTGACGCTCAGAGATTATGGAGATATTCATGATGAGAACCGTCATCAGTTCTTAGTATCATAAAACCGATTTGATCAGAGCAACTTTATTATTTACTACCCACTACATTTTTGCCTGAGTGGATCAGCTGATTTGTATGGAGAACTGCAAAAATAGTTGCTCTGATCAAATCGGTTTTATAATGAAAATTGCTCAGAATGATGCAAAGCAGTTTCTCATTTTGCGTTAATTCATTTACACCTTGTACAGTAACGTTATCATCGTTCGAGAGTTATGTCAGCAGCATTTTATTTTGCTGACGCACAGAGATTATGGAGATATTCATGATAAGAACCGTCATCAGTTCTTAGTATCAATAAAGGCAAAGGTAGTTTGCTCTTTAAGTAAAATTAGAGCTAACAATAGATATTGAATAGCTTTCTGAAAATATCAACTACAAATAAATTAATACCTTTTCCCTTAGGGCGATACAGAGGGTATTTATGCCAACAGATCTGTAAGATAATAATTAGATGTAGATAATAATTAGATAATAATAGTGTAAGTGTTGCGCATTGAATATCTCCACTGAAAGTCACCTGTACCCGGATACGAGAAAGATTGGATCTACTGAGCCTCGATCACGAACGTTTTCGAGATCGAAAAACGTTTTCGAGAACGCAGGAAATTATATTTTATGTCATAAAGAATAAGAATCACTGACATTTGGCTTTTCGATAGTTTTCTTTCGTGATTGGGCGGCAGGCTGTGGCATGATTCTCGCGCATTCGACATGCGATATCTACATCTTTATCAAGAGATTTTGTATGGGAATCTGTCAATACAGGCTATATACAAAATAGTTATACTAGGTATTATGGACTGTATAAATAAGGCGCTGGTAAGTGTGAACAAAACTATGTAATCTGACGACTGTAAAAATAGACAAAAAGAACGTATCAAAACCATAAAATAGTTGTGCAGTCTTGCACATATAATATCTGGCCTAGGTTTGCTGGAAGAAATCTCTTCATAGAGATAAGCTCGCCTGTGCCTATTTGCCTTTGTTTTATAAGACTATGCATCACATTGTTTTCCGTGCAATAAAGAATTATGTAACTATACATACCTAGTTTTTATCTAATCTAAAGCTGTAACTTGAATTACGATAGCTAGTCACGCAAAATCGGGTTTTGAATTACTGCCAAAAACTGGGTACAATTAAACCCTCTCTCACCCATATGTATATCTCTCTCTCCCTGTCACTCGTTCTCTTTATCTCCCTCTCTATCTCTCTCTCTATCTCATAACTCTTATTAGAGGTAAGCTCACCTTTATACATGTTTTACTTATTTGTATAAAATATCTGTATAATTGTATGTGAGTACAAAAAAAAAACGAATAACCAAATACGAATTACCTCTGACAAAAAATAGTAAATTGTACACAAATCGCACGCTGGATATTTACTTTTTATGTACATTTCGGGTAAAATGTGTTTTTTATGAGAAAACTTCTCACTTCGATTGTGAGAAAATAAACAGCAATAATGCAAAAAATAATTGCAAATTGCAACACAAAGAAAAAATAAGGACTTCCCGCTGATATCCTTTTTTTATACGTGGCAGTGGCTGTTTACCTGACGACCTTTGTCTAACCCCCGGATTCTGAGACGCTGATCAAAGGTTACGATTAGCTAACAGAGCGGATAACTAATTTCAGCCAATCACGTGACGCCATTAGCCAATCGTGTGCCGCCATTTTGGATTAACCACCGATTAGTTAATGTGATCAGCGTCTCAGAAACTGGGGGTTAGAGTCTGAGATTTAGACGAAGATTGTACTTTAGGCACTAGTACATAAAAAGTGATTTGAAGTGAGTGATTTCACCCAACATAAAGACGAACTTTACGAGCATCATGAGAAGTGAAATGATTATTTTGTTGGATTTTACGTGAAAAAATTTAACGAAAAAACCGGCAAGCAAACGTGTTGATAAATTCCATTATTTCAGTCAATTTAACACTAATAATGTTTCATTACGTGGCAAAATATGAAAGCATTTTATTTATAAAATAAGGAAAAAGCTGCGGGCAAGCATTTTCTACTTTACAAGCCTGTTTGGAGTAAAAGGTATAGTGAATTGTGCACGCGATAAATCCCTAATTGAATCCGAGAACCAGTCGAAGGCCGAGGGCCGAGGGCCACCATCATATGATATGAGGAATATTTGTATGATACCTATGTAACGATGTTTTGAGTTCTAGAAAAAGGCGCTGTAGTTTTCAAAAAATATTGCAATATAGCGGTTTTTGGGGGTAAAAAATCGATCGAACTAGGTTTCATAACTGAAAAATCCCGTATTTCCGAGTTTTTTCACTTTAGTACAATGTAAATAAGGCATAGATTTCAATGACAATCAAAAAAATTGTTTTTCATTGCGACTTCATATCACGTGACACTTTTTGGCGGCGGGTGTTCTCGGAGAATTAGAATAAGTTTCGATCAAATAAGGTCGAATCTAAATTCATAATATGCTATTCATCCTCCATGCTGGCTTCTTGTTTGTAGCTGTTTAAAAACAGAGCAGCATATTGATTGATGATAATGCAGTCTGATGAATATGAAATAAAAAAAAAAATGATGTGATATGTGATTTCATTAAAATAAAATGATTAATAAAATGTGCGAGCGAGGAGGCTAAGAGCTTTGCTTATGAAACAAATACTTATATCTCGTATATTTTATGTAAAATTCCAGATTCAGCGAAAACTGCCCTAAATTGGTTTATGTACAAATATATATTATTATCTTAATTTATAGAATCAAAATTAATTATCTTAAATCAACATCTAATAAATTACTTTGCAAATTAATCTTGCTCCGATTTTCTTGGAGCTACTTAATTAACTTTGCGAAATCATTACTACCTCCTATAGATTAAGTAAAATTCAATACAGGTTGTTATATTTTTGGGTAAAAATATTTTTCTAGTTCTTTTTTTTAATTAAGGTACGATTTTTCAATTCCCAGATAAATAGACAGATAACTGTATCCATTCTGGGACTGGGTAGTCAACGTAATCAAAACAAGCAGTGTTGCCCTAATACGTCACATTGCACAGAAACATTAAAAAAAAAATATATACGCGTGTAGCACCGTACACGTGTTAGAAGTAAAACTTCTGTAGCTAGATCATTAAGTGGTACTTATACTATACACCTATACCTACCTATACTAAAAGAGATTTAAATTTCCAATTTTGAGATCCAATCTCTGCTTCAAGTTACTTTTAAGTTTCAGACGTCCGATTATTTGAAATTATTTTATACTGTACTTACTTTTAATACGTCATGTCATTTATTTCCCACCATTCCTTATCAACAATTTGTCGCGCTCGTGGTGATATACTTAACTCATTCAATAGTGTCACTACTATTTGCATCTCGCTCAGATTATATACCATCTGACGTCACGTCTTTAAGCCGTCTCGCTCAAATGTATGCATTGCTTTGCTTGTTTTAGAAATCCATATCGACCCGTGTGACATTGATGAAACTCTTTTCTTACAAACTGTATGGATCGCATCGCACAGCTGTCAAACATAAGTTCCGGTTCCAACAAAGAGGTTGAACGAAGTAGTTTGAGTCATGCTAGATATTAGGCTACTAACGCCATCTAGCGAAAGAGAGTGAGCGCCATCTTGGCCATACCGGAAATCAAGAACTCGTGGAAGAATGCTTAAAATAATTTTTATTTGTTAACGTTTCATCAGGTTTTTCTCTCACTAATTAACATTCTTTATTGTACGAATGTATTATTATCTTATCTGATTAGTTAAAAACCGTATTGAAAATAGTTGCGGTTTTAAAAGTCTTCAGCCGACCCTGACGTCACCGATTCCAATTTCCGTTACATTTCTTAGCCACTCGTGATAGCACCCGGCTAGTAGCAATTGAAAAGCAAATATATGAATAACCCACAGTTGAGAGGTTAAATAAATTTTACCCCCGTGCCCCAAGAAGTTTTACTTCAAAAACACGTAACCTTTACATAAAGATATGTACAAAGGCGAGCGTATCTCTAAAAAGAGCATTCTTCCAGCAAACCTAGGCATGACAGGGAAAAAAACAGATAAAGAGAGGGAAGTCAGTGCACAATAAATGACTAAATAAATATATTTTAAATGTTGCCATTTTTTTTTTGACAAAGTATACTTCAAATGACAGGTGCTGAGAGGTAAAATTAATGTCCCCACCGAGGGGCACAAGCCTTTACCTGGATCCGAGTAAGATTTGCCATATTCCACCAGGCTGGCTCAGTGCGGGTTGGTGGAGGTGTTTTACGACTACTACCTAGTAGTGATGGCAGCCGGGACTTGCAGTTTAAGTGCCATCCGAAACACGGATCTACACGGTCAGCACCGGGATTCGAAACTGCACCTGCTGCGTGAGAAGCAAGGTGAAACCCAGTAGACCACTGAGCTGAGAGGGACGGACTTTTATTTATTCATTCAGCACATGGAAAACTCACTTCCTCTCACTCGCACTTCCTCTCTCTTTCGTGATAGATATTGTATGTACGTATTTATGTAGTTAGGTGTATTTATTTGCATATTGTGTATTTATTTAGTATTTTTGGTATAGGTACTTATTATATTATGTTTGAAGTATATTTATTTTAGTCATTTATTGTGCACTGACTTCCCTCTCTGTATCTGTTTTTTCCTGTCATGCCTAGGTTTTCTGGAAGAAATCTCTTTTTAGAAATAAGCTCGCCTTTGTACATACCTTTTTGTAAAAGTTACGTGTTTTTTATGTTTTGTGCAATAAAGTATAAATGAAAATGAAATGAAAACTCGGATTCTGAGCGGCGGCACCCATAAACATAGAATTTTAATAAATGTCCATCATTTACCTAGCGAGGGGCAAAGGCTTTAACCTTAAACGATCCTACACTAAAACCATTTCTTTTCATTGTTAACGGTTATAGTTATGGAGTTGTCTTTACTCGAGTGTCAAAGTCAAATTTAAAGTCAAAATGTATTTATTTTCTGTAGATATTTACAAATTATACTTAGAACATGTCATTTTTAGGGTTCCGTACCTAAAGGGTAAAACTGGACCCAATTACTAAGACTCCGCTTTTCGTCCGTCTGTCTGTCTGTCCGTCTATCACCAAGCACACAGGTGATGTATTTCTGTTGCCGCTAACAAAAAATACTGAAAAATAGAATGAAATAAATATTTAAGTAGGCTACCATACAGCAGACATGATTTTTTTGCCGTTTTAATAGATAATGGTACGGAAACCCTACGGAACGGCAAAAAAACTCCCACAAATAAAAGAGTTGTTTTGTTCTCTTTTAAACAGATCAAGCTTAATAATTACAGAAAAATCATAAGTTTGCATTATTAGGTACTTATCAATTATGTATAAATTAAAATAATCTTAGCAGCGAGTTCGCAGCTTTGAGTTAGATTAAACCCATGCACTTTTGTCGTTAAATGCAGTGTAGTGTGTAGCTCATACATAACTTTTAACCGTTAACTTTCTGTCACACCCTGTGAAATCTAAATACATATTAGTCATCAGCTCAGAGTCAAGACGTGAACTAATTGCGTGTTAGCGATTAAGCTCGTGACATGTTGGCTCGGTGCGGTGGCGCTTTGCAAATTAGAGTCACCTAGGACGCAGGTAAGGTCATGTACCTACAGATGGATTCCAGTATACTAGATCACATAAACATAAACATTTACATACAGGCACATAAGTACATTGCTTCTGGCCCCACACTAGGGTACCCTGTGTCGTGGCCACCAGAAACAGCGATATCACAAACATGTAAACATCCAAGACCTGTTTTTAGGGTTAAGGAAAAAAAGGAACCCTTATAGGATCACTTTGTTGTCCGTCTGTCCGTCCGTCCGTCTTTTTTATGTGGAAACCTAATTAAACGTGTTACGCTCTCTCCAAGTGTGATCGGAACCCATGGTGCGCGAGTCCTACTCGCACTTGGCCGGTTATTTTTTGTTTTGTTTTCTGTATCCCCAGCCGGCAATCGAATCTAGGGCCTCTCACATGGTAAAGTAGAGTCACAACCACTGCGCCATAGAGGTCGTCTGGTCGGTGACATTTAATTCGCTGGAGAAAGTTGTTGATAATTGATGGTCATCTAATTAAATGTCATCCTGTATGTGGGCAACATGATATGACATAGCGTCACGCCTTTTCCCATATGGATTGGCAGAGGCTCAATTGCCATACGTGACATTTATGGCAATGAAATATACTGAATACTGAATTAATACTGAAATACTGAATATTTTTGTGCTTTTGCTATCTTTATAATTTAAATGACGTATAAACTAATTAAAACGAGAAGTACCATTAAGATAGGCGAATTAACTTCGCGGCACATTAAATAAATTTCAATTACTTACGCCATGAGTGGTCCTAAAACCCCATTAAGGCGCCTCATGAATAAATTAGGGGTGCTTTTTTCATGTGTATTTCAGGAAATACTAGGCAAATCGTAATCAATTTCTGGTATATGTAATTTGACTGTATAATCTAGGGTTTTCATGAAGGAAAAAGTGTTTGGATAAAATTTTCTCGATAGAAAATAAATCCAAAGTCAACCCTTATTTCCAATATTTTTTCCTTTTTTACCGCAGTAGTAGTAACTATGATCTTTCTATTAATTGTAATAAGCGGGGAATTGTTGTTATTGCGATTTGAAGATTGAAATGTAATTCCCTGGAATAGCTTATTTTTTATATATTTTTTTCCTTTTTGGCGCTTACGTTGATTCAGATTAGGCGCGAGCGCACAATTGCCATCCCACTTATTCCTGTTCCCGAGTTATATTTGCTTCTCACTTCCGCAATCTTCGTTGACCTTGGTTTGTAATTATTCATACCTCGCCTTAAATGGAAACGGAATCTTCAAGTGGCTTTCGGGTGATGATTTGTTCATCATTTGTTCATTATTTTGATCTCAGGGGCTTATTTCAAAGATTTATTTAAACTTAACATAAACGTTAGTGACTCTGTAAGATCTAGCTAGACTTTACGACCGTTGGATGAACAAAGTGAAGGTAGGTAGGTAACTATAATAAAAAAGATAAACGGGTAATTTGAATGGAAATTAAGGAAGGGTCATGAAATGACTAGAGTACGGACGGACTGAGAGTACAAGTAATCAAAACTTCATAAAATCCACACACTAGGGATGTTACCAAAACAATCGGAAAGAATCGAAATTGTTTATTCAGTTGAACTAACAGAAGAGTTGTCATCGTCACCACTGCTATCCGCACTTAGGGATATAATTAGTTCATTTTCAACTGTATTGTCTATTCTATCTAATGTTTCATTGCAAATCTTGTAAAATTATTGCCGATTCACAAATGTTTTCTTTTGATTAATCGATTTTTATGAGCAACATCACCTCACTAACAGGCTAAGATTGACATCTTTCAAGTTGTCTGTTATATTAAATACACTATAGGGGAGGCAGTCGCTCACGTCCGAAGGAGTTACTTGGAACCCACAGCCCTTCACGTCCTTCCCGGGTAGTGCTACCGAGCGACAAATCATCATCATCATAGTCATCAAATCATCTCAAGACATTATAATTTCCAGGTTCTCAAATGAGAACCTGACCACTTGACACTGGCAAAATTAACCTCAAAAGAGGTTAGGACGCCATTAATAAAAAGAAGAAGAAGAAGAAGAAGAAGAATACACTATAGGTAGTGCAATAGTGCGATAAACGAATATAGCCTTTTCCCAAAAGAAGGGTAGACAGAGACCAAATACTCTACTTGTTCCACTCCTGGCATACATCTCTTGCTTCCATTAAACATAAAAATTGTTATTCAAAACTTACTTACAAACTTAACCACTTACAAATACTATAATATTATGTAAGAGAGAAAAACCTGTATATCTCGAGCGTGTGAAAATGTCAGAGTAATATCTCTCTGATAAAATCGGTTTCATAGTGAAAGTGGTTCAGAATGATGTCCCTAGCAACCCCCATAAATATGACTAAATCTTTCTGTTATATCCTGTATAGTGTATATGGCGAAACAGTTTTGTGACACAGCTGAGACAAGTCTCAGAGCTGAGAGCAGTTTACAGCCCTAACGAATCCGGCCCTGTGTTTCGAGCACTCGCAATCCGCAAAGTTGAACAAATGAGAAATATAAAAAAGCAAATAGAAAAGGAAAATCTTCCGACACTCGGAATATAATGAGTGGAGCGCAATATTCCTCATCGAGGAAAACTTTGGAATTCAACAAATGAATGGAGTACTTTTAATTTTAATTTTACAAATAAACAAAACATGTCTTCTTTACAGAGCTCTTGCTTCTTTCGCAGGCGAAGCTGTACTTCGATTCTGTAAAATTCTATAACAACTCGCATCTCACTTCTATATACCTCTCTCTGTTCGCATTTTGTTTGGCACCGTGGATCGTGTTCGAGTACGAAGTCAGCGTCGAAGTGACCCTTACCGAATGCCACTTCTTACTCATATCTGTCAAAATCTCACGTTAAAAGTTCAACTCGCTACCACGCTCGCAAGTGTAGCGCTAGTGAAAATTCCAATTATCAACCGAGTTTTTAGAATGCCACTATGAAACTCACGGCGGATTCAGATTCGAACTCTAAAGTGAGGTTTACAGAATTCGAATCCAGTGTTGCTCTCTCTCAACAATTATGGCTTTGTTAATTTATCTTGTGCATTAAGTACGTATCCGAGTAAAGGCCTGTGCCCCTCGGTGGGGACATTAATAGGCTACATTTACTTATTTACTAACATTTACGGATGCAACATTCTCGGCTACTATCTTTACTTGTTGGTAGTAGTCGTAAAAACTTTCCACTTACACGCACTAAGCCAGCAAGATGGAGTAAGGCTCAATTATTGTCCTGAGAAAGCTTAAGCCCCTCGGTGAAAAGAATATTTAGATGACAAAACTACGTGGTCTTTACCATCTCAGCGCTCAGAAATCCAAAGAGGGGCGATGGACTGAGTCAGTACGTCTCTCTTCGGTGTATTTCCTTAGACTTAAGTAGAAATACATAAAATTTTATATTTTAAGGCCCTCACATATTTTAAACGAGGTACGGGGGAGTTTCTTGCCCTTCTTTGCTCCATCCCTAAGCCCACAACTTCCGAACGGGCGGTAGTATACAAAAATATTAATATTATATTGACGTTGACTAAGCAATCTGTATGATTTTATGGTCAATAAAAAAAAATGACTTTGACTTTGACTTTGGTGGGGATATTGATGAACCATATTTTAATGGATTATTGAATCACTGACTGAAAGTGAGTTGTGTCTCTGACACCCCGTATAGGAAAAGGCATGACGTTATCGCTATGTATTTTTCGTATTTTTTTTTACATTTAATAAGTTAATTTGTGTAGCTGTGCCTTTTCTTCCCCATTTTGGGAACTGTCTCGCACCGATTACCGATAACACCCAGCGATCAAGTCTCATTTTTAGGGTTCCGTAACCGAAGGGTGCCAAACGGGACCCTGTTACTAAGCCTCCGCTGTCCGTCTGTCTGTCTGTCTGTCCATCAGATGGCTCTAACTCACAAACCGCAAGAGCTAGAGAAATGCAATTTTCACAGAAGGTTGCCACAATAATAGCAAATACTGAACATCACGAAATAATAAGAAATTAAGAAAGAATCGCCATAAAGGAAGGTGTTTGTACTTTTTTTTGTACGATGGTGCGGAACCTTTCCTGTGAGGGTCCACTTGACCGATTATTTATTATTCCTCCCGGCCGGAATTCGAACCGAAAACCTCTTGCTTGTAAGTCAACCTTACCTACGACGTCACATCAGACTCAGAGGTCGTCAATGAAGCGCATTCTTAAAATATGATATTACCGTGAAGAAAAAATAAAGTAAAAAAGAGTTAAGAATTTATTTACTAAACTAAAAAATCGGTCAAGTGCGGGTCGGAATCGCACACGAAGGGTACCGTACCATCGTATAACAAAACTTAAGCACTCAAAACAATAAAACAAAAACAAAAATTATCATAAAAAATATGCCCTCACGAGGATTTCAACTCACAACCTACGGATTGTGAGCCTACATCATACCCGCTGAGCTACCTCAACGACTCGCTACGTAGGTTGTCTCGAAATATACCATCATATTGAAATGCGTGGGTGTATCAAAACAAGTCCCGTGTGTGGGGACCCCCTTTAATTTGTATTATCTCTCGTATTTCAGTATTTATTGTTGTTGCGGCAACAGATATACACATTATGTTAAAATTTCAACTTTCTAGCTATTACGGTTCGTGCTGTAGGACCCGATGACGGACAGACGGACGGACAGACGGACAGACGGACAAGCGTAGGCTTAGTAATGGGGTCCCGTTTGTCACCCTTCGGGCACGGTACCCTAAAAAAGAGTTTCGAATTTCTTTACTAAACTAAAAAAACCGGCCAAGTGCGAGTCGGCCTCGCGCACGAAGGGTTCCGTACCATTATCTATAAACAATGAATGACAAAGTTATCTTTGCGGTTTTTAATAGGTAAATGTTTTATATCTTAAAAACTGCTTATTATATTTTGTTCAAACCAATTTTAATTGAAATTTTATATTGAGAGACACAGCATATATTTTTTATAGATTTATCACTCTCTTATTTTAAAAGTTAGAGGGGGGGGGGGACACAATTTTTTCCACTTTGGATGGGTCTGTCTCTTTAAAGATTGACTTTGAGGAAAAATGGTTTTAGGAACCTCCACTTTATTTTTGAAGACCTATCTTTAGACACCCCACACATGTAAGTTTGATGAAAATTGTATAAAAATCGTATAGCGGTTTATAGAATACATCTACGTACCAGTTTCAACTGTGTAGTCTTAATAGTTTTGGAATAAAGTTGCTGTGACATACGGACGGACGGACGGACGGACGCACGGACAGACAGACTTGACGAAACTATAAGGGTTCCTTGTTTCTCTACGGAACCCTAAAAAGACGGTGTACCTACCAAGCAGCAAAGTTTTTAAATTTACATAATCTGATATTTTAATAAACAGACTTGTAGCAATTTATGCTATCTTATTATTGAAGTAAAACTTCTTGGGGCACGGGGGTAAAATTTATTTAACCTCTCAACTGTGGGTTATTCATATATTTGCTTTTCAATTGCTACTAGCCGGGTGCTATCACGAGTGGCTAAGAAATGTAACGGAAATTGGAATCGGTGACGTCAGGGTCGGCTGAAGACTTTTAAAACCGTAACTATTTTCAATACGGTTTTTAACTAATCAGATAAGATAATAATACATTCGTACAATAAAGAATGTTAATTAGTGAGAGAAAAACCTGATGAAACGTTAACAAATAAAAATTATTTTAAGCATTCTTCCACGAGTTCTTGATTTCCGGTATGGCCAAGATGGCGCTCACTCTCTTTCGCTAGATGGCGTTAGTAGCCTAATATCTAGCATGACTCAAACTACTTCGTTCAACCTCTTTGTTGGAACCGGAACTTATGTTTGACAGCTGTGCGATGCGATCCATACAGTTTGTAAGAAAAGAGTTTCATCAATGTCACACGGGTCGATATGGATTTCTAAAACAAGCAAAGCAATGCATACATTTGAGCGAGACGGCTTAAAGACGTGACGTCAGATGGTATATAATCTGAGCGAGATGCAAATAGTAGTGACACTATTGAATGAGTATATCACCACGAGCGCGACAAATTGTAGATAAGGAATGGTGGGAAATAAATGACATGACGTATTAAAAGTAAGTACAAGTATAAAATAATTTCAAATAATCGGACGTCTGAAACTTAAAAGTAACTTTAAGCAGAGATTGGATCTCAAAATTGGAAATTTAAATCTCTTTTAGTATAGGTAGGTATAGGTGTATAGTATAGGTACCACTTAATGATCTAGCTACAGAAGTTTTACTTCTAACACGTGTACGGTGCTACACGCGTATATTTTTTTTTTAGACAGGAACGTAGTTATGAGTTTTGTTGCTTTTAGTTTGGTAAGGCTTTGGAGTTGGCTTTAATCGTTGCGACTATTTTTGCTGTAAAATGGTTGGATTTTCATAGTAATTGCAAAGAACTCAAAACCTATAGGGTACTAAAGTACTTTCCGTTGACCTAGAAACCTTAAATGGCATTGGGTGATGTTGGCGTCGTTTTGACGTTTCCATAGAGTTTGATCGATTTTGAGTATTGGCGGCCACTCATGAAAATTATAAATTTTGAAAGAACAATTAAAAATAAGCTAATCTTATTATGGAGTATATATAGCTAAATCATTTCGGGGCTGAGATATCTCACTTTAAAGATTTTTCAGTACAAAAAGTGTTCCTTGAAGCTCTATTATCTCAGCTTCGAAATGGTTTACAGCAATGCTTCCTCTTTAAATATAATAAATACATTATGAATTATGATACTGCTACCAAATAATGATAAAGATATCGGTGGCCGTGAATTAAAAAAAAAGACGCCAATGGTCTATACTAGGTTACCTTTGGCACAAAGCAAGGTCTCTTAGCACAAGTTAAGGGAAAAATCTCAACTTTTTCTGTCTTTAAATGCACGAGTTATTATAAAGTCTGTTGAAAAAAAAAATACAGAAAATACAGTGGAAAAAATATCCAAAAATGTGAGCTATATCTAAGAGATTTCTTCCAAACCTAGTATTACCTTCCATTTCAGTATTCTTCATTGACCGAGACTATTATTTCGCATTCCCTTTATCTTTCTGCTCTTAGGGGTCAGAATGACCAGACTAGTGTCTATAAATACTTGCCCTCTTAATCGGCAATAATGGGGTTAGCAGAAGGGTTGGCTATTTTAGCCGTGATAAGGGTAGGTTTAAACCAGATAATATGTATGTTACGGCAAAGTATGAAATTCCGTCATTGTATAGAATGACGAGCTTCTTCATTCAACGTGTAAAAAATAATATCTCAAATGATCTTTATTTTACACACATTAACTATATGTATAGAATAACTAGGCATTAATAAATAGTAATGAAAATAACAATAAAGGACAACGGCAGTATAATATCTCATCTTACTAACGCGTCTATGAAAACCATCTAATACTAAAGAAAACCGTTTATTTCAGTAAAAAAAAACATACTATTATGGAAGACATTACCTACCACATAAAATATATTGTATTAATTGGGAATTCAAATGACTTTTTTCGTTATTATTCCGAGTAAAAATTCAAAGGCTATTTGTCACAGAGTCCATTTTTTTATTGGACATCATCAGATGGAGGTTGTTTCCAGCCAGTATTTATATTATCTTTGTTGTTTCGTTAAATTTTTTCTTTGGGAATATTTCCCAAAATCTTCATAAAATAAAAGGGTAAAAATTATTATAGTATCGACCTCATGAATAAAAAATCTATCATATATGACTTTTCGTAAATAGACGTCACGAGATATTCATTAGTATGGAGCATTGCCGGTGTTCTTTATAATTCAAGGTCAAAAGACCCATACCAAAAATACCTTAAATCTAGAAAAACATATTGAAAACTTTAATAACTAAGCCTAGCCAGGTATTTTCTTCCATTCATGCATTTTATACAATAACAAAACGAGGCCAGTCAATGTATGCAATGTGTAAGATTCCGTTATTGCGAATCTATTTGGGTTAGTAAGTTTGTTCATCAAAAATATCAACTAAAATCCTTAATCTTTGGTTGTTTTCGTGGTTCGATGCCTATTGTTGTATACAATGCCTAGGTATTCTATAGAATGACGGATTTTATACTTTGACAGTGACATGTATTTTATTTCTGACTGAGTTGCCCGTGACTCGGCATCGCAGATCGCAGCGCGTTATAGCTAACGGCCAAGAGCTCCGTAGTCTAGTGGATTTTACGCTTGCTTCTCCCGCAGGAGATGCAGGCTCGAATCCCGCTACTGACCACCAGGTACCAATGAGATAGTAATGTATCTTGTACATAGTCGGACGTTCTGTGTTTCGGATGACACGTTGTCCCGGCTACAGTAGTTGTGGGCCACTCCACTAACCCGTTGTGAGGTTATATTGAAGTTGATTAAGAAATCTGTATGGTTTTATGGTCAATAAAAAAAATGAACTTGAACTTGAACTTGAGCTTGTTGGTCGCGGTATCGCATCCGGGCAAACGCCCGAGTGATATTCTTGAATCCGTGAAAATTCGCATTCGAAAGCGCAACTTTCATGCACGAATTCATAAAAACGCCATTTTTGAAATTTTATTCCATTCAAGTATTTATTGCAATAAAATACATGTCGTATTATAGGTGTTATTATAAAATAAAAAAATAGTATCAAAGTAATTTTACCCTATTGGGTGTAGCAAGATTACAGTTATAGTCACAAAGCATAACATTATATTACAAAAAATTGCATTACATTATTTCAAAACATACACAATAATTAATAATTCCCACTAAGGATTTAGATTTGGATACATAATATGTCAAATTCTATTATAATTTACCTTAAATAACTAGCTCTCATAAGAATAATATTCATACATGTCATAGGGAGTGATTTCTACCGCGAGTGGTGGTTTCTTGATTTACAAGTCTTCACAAAATAAAAGGCCCGTTTTGACAGTTCACGCCCATGAAGTTATAACCCCTAATGCGTAGGTAATAAAAGCCAACTGTTGCGTACAAGCAAAGCGTACAAGTTGCACCTGGGAAAACCGCTTCTATTACCGACGCGTTAGGGGTTAAAACTTCATGGGCGTGAACTGTCAAAACGGGCCTTTTATTTTGTGAAGACTTTAGTAGAATAAATTTCCATTTGACTGATGAGTTCTTGAACGCTAAGTATGCATAACCTTTTTTCAAAATCAATGAGTTATTGCTGGCCGGTTTGTTTTTTTGCGTGAAACGAAGTTTGTTACTGGTCTTGAATATAATGGTAACACTGCTTTCGAGTGATTCAAAAATTCATAAAAAGAGGACCAACAGAAAATAAATTTGAACACGATTTACTTTCAAGCGCGAATTCAAGATTCATTTTCACGATTTCAAAAATGCCTCTCCTGGGACCTAATGCTGCTCTGAGAATTTCACTTATATATCATTACTATTTCATTACTATTCCATTGCAAACACCCAATCAAGGAGGATAAGGAGGATAATAATTTAGGAGAATACCTAATGACGCCATTTTGGGTGTTTGCAATGGAATAGTAATGAAATATAAGTGAAATTCTCAGAGCAGCATTAGGCCCCTGGCTCCTTGATACATTGTATAATTTACTCTAAGCTCGATTCTCACCATTAATGGGTTAAACTTGTTTTTATTTTACTCTTTTTACCGCCCTAAAACGAAAACATAAAAACTAATTAACATTTTGACAGGATAAGCGGTAGAACTTTGTAAGACGCGTTAATTTTCGCTCAAAAGTCTATCCAAATCGTTAATTAATCTTCAGAATTCGGATTCAAATTGCTTTCCTCCTTTTCAACCGTCTTCTAATTGCCCCATAATTTTGCTGGATAATGATTTTCACGCTATGGTCCGATAAGACTGCCATAGAAGTCCGGATGAGGAAAATCTTGTGCTTTACGTAGCTACTGCCAGAGACTATATCCAATTGACTGCGCCTGCGGGGGAATGCAGCTCGCCAAACGTTTGTTGTATTCAACAAACGTTCGCATACGCAATCAATGTTCCTTGACGGGCCGCCAGACAGTTTCGCAGCGGCTGACCCCAGCTCTCTTACCACGTCCCCCGCCGCCGCCCGTAAATTGGGGAGTTGTGTTCTAAAGGAAATAATGTATCTATGCGCTCTCCACTGGTTATCCACTCCACTCCATCCACTTATGTGCTCCCTGGCTACTGCACAAAATAAAGGTAAAGATATCTTAACAAAAAAATGGGGAGAAACAGTTTGTATGACACCGAAATTACTGCACCTATGAATCTCTTCAGATGGTAGGTATAAATACGACACCACAGGTTAACATGACACACGGAGTAACACGATGACAAACTTAGATACCATACAAACATACATACACCATGTAAGCCGTGAAGCCCTAAAAGACTAACATAATGTAAATATTTTGCGTTTAGTGATGATTTTACTTACATACCTATAGAATTAAGAACCTCTCCTTTGTCGAAGTCGGTTAAAAAGACTAACATATGTGAATATTTTGCGTTTCTAATAAATCTATCATACTTACGTATGAAATTGAGAATCTTCTCCATTCTTGAAATCAGGGGCCCGATGCTTCTCTGAGAAACGCACTTATATTGGATCTCTACCGCTTCTAAAACGCCCAAAATGGCGTCATTTGGTATGCTCCTAAAGAATCGCAAATAGATCGTAAATAGATTGCAAGCATTTAGTATGTACGCTTGCCTGCAATCTATTTACGATCTATTTGCGATTGTTTAAGAGCATACCATATGACGCCATTTTGGGTGTTTTAGATGTGATAGCGATCCAATATAAGTGCGTTTCTCAGAGCAGCATCGGGCCCCTGTTAAAAAGGTTGCTAGTCAGGACATTGGATTTTATAAGTATACGTAGAGATAGATGATATCAAAGTCAAATAAATACTGCTGTCAGACACAGAAACAAAGTCCCTTAATACAGGGTCACCCAATATCAGTGTGTTAGTGCGTTTGATTGAGTGGTTTCTTTTCTTAAACACACGTCGCAAGTGCGATTCTCGCGATTCGAGGGCTCCGTACAATTGTTTTGTTTTAATGAAGGTACGTACCTATCTGGATTTTCCTTTTTACTTATAAGGGTTCCCATCCTAAAGAGAGAAAAGGAACTCTTATAGAAACAATCACTTCGTTGTCCGGTTTTTTTTTACCATTTGAATTCCTATGCCTCTGGTAAACCAACAGCGGCACTTTAAATTTCACCTTCAACTTACTTTTTTTTTGTTATTAATTTATCGTGCATACAGTCTTTGACTATGAGCAGATTTTCTGAGTGATGGCGTTATGTAGAGGTAATTCCCCTCTAAGATTACTCTTTAATAATGCCCTAAAGGCTGTCCAGCTCTAATGTATTATGTCTCCTTCCTTCAACCTTCAACTTACTGAAGGTGTAAGTGCCGCTGTCGGTTTGCCCACGTTGCCCAGCCATAAGGAAATGTTCCAGTGAAATGGAAATCGCGGTCCGCAAGTCAACTTAGAAGTTATGTTCATACCAGCGAGTTTATTTGCTAGAGAATCTATTATGTATGTTCCGGCATTGGGCTAACCTCTTGTCATCCAACACACGGAAGAGGCCGATTACTACACAGAAACGGACGCCAAACCAGATATATCGGCCTGAGTGCGGGGCAATTCTGGCGCTAGCGAGATCATGTCCATGGTCGAAATATTGATTTTGAGAAACCGAAATCTCTATCAAAAACAAGGAAAAGCTATTCTTACGACTAGCCTTTCGACCAACCGAGATATGTCGACCCATTTACGATCGAAATAAATATAAACCGAGAACGTTTTCGACGGATTTAGGCCGTATCAAAACCGATATCTCGACTGGGGAGATGATCTCGATAGCGCGAGAATCGGGGGCCTGATGTTGCTGCCTGCATAATTGCTTTCCATGTAAGCATACGGGCTTGGCCACGCACATTTCAAGACGCTTAAATAAAGATGTCCCAAAAACCAAATAGGTACTTCGCAGATTTCACCAACGATTACTATCTTTTAGGGGATACTTTATTTCTTTTCAGTGACCACCTAGCGATTGATGCGCTTTTACCTCAGTTTAGGGGTCATATACGCTACTAGGGGACTCCTAAAAAGAGGCAGGCTTTCGAAACAATTGCTAGACAGCTAAGAAAAAGAGCTAATTAGTGTCCCTTTTGTGAAATCGCCAAACACCTTGGAAGTTTTCACATGCAATTTAGGTGTTCTTGGCAACCATTATCTATTTTTTTCGTTTTCCGATAAGACTTAAGTCTATAGAAGCGTGTGCTTAATGTTCCGGAAGATGATAGGAAAGGAAGATTGCTGTTGCAAATGTTTTGTCCATTTAAGAAGATCGGTTCGATTGCGATTGTTGAGAAATTTGCTGTAAAGGGAGAACAGAACGAAGGATAATGCTATCTTTAAGTTATTTGAGTACATAGAGAAATAAAGATTTATGAAGAATTTTAATCCGAATATCTTACTTTATCTTTTTCTGTCTGATCTATCTTTCATTCGCCATAGATCCGGCAGTGGGCTAGTCCCCTGTCATGCAAAATGAAATATTGTAGATGTCGGCGGCCGATCGTAGAATTGGGCACATCATGATGTGATGTGTGAACGTAAAATATCATGAAACAATAAAATCTCTTAAGGAAAATACTGCGGTAGCTTAGGTGAAGACTAAAGGGGGTGAGTGCAGCGAAGCCCCGAATAGTAATCTAAATCTTCATAAAATCCAAATAATAATATCTTTAAGTGCATATAGCAGTAATGGCGACGATGACAACTCTTCTGTTAGTTCAATTGAACAATTAATTTCGATTCATTCCGATTGTTTTGGTGACATCCCTAGTTTAAAAAAGTGGGTTTTATTAAGTTTTAGGTTAGCTGTCAAGTAGGGTATAATAAACATGGACGAATGACATCACCGCCATAGTCGGTAGGCAGTGAGCGTGGGCTGATTGATGATGATGATGATTATGAACACATCACCTAAAATAAACACAGACAAATAAACTCATCACGCGCTTGACTCTATCTCCGTCCACTACCGAGCCATCCAACATAATGTAAGTCAAGTGTCAACCGCCCTCTTTCAAGATTCTCCACTCAATGCCATTACCGCAATAATTCACTTTGTCGTGGACGGGAAAAACAAAGGCCCCATGACCCAAGAAACAAAGGAAAGCCGGCGAAAAGATAATACGGCTGACGTAAATGTGAGGTGCTGAGACAAAAGGAAAACGGTAAAGTAATATTGTCGTAATGCCAGTTGTAGAACGGACGCGAGTTGTTGATGTATCGGAAAATATATTACCTTGGCCGCACTAAAGTCAACACTTACGGCCGGTTTCCAGGATGTTTTTCAAAGGTTAAGATTAGCTAAGAGAAATTCCGCCAATCTCGAATTTCTCTTTTTGAATTGTTCGTCGTTAGATAATCGTAACCATTGAACAGCGTCTCGGAAAACGGCTGTTAATATACTTTAATGCATGATAAGAGATTTTAAATATATTTTTTTATTTTAAGTATCGGAACCCTAAAAAGTTTCGGTTCCAACGACACAGGATATCGTATTATTGGGCCAGAACCAATAATTTTGTGTGTTCGCAGAAATGTTTGTGTTTAAGATTAACATTGCTTGTATCAAGTTATATTTTACTAATATCATTCCTAGAGACCAAGGTTTCAAAATCTTATAACTGAGCCTTTTGAGACGCTGACTGAATCATATTTTATTAAAGTTTGGTTAGAACTACCCGACCAGCAATTTGCGTTATCAAAAAAAATTTTAGCCGTAAGACGTGCGCGTCTATACTATAAATAATATTAGTAGGAAAACAAAAATAATGCGGTGTCTTAGCTATACTAAGCACAAGAGTCCAGACCAAAATGATGATAATAAATAGTTGTTTGGTCGACGACGACGGTTATATTTTGACCTTTTGGTTTTCTTATTATTTGGCCAGAAGGTACCAATAAAGATGTATGCAAAGGAGGCCGCACACCTCGGACACTCCATAGAACGCTCGTAAAATAATCACCTATTACTACTACATAACCAAATGATGTTTGTATACGTGCAAATGTGTGCGTAAACTTTGCTAGGGCTGGTGGCGCGGCAAATGCGGCGATATTAAGTATACGCGTCGGTCGTCACTCGTCGGCGTACATCCCTGTCTATTGATCCTTTAACCAATCTTTTGACGTTAGGGGTGGGGTGCGGTATCTGAATCAGCGCGGGGAAGGGAGTGGCCGTTCTGTTCGGAGTACTATTATCTCTTCTGCGCCCTAGGTTTGCTGGAAGAATTATTTTATGGAAAAACTTGCCTTTTGTACATGATTTTCCATGATTATGTGTCTCTATTTCATTTTAAACAATATAGTAAGGCTGAGTAAAGGCCCGTTCCCCTCGGTGGAGACATTAAATAGCCCATTAATGTCTCATAGTATTGTTATTATTTTGTATGTGTCAAACTCTTTGTAGTAATTAATAGGGTACTGTACCCGAGGAAACGGAACCCTATTACTAAGGCTCCGCTGTCCCTCCGTCCGTCCGTCAGCGGGTCCTAGAGCACGAACCGTAATAGCTAGAAAGTAGCACAGAAGGTGTGTGTATATTTGTTGCAGCTTCAACAACAAATACTGAAATACGAGAGATATTACAATGATCACATAACTTATAGTCAAGCAGGCATCTTTTTCAACCGACTTCAAAAAAAGGAGGAGGTTCTCAATTCGACCCGTATGTTTTTTTTCTATGTTTGTTACGCGATAACTCCGCCAATTATGAACCGATTTGAACAAATCTTTTTTCGGCGTATAGGTAATACCTCAAGGGTGGTCCCATTTAAATTTAATAATAAAAAAAACAACCCCCAAGGGTGGAAAATTGGGGATGAACTTTTTTATACGCAATATCTCCGTTCCGTAGTAGCGTGGGGTAGCACTGATATGGGATTTGACAAAATTAATTCCCCAAGGGGGGGGGGGATAAGGGGTTGCAGTTTGTATTAAACTCAATCTAATCAAATAGGGTTTGTGGAAGTCGGTTTTTTCTAAAGTTTACTTTTTGTTTCATTTATTATACATCTTTATACATGGCCTCGAATAAGAACTGGAAGGGCCCAGTGTCATGGGTTACTTGTTGTTACTGAACACTGATATTATGGACGTAGAAGTCTGAAATATGGAAATTGAATTGAAATCACTAAAATAAACGGTCTCGTTTTGGAGTCCTGACAAAGTAAGTAAGAAGAAGAATAATACATCCGCTTATTCTTTCTAGGGTTCCGTACCCGAAGGGTGCCAAACGGGACCCTATTACTGAGACTTCGCTGTCCGTCTGTCCGTCCGTCCGTCCGTCTGTCACCAGGCTGTATCTCATGAACCGTGGTAGCTAGACAGTTGAAATTTTCACAGATGATGTATTTCTGTTGCCGCTATAACAACAAATACTAAAAATCAAAAGAAATTTTATATTAAGGGGGGCTCCCATACAACAAACGTGTTTTTTTTGCTCATTTTTGCTCGATATTGATAATGGTAGCAGGTAGACGCTTAAAATGTTCACAATATATTGAGTATATTATTTACTTAAAAAATAAATAATTAAATTAAAATTAAATTAATATTTAGGGGGGGCTCCCATACATTTTTTTTTTGCGGTTTTTTATAGATAATGGCACGGAACCCTTCGTGCGCGAGTCCGACTCGCACTTGGCCGGTTATTTTGTGTTTACATTTATGTAACATCGTTGTTTCTGGTTTCCAGGATACCCTTATGAGAGGCTAGACAGAAGCAGTGCATGTATTATGATATGATAAATGTTTGTGTTTGTTTCTAGCAGGTCACTTTGTAAGTTACAAAATAGTACCAATGTAGGTCGACTGGTTCCATAGTTCATACAAAATGTATATGAAAAAAGTACTATCGAACGACAGTTTCTGTTTTAATTTTAGACCTTATATAAGCGCAATAGAGTTGAAAAGGAAAGCAAGGTAGTTGTGGTCGACTGTATCTAACTGCGTTCTACCACTAACCCATACTCCCATCGTGGTTGAGTAATACAGGTTTTCTCTATAAAGTAAGTATTTGTTCTAGAAAAATATTGTTATCTATGGATAAGCTTGCTCATATTATGATTATTAGCCACTCAAAGGTCCGCTGGTTCATCCATTTCACTTTCCATAGTAATGTTTTTTCATAGGTTTTGAAATTTATCTCGATATGGGTAGATTGAAAATCGCGGGCCGTGGACTTTGGACGGGCATACGAGTACCTAAATGAAGTTAGATCATGATGTCATCTCTCTTTCTCTCTAATAGTGATGAGACAAACGCACGCAAGAAGTAAAATACACGTGCAGCATACAACAGGACAATTTTAGTAAAACTACTGCGATGCAAAGCTTTACCTATATCTAAACAAAAACATTGATTTACAGGCACGTTCGTTGCTTTCGGTCCGACCGACATTGGGATGACTGATGAGCCAGGAACAGTGACAACAAATACATTATTTATCAATTGCTTTTGCCCGCGGCTTCACTCACGTCTAGTCAGTAATTGTGGTCAGTAAGTTTGTCAATAAGCTTTTTTATGTGCAATCAATTGGTTCAACCGGTTATTACTTCCATGACCAAAAGGGCATTACTTCCATCCAAGACATCAGGTTATTTTATCATTTACACCTTACTTTGAAGCAACGTTAAATTATCATTAAAAACGATCGTACTACATTTATTACTACTAACTTTGTATACTGCCGGATGTGAACTTATGATAGTATATATTACCTAACAACCCAGCCTCATGTTTTGCATACTCTTTACCAACGATCATACCACAATTGCTTCCACTATGCCTTCTATCTATGCACTGCCAGTTGAGAGCAGATGGTTGCATTTACAAAACACCTCGGACCCTCCATAGAACGCTCGTAAAATAATCACCTATTACTACTACATAGCCAAATGACGTTTGTACACGTCCAAATAAGTGCGTAAACTCGTTCTTTTGTAAATGTGTGCATTCAGAGCCTATACAAAGTGGAACTGACGAGGCCCCTCGAGTCCGGGGTGTGGTTGCGGCATCTGAATCAGCGTGGGGAAGGGAGTGGCCGTTGTGTACGTAGTACTATTATCTCTTCTGTAATTTATAACATAACATAACAACTCTGCCTCATGTCTTCCATGACTCTTTAACAACGATCATACCACACTTGCTTCCACTATGCCATCTATCTATGCACTGTCAGTTGAGAGCAGATGGTTGCATTTATCGATTCCGTTCGCCCACTTCGGTGCTCGTACAAACTGGGTTGCGGTGTCGTTGTGAGATAGTTTAGAGTTAGGTACTTCAACTTCTCTCTCAGGCACATTTGCGCCACGCAACTAACTCGAAGCTAAGTTGATATTTATGTCAAAATAGTTCGCTGGTAAATTGCTGATGTCTTCCGCTAATGCTTATCTTTCGTAGAGTTGTTTACCAACTATCGGGCGTGTGGTCTGAGTACAAGGTGATAAACAACTGCTGACTTTCGATGCTTTAGTCAAGCTCGCGGTCTTAATGTATGAAGATGTAAGTGCACACAATTTAACGATCCCATGCAGCCCAATCAGACCAAACTATCGGCCGATTAAATAGTCTGTGGTCCGTCCTCTCACTCTATCTTCTCTATTATATTCACAGAATAATAGAGGTATACAGAAACCACTCTTTATCTTTCGACCTTCATTATGTTCTTTATCGGGTGCTATCCTATCTGTGTGTAAGCTTCTATTACGTCATCGTATTCAGTACACGTCCCAACGATAGTCCCTGATTCACTTAGATTACTGATTATTCCGTCTCACATTGAAGGCAGCCAACGCTGCAGAATTCATTAATAAATCCACCCTCATGCAAGGTGACATTACTGCTGAGACTGGCCTACTTTTGTGACACATCATCATCATCATCTGAAACGTAATCCCACTACTGCTTGGTTTAGGTCTCCTTCTTTTTGTGTTGACTATAAGCTACCTCTAGAATACCATTAGAGGATCGTGTACTCGCGAGCTTCCATACAAAAAGCAGAAACGTTTTCCACCCCTTACACCTTGTCCGATTTTCACCATTTTTTTACATGTTTGATATACTATAGAAAAATATGCTCGAACTTTTTGTTTTTTTTTTTTTAATATTATATATTTAAGGAAATATTGGAACTTATATAAATATATAAAAGAAGATAAGTGACTGACTAAATGACATATCAACGCACAGCCCAAACCGCTAGGTCTAGAGACTCCAAAATTAGGCACATAGGTTCTTTATAACGTGTAGGGGTGCACTAAGAAAGGATTTTTTAAAACTCACCCCCTAAAGGGATGAAACTGGGGTCCAAAGTTTGTATAAAAGTCCGTCAGTTTTGAAGTTATGGTCTTTAAATATTGTGTTTAGGATGACAATAAAAGCTTTATTTTTATTATTATTTATCTAATCATTATAAAAATGGCACAGTATGTTCTTCAGTTAGACTTGCTTAGCTTGGCTTTAACCTTTTTTATTGAATTTCCTCTAAAAATAAGTTAAGGATGAAGTTCTGGTTGTCTATGGCCCGCCCTTAAGACGGGGGTTACGGCTAGCCCATGGCCACATGTTGAAAAGCGGAACAATACTCAATACTCAAATGCTTTTATTAAATATATTTTACAGATAAACTTAGAATATGTAATTTTTTGCTCTTCTCTAAGTTGGACCACTATGAGAGAAGACGGGCAAAGAAACTCTCACAACCCACACTAAAGAACGTTTTACTTTAGCTAGAACTCACACTAATGAGCGCCATGTAGGTGGGACACATTCATTACTGGCAGGTTGTACGCGAAATTAAAACGACCGTTTTAAAAGTAGGTTAAGGTCTGTTTGGTCGACTGGCTCCGAGAAAATGCAAAGAGAAAGCGTGGGTCGACCTAGGAAGAGATGGAGTGATGTGTTGGGTCTAAGGGACAAGCTGGAGAGAGAACGCTCAGGGATGGAATATAGTAAAGTAAACTTTAGAAAAAACCGACTTCCACAAACCCTATTTGATTAGATTGAGTTTAATACAAACTGTAACCCCTTATCCCCCCCCCTTGGGGAATTAATTTTGTCAAATCCCATATCAGTGCTACCCCACGCTACTAAGGAACCACTGTACAAAGTTTCATGGCTCTAGGTCCACCGGTTTAGGATATGCGTTGCCTGCCCGTCAGCCACGCATTGTATTTGTACCTAGTATTGAGCAGATCTGGTGGCCATATGTGGTCTTCATCAGCAGTTCCGCATCACAATATTATGCTTAACATGTGCATTTGCACGAGTTATTATGATAAACACAAAAATCACTATAGGTCTGCCTATAATATTTGAAGAGTTCCCTCGATTTCTCTAGGATCCCATCATCAGATCTTGACCTGGTATCAATGGGACCAATGGGAAGGTAAACCCTTTCAAACAAAAAAATAATTTTCCAAATCGGTCCATCCATTTAGGCGCCATCGGGGTGTGGACATAAAAAAAAAAAAAAAACATGCGGACGAATTGTAAACCTCCTCCTTTGGGAAGTCGGTTAAAAAGGGGGAGAGAGGCCTTTACCAAGCAGTGGGATATAGTTGGTTCGTAATGGTTATAGGTTGTAGAGAATGGTTATAGAGAAAATGTGCCCTAAAGGCTTCTTAGGGTAACTATCTTTCTTGAAAATTTCGCAGTTTTTAGGGTTTCATATCTCAGAAAGAGTAACCCTTAATAGGATTACTCGTGCGTCTGTCCGTCCGTCCGTATTTCACAGGCAATTTACTCAGAACCTTCGAGCAATGCAGAACCTTCGAGAAAGTGGGCACAGGTTGTGCCTCTGCCATATGGGAAAAGGCGTGACGCCATATTATGTTATGTTAGACAATATGGTTGCTAACTTTAGCTTGTTAACTGTTATTCGGCCCCTGAGTAATTCAGTTAACTTTGTTAACTGAATTACTCAGGGGCCGAATAACAAATAAAAATTCGTAGATACATACGCGTTTGCGATGTTCTAGTTATGGTTTTATGGCTGGCGTATAGTTCAATAAACAATTCTGAAATAGAAAAAAAAAACTAAATTTAAAGCCGTATATGCAGAAACATTGAAGCTGTGCTGTACTCGTCATGAAGACTTCGAAAACGACTAGACTCTAATGTCTCGAAATGAATGAGTAGCAACGCGAGGCAAAATCTGTTACATATTTTGGTTGGTGACATCCGTTTCAAAATAGAGTTAAAAACGAATGGACGAATCCACAGACATGCTCAAATAGAGTCCCGCTTAAATTTTATACTGTCGTTGTAATTTTCTGCATGAGATGAAGTGACAGCGTGACTTTGAGTGTTCGTCAGAAATGAAGTTGTCGGAAGTGCATGTGTATTTAATTTTATTTTTAGTCTATGAAGAACAGGGAGGAGTCTAAAGAGCTGAACGCCAACCTCCAGTAATGGAGGCACCATAATTGAAACAAAAAGTAAACTTTAGAAAAAACTGACTTCCACAAACCCTATTTGATTAGATTGAGTTTAATACAAACTGTAACCCCTTTCCCCCCTTGGGGAATTAATTTTGTCAAATCCCATCAATTCCCATCTCAGTGCTACCCCACGCCACTAAGGAACCTCTGTACAAAGTTTCATGGCTCTAGGTCCACCGGTTTAGGCTATGCGTTGCCTGCCCGTCAGCCACGCATTGTATTTGTACCTAGTATTGAGCAGTTCTGGTGGCCATATGTGGTCTTCATCAGCAGTTCCGCATCACAATATTATGCTTACCGTGAGTAAATGCACGAGTTATTACTAAAAACACAAAAATCACTATAGCCTATAATATTTGAAGAGTTCCCTCTATTTCTCCAGGATCCCACGATCAGAGAATCAGGCAGGCCAATATAGTGTGGGAGCCACTGTTTGATCTATATCTGTCCATATTTTTTGGAAAATAAATATTTTGGATCTTGTTTTTTTTTTTTTAATAACAGTCTGAAGGTAGCGAAACAAAAACGATCTACGAGATCAAATTGATACTGGCACATATTCAACATCATCTTGAGAATAATGTAACGCATACGCACGGTTCATAAACGCCGAAATGGTTTTCCATTCGTAGATCTCATTACACGCCTGGGGCCCGAGACACTTATAAAACACGAATATCTTCTACGACGCTATTTATATAATTGTATAATGTATGGTGAATGTATGTATAAATTACTCCCAAAGGGTTAACTGCCGTTTTGCTTGTCGGTGGCGTATTTTTTTTTTGAGACTGATAGCCAAAATCCCTGGGGCTCAATTCTCGCCCATTCGAATTGAAAGCCTAGACACAAGGTTATGACCTGACTTCGTATTCGAAAATGACAATATTTTACGTCTTCGCAGTCGATTCGCACAGGCGAGAACAGGGCCCCAGGGACTATGAGATTAAACTATTCGTTTATCTTAAAAGACTCGAGCCTCTGCTCATTAGGAGAGGGGGAAGGGGGAAAGGGAGAGGGAGACGCACCATAAAGTAGGAAGTAGCATGGCGACTAGGGTAGATTAAGGCGAGGTATGAATAATTACAAACCAAGGTCAACGAAGATTGCGGAAGTGAGAAGCAAATATAACTCGGGAACAGGAATAAGTGGGATGGCAATTGTGCGCTCGCGCCTAATCTGAATCAACGTAAGCGCCAAAACAAAAAAAAACATAAAAAATAAGCTATTCCAGGGAATTACATTTCAATCTTCAAATCACTAATAACAACAATTCCCCGCATATTACAATTAATAGAAATATCATATTTACTACTACTGCGGTAAAAAAGGAAAAAATATTGGAAAAAAGGGTTGACTTTGGATTTATTTTCTATCGAGAAAATTTCATCCAAACACGTTTTCCTTCATGAAAACCCTAGATTATACAGTCAAATTACATATACCAGAAATTGATTACGATTTGCCTAGTATTTCCTGAAATACACATGAAAAAAGCACCCCTCATTTATTCATGAGGCGCCTTAAGTAGTATAGTCCTACATCCAGCAGGATGATCTAGCCCTGTGCAATGCATAATTAGTAAGATTGAAGTAAGATAACCAGTCGCCGGTGGCGGCCATTTGATTTAATTCAACTTAAATTTAAAAAAAAAAAAAACTGAAGTAATATGTATAGGATTCTGAGGACTAAGTAAAAACGATTACATATGGGAAAGTGTTTTCATGTTATGATCGATAGGGGGGTCAAACGTATAGGGAGTGATTAGTTTCTAATTCAACTGGAAAAAGCGGAAATCTAGAAACACATAAATAAAATAACTTTTCTTCAAACACCCTGTACATTTCAAACGTGTAACGGTGACGATTATTTTATTTTATTTTCGTCCTAACGGATGGTGGATTCGCGCAAATCTTCTAACTGCCGTTTTACAAATAATTTATGGCCGGTTTTAATTTTAATTAACACATTTTGACGACCGTTTTGGGCCGCGTTTTATTTTATTGCTATCTCTCGCATTTCCTTTATGAAAACCCGATCGTTTGAATGATTAACGATATAATTTTGTAAAGACTAACCTAATAGATAGGTAAATACACCTTCCTCATTCAATTTAAAATAAATGTCCTGCAAATCAAAGCTTGTGCAAGTTATTGTTTTTACCTGGATGATATTTTACAGCCAGCTTTTTCGTGTTTTTCAGAGTCACGAGATAAATTCTGGCTGTTAGGATCGTACATTAATTTATATTTTGTAATACGTGTGGACTACACTCCGATGGGAAAGCGTGTTTTTCAGTTTTTTAAACTATAATTCCATGCTTGAGTTTTAAATAAAGAATCTGTTAAATATATTTTTTTAACAGCCAGTATTCTGTCGTCTCGTCTTGAACGCATTCCCAGTGCAGGCAGGATTTATAAGTAGTTAAGTAAATCCTCTCCTAAGCCCCGACTAAACTAAGTGTTAACAAGCAAACAAGTAAGTTTTTGCTTGTAAACATAATTTGAGCTGAACTTAAGCCGCGCTTAAGAAGTTCTTCTTGGCTAAAATACTTAATTCAATAGGTTAAAGTTCAGAGTGAAGTTCTGAAAAAGCAAGTCGCTGACACACACTGACCTGTCTAGCCTAACCTTTCATTAGTGGGTAATTTCGTATATATATTGCACATATCAGAAAAAAAAACACAAACAATACAGAAAAGGCATGAACAAAGGCAGGCTTATCTCTAAAAAGAGATTTCTTCCAGCAAACCCAGGATGGACAGGATACATTTTAAAACTCAAAACGGGTAGGCCTATGTGCTAAAGTAAAAAATAAAATATAAATAAATTATATTACTAAACTACTGAATATAAATAAATACCTAAGTACCTACATGAATACATATTAATCATATATATTATCTTAACATAAATAAACCCTAATACATATTTAAAACATAATTTTTTATTGTGATCTGCCCGCCATTCACACTGAAGAGGAGTTAAAGAACTTTGTGTTACTTACTCGAAATAAACGGCCAAGTGCGAGTAGGACTCGCGGCCTTCGTTCCGATCACATTTGGAGATCACATTTGGAGAGTAACTGGTTTCTAAAAAAAATATACGGTCAGGTGCGAGCAGGACTCGCGGACTAAGGATTCCGATCACACTTGAAGAGCGTAACACGTGTAATTAGGTTTCCACATAAAAAACTATAGTATAATGTCATCCATGTAAACCAAATTGAATATTTTTGTAGAAAGACAAAAATATGCAGTTTTCATATTTTTCCCTTGTGCTATAAGGCCTTACTTTGTGCCAAATTTCATGATTGTAGGCCTACGGGAAGTACCCTCTATAGGTTTCGGTTCCATTGCGATTATACCATGAAAATCCAACAATTTTACAGCATAAATAAATCGTTCGGTTGCGTTGACCTAGAAATTTTTAGTTTTTCACATCTTTATACAAATACAGACCGAATTCAGAAAAGGCAATTTTGTAAAAGTTGTTCAGAACACCTTTCAGTGACCTATTGTTGCCCTTATAAAGCTAATAACTGAACAAAGGGCCGAGTACACAAACACCAAGCCCTTTGACGACAGCAAACATTAAGGGGCGCTGATCGCTAGACGCGACTACAAAGTGTGCTTTGGGCAGTATTAGTTGGGAATTTATGTTATTGGTTGTTCAAAAGGCTTTTTTCATATCAGTCACGCATTCAAACGTAAGATTTAATATTTGGCTAAAAGTGGGCGGTAAATAACTCACGATTTCTTTATTGCGCACAGGGAAATTACAATAGAACAAAATACATAGTAAAGGTGTACAAAGGAGAACTTATCTCTAGTAAGAGATTTCTTCCAGCAAACCAGTTACGGGTGTACCCCTGCCATCCTTTTTGGGAAAAGGCTTATCGATGCGATTGTTTTGTTTGCGTTATAAGAGCTATTATATATTAATAGCAAGTGTAGTTATATCCAGTGTATTTTTATCTTTGTGCACTAGGACTATCCTCTCAGCACCATCTTTCCTGTCCTGCCTAGGTCTGCTGGTAGAAATCTCTCTTAAGAGATAAGCTCGCCTTTGCGCACTATATGTTATTTAAGTTTTATTATTAAGTTACTGTGCAATAAATAATATGAATATGAATATGAGCTGCCTGGATTCGCTTACTTACTTACTTCTCATGCAGGAGATGCAGGTTTGAATCCCGATGCGGACCATACCAATGATTGATTTTATGCAGTGATTTTATTTAGTTATTATTTGAAATTGATAAGGCAAGAACTGACAACGAATACCTAAACATGATCCAAGATCTATAACCCTTTCATCAAAGCTTCTATAGTTCTTCATACTAAAATTTTGCTTCTGCGAGAAATACCTGTTAATAAATATCTGTATTGACCTTGTCTCTATCTTTTGCTAAAATATCACTTAACGAACCTTATGTATAACCCAGGATTCCTTATACTGCTCTTCTCCCTGGTCCATGTTCAGGTTTGAAGCCGGCTCCTTCTCCACATTCTGTTTCCAGATGTTCTGATCTCCAGATGATCCTATCTATTGTTCTGATGGTGATATAAAACACCGTGAGGAGACTTAGTCTTGTACTCCGTAGCATAGCGTTTCATTGTTATACTACGTGTAGCTATTGTATATAGGGTACTTTTACAATAGGTGCCTATCCTAATTCACTAATGCACTAACCACAACAGAGAGTTCGTGGTTTGTGTGTATTTTGCTCTATTGCACTCTATTAATGGATATAATACTAATAACACAATTGCTACTGGTTACAAACAACAAATTCAGCAATGTATTTTTTATAACCAATATAGTAATTAAGAGGAAAACTTCATTGCTCCATAGCTGTGGCGATGGGTTAGCCCCCTGTCACGCAAAATGGAGTATTAAATAACTGTCTAATAGAGGGCACATAGGGCCTCCACCAACCCGTATGGGAAAAGGCGTGACGCTATCTTATGTATGATAGATAGACCATCTCAATTTTTAGCGGGGTGACACAGTATCTCCATACATATTTAGCGGGGTGACACAGTATGCCCATGCAGATTTAGGTAGAGTGCGTGACAAGAATTCAATTTCAATTCAAATTTTTTATTGACCATAAAATCATACATATTACTTAGTCAACGTCAATATAATATTAATATTTTTGTATACTACCGCCCGTTCGGAAGTTGTGGGCTTAGGGATGGAGCAAAGAAGGGCAAGAAACCTCCCCCGTACCTCTTTTTAAAATATCAGAGCCTTAAAAATACAATGTTATGTATTTCTACTTAAGTCTAAGGAAATACACCGAGGAGAGACGTACTGACTCAGTCCATCGCCCCTCTTTGGATTTCTGTGCGCTGAGATGGTAAAGACCATGCAGTTCAAGAGACCAGCTTATTGCCTCAGCTATGGAGACTGTGCATGTAGACAATGTTAAACGCTAAGGATAGCGAAACGAAACGATAACTTTTTATGTATGCGATTTGACATTTGGAATCGCAACGTGACGTCACCTTAGCGAAGCCAAATGTCAAATCGCATACATAAAAAGTTATCGTTTCGTTTCGCTAGCGTTGGCGTTTAACTTTGTCTAGAGGGGCTGGAGACTGCGGTCACGATCGTAAGCATTGAGGGACCGACAAAGAAGAAGAAGATGGAGACTGAAGGTTTCCAAACGAATGATTTTTAAAATCCCGCAATGATTGCCTCTTTTTTTTTTAACCGACTTCCCAAAGGAGGAGGTTTACAATTCGTCCGTATGTTTGTTTTTTTTTTTTTTTTTTATGTCTACACCCCGATAGCGCCTAAACGGATGGACCGATTTGGAAAATTATTTTTTTGTTTGAAAGGGTTTACCTTCCCATTGGTCCCATTGACACCAGGTCAGGATCTGATGATGGGATCCTGGAGAAATCGAGGGAACTCTTCAAATATTATAGGCAGACCTATAGTGATTTTTGTGTTTTTCATAATAACTCGTGCAAATGCACATGGTAAGCATAATATTGTGATGCGGAACTGCTGATGAAGACCACATATGGCCACCAGATCTGCTCAATACTAGGTACAAATACAATGCATGGCTGACGGGCAGGCAACGCATAGCCTAAACCGGTGGACCTAGAGCCGTGAAACTTTGGACAGGGGTTCCTTAGTAGCGTGGGGTAGCACTGATATGGGATTTGACAAAATTAATTCCCCAAGGGGGGGGGGGAGGATAAGGGGTTACAGTTTGTATTAAACTCAAATAGGGTTTGTGGAAGTCGGTTTTTTCTAAAGTTTACTTTTTGTTTCAATTATCTTTTGCTCGTAGTGTAAAACTCGTTAGGAGTAAATATTTTTTAGCTCCTTAGCGAATAATATAGGAAAATTGTATTTACCATGGAGGGAGGATTTTGTAGAGATATTATCACTAATCTCGATCATATTATCCTTGGGAAGCTTACTTTAAACCTTTTGAATTTGGGGTTTCCAATCTCCTAGCGACGATGGTCTCATCTACATCACCTCACGATAAAGCTGACTGCAATTATGTAAATAAACAAAATATTACCTTCTATTAAAACCTTTTGAAATTGAACGGATGTTTTTTTGTTTGTCATAAAATAAAATTATTTGATATTAGCTTCTTAATTTATTAACTTCAGAAAGTAGGGCTGGCCACTAGACACGCACTGAGCCAGTGTGCTGGAGTATGACTCATACTCGTATCCTTGTAAAGGCCTGTGCCTCTCTGTGAGGGAATTAATTGGCTAAAATCTGGGAACCGAGCTTTGCTCGGCGGTTGGTGGTACAAACACAATAAAATATTATATTCATATCATCAGACTGCATTAACATCGATTAATAGCTGCTCTATATTGGAACAGCTGCAAACGAGAAGCAAACAGGCATTTTGTATTCCTCGTGAGTTTTAGGCTCAGATATTCAGTCTTTCAGTCTACACTACGTGTAGTGCCAAAACAAAGTGCCTGTTTGCTTAATAGCAAGCAAGAAGGTTGAATAACAGATGATGAACCAACCTTTTCTGAACGAAACCTTTTTGTGTGAATTTTCCGAAGACGCGCCAAAAAGTGTCACGTGATCTGAGGTCACAATGAGTTAACTTAATTTTTTATTGTCATTGGAATTTATGCCTTATTTTTATTGTACTAAAGTGAAATTGACAATCCTATTATTTGTAAGAGAAAATAATGAAAACTCGGATATGACGTGATTTTTCAGGAGACCAAGCTCGATCGATTTTTTACCCCCAAAAAACCCTACATTGCAAATTTCATCGAAAACTACAGCGCCTTTTTCTAGAACTCAAAATATATATCGTTACATACAAATATTCCCCGTTTAAAGGTATGGGCTACCGCTCGGCTTCGGCTCGCGGTCACTAATGGGGGATATGTTCAATTACATATTATTTATGCTTTTCTACGAATATATGTATAGGCTCGTTCCTCCATTCTCCACTATCATGCTAGCACATCTAAGGCAGTATTACAGCACCATAACTTTGGCGTAAGTATTACTTAAGCTCAGTTGTGTGTAGCTCCTCCGTAATATGCGAGTAATCTGAACGAACCTGCACCTCGTTATCCCACACTAGGCAATTTATGCGTATTTCCCTTTTGTTGTGCTGTTGTTAGTTGAAGGGGTAAATTAAAGGGTTGGTAATTTAAGTGGGTCGTTATAATCGCTTTTTATTCTGAATTTGTTGAGCATTTCGACTTTAACCCTTAATTGGACTGAAGGATTATACATCCTACCAGTTTTCAACCTTATTGCTTGGTTGTAAATGTGAAAAAATCTGCATGCTCATTGCTAAGGGTTAACCTGTCAAGTACGGTGGGCGCCAGGCGGCGCTCATAAAAGGTTATACTTTTCTTTGTTCCATACAAGCCATTATTATTGAAAATAACCGGCCAAGTGCGAGTCGGACTCACGCACGAAGGGTTCCGTACCATTATCTATAAAAAACCGCAAAAATAAATAAATGGGAGCCCCCCTAAATATTAATTTAATTTTAATTTAATTATTTATTTTTTATGTAAATAATATACTCAATATATTGTGAACATTTTAAGCGTCTACCTGCTACCATTATAAATATCGAGCAAAAATGAGCAAAAAAATCACGTTTGTTGTATGGGAGCCCCCTTAATATTAAATTTCTTTTAATTTTTAGTATTTATTGTTATAGCGGCAACAGAAATACATCATCTGTGAAAATTTCAACTGTCTAGCTACCACGGTTCATGAGATACAGCCTGGTGACAGACAGACGGACAGCGAAGTCTCAGTAACAGGGTCCCGTTTGGCACCCTTCAGGTACGGAACCCTAAAAAGTAATTGCAGATATTAGGATTTGCTAGGTTTCCTTCCCTAGTGTTCGCCATGTTATTTGTTTGTGTTGTGTTAAATGTTGGTGCTCCAATACATTTGCGAACAGATAAGGAAGACGTAACAATCCGAGCCACCCATTCGCTGATAATGACAAGCGTATCAGAATTTCGGTCGTGTCATAAAAATGTAAATCTCTTGATGAGACGCGAGTGAAAGGCGGCGAGGCGCGATTTCGCTTCAGGATAGCGTGGGGCCAGGGAACTAACGACCGTGTAGAGTTTACAAGTCGACTAGTTTCTTACCAACTAACCCGCTAAAACACGTAAAGTTGGAAATAAGGTTTTTATAGCGGATTTAGATTTAAGCGATTGTTTTGTTTTGTTGAAAAAAAAAAGGTTTAGCCTCGCAAATTTAAAAAAAAGTTGGGTAAAAGTTCAAAACATTAATATTTATCGTTGTGCACTTATGTGGGTCTACCTTTTATTAAATTATCCTCTCCATCCTAGGTTTGCTGGAAGAGATCTCTTATTAGAGATAAGCTCGCCTTTGTACATGTTTTTTCTAATATTAAGTGTCTGTATTATGTTTTCTGTGCAATAAAGTATAAAGTAAAGTAAAGTAAAGTAAAACAGTTTTTTCAGTGTATAATGCTAAAATGTTCTAGCCTAATAATAAAACAAATGGAATTGGAAATAAACATAACCAGTTGGTGTACTTACTTATAGCACAGATTAATAAAGAGTTAGGTTTATAGCAACGAAGAATTTCGACTACCTTGGAAGGTGAGGACCAAGGAGTTTTATCAAAGTCAAAGTGAAGGTAAAAAAAAAATATTGACCATAAAATCATACCGATTGCTTAGTCAACAGATTGCTTAGCTTATCATACTGCTTTCATCTTACATTTTAGTACATTGTTGCAAACAATAATAAAGCTCCTTGGTTTCATAAAAATCATTCAATATCTTCAAAGGATATCGGATGCAAATGTGGGCACAATTAATTTATTGCCTCGGTCACCCGGTTATAGAAAAAAAACCTCAATTTGATATAAACTGCATCCAGTTTTAACCTCCTTTTGCCACAGGTTCATAAACTACCAGACGAGTAAAGAATGTATACCAATGGCAGTCCACAACTCCAACTGCCCCTCAACGCTCTGTCAATGGCCCCATACTAAAGCTACCGACTTAGTAACAAGAAATCTTAAGTCGAAATTGGATATCAAAAGTTTGTAACGATACCCTTTTAAAGGAGTTAAAAGTTAAAAACATGGGTGTTTTCGTTTTTTGTTTATCTTGCAACCCCGGCAATCAGAACTAGCTAACAGCAGATAATCATGGCGGAAAAAGTTATTCGTTGTTTTGTAAAACGAAAGGAAATGTTACGGTCTCAGCGCGAAAATATAGAAACTTTAAATACAACGTAGATAGGTATTGCTTTAATTATAAATTTTGTAAGCAGGAAAAATTATTTTGAATTCTGTGAGAAGGTTTTTTTATGCAAACAATATTTAGTACAATGAGGACACTAATTATTTTAATATCCGTCAAGTACTGGCCTGTAGCGTGTGCTAACGAAATAATCATACATTGAGTACAAATATACAAGATATATATAAGATATACTTAAATGTTAACGATATTTAAAAGCACTTGATCCTGCTATAGGCAAAAACAGAGGATGAGCGGCCATTCTTCAAAATGAAATGTCCCATTATATCTTTAAAATGCTTCAACTAAGCCGACTTTAATATCACTTGGGTCGTTAGAACGACGAATGTCAGGCCATTTTGGACTCTATCTTGTGATTCCAGAAAAATCCTACGTAAATAATGACCTGAGTTTTAAAAAAAGATGCTGCGGTAACGGATAGCCGGGATTGAAGAGGTACTTCGAATATCGGATAATACTTCCAGAAAGAAAACTAGTTAAGATAATGAACGATAAAAGAGAAAATGATTTTGTGTAAAGTTTGGTCTAACTCTTGAAAGGTTACTTATTTAACCATGCTTCTCAGTAATGCCTTTTTGAAACGTTGCATATTTAAAATTAACATGATACTTCTTATTTCAACACATTTTTGCGTGTGCTCCAAATTATTAAAAACCAATCATTGGTAAATTGGATTTTGGAAATTGTTTGGTCCGAAGCATTGAGTTGTTGGTACAGTCTACGTTTAACCACACCTCGGACACTCCATAGAACGCTCGTAAAATAATCACCTATTACTACTACATAGCCTAATGACATTTGTACACGTGCAATTTGTATACAGGGTGTCACAGAAAGGTGTAGCCATATTTTAGGGGGTTGTTAGGGACATCATTCTGAGCAACTTTCACTATGACACTGATTTGATCAGAGCAACTTTAATTTTCACTTCTCTATGTAATACAAATCAGCTGACCGCCCGCCCGGACCATACATATGGAGCAATGAAAAAAAAGTTGCTCTGATCAAATCGGTTTCATAGTAAAAGTTACTTAGAATGCACAGTGTTTTAGAGTGGCTTGGGTGCGGACATTTTTAGCTGATAGCGTACGTCGAAGCAAAGTGCAACAAAAATTGCTAGTTAAATTCATACAGGCGCCAAATATTTTTTTCAGTTAAGTGCGAATAATTTCGCCATGCAGCGAATTAGGTAGCGGATTTTTTTTATAGGGCCAGAACAAAATTCAGCCAGCACTTGTAAAGAAAATTGTGCGCGGAAATCAATAAAAAAAAATATAAAATATGTCAATACATTTATGAAAATATCGTTTGTGAATGTGTGCGT
Organism: Argyresthia albistria; assembly: GCA_963457715.1. NCBI lineage: Eukaryota > Metazoa > Arthropoda > Insecta > Lepidoptera > Argyresthiidae > Argyresthia > Argyresthia albistria. The sequence continues at coordinate 8,544,238 of OY735273.1, forward strand.
TCAGCGCCTAAACAAAGAGGCTCACGAAGAGGCTCCCCGACTCCGGGGCACAGTATTATTATAGACAGTAGATAATCATCGAACAAAGGTACATCGCACGGCTGCACACATGCGCGCGTGTTCGGTATGCACGCACACATAGCCTTCGGGAATGATGGAGACTGCTTCAATCGGGGCCGCGCCGTTGCCGTGTTCGCTCGTTCTCACTCGTTACCGCCACCAGTATGTCATCGTCGTCGTCTTTTCGAAAACGTGTGTACTGTTGTGTAAATGGATGCCTTAATAACACGGACAAATCCAGAGTTGGATAACTTTTTCCATAAAGGTACCAAAGGATCCCGAGAAGTAAGTAACTTTCCACAACGAAATGTAAACGCACACACGAAACATTATGATATGAATTAAACATCAAATAGTTAAGTATTATTTTGTGAATGGGTGATAATTAGTAAGGTTTTTTAGTTTTGCGTTAGGTATATGAGGTATATTATTTACATATAATCGAGTAGTATAGTGGTAAGTATTAAAATATTCGATGAAGTGGGAAACTAGAAACACATAGGTACCTAAGTAATATTATTACTTTGTGTAAACAATACTTAAACTGGTAACAGAAATACTTTGCATAGGTACTTAAAAGCAAAATTAGTATTTTAGGTAGGTATGCCAAGCCACAGACGTGACACAGCCCTGCGAATCTAGCGAAAGTAGGTAACGAACGCTCCTAAACGGTCTCTGATTTACTACTGTTCTATGTGTATACTGTGTCCGGGGTGAGGTGCGGTATCTGAATCCGCGCGGGGAAGGGAATGACCGTTCTGTACGTAGTACTATTATCTCTTCTGTGGTTTAACTGAACAACTCCATTTTAAAATATCTGACGACCTATCCGATCTCTTCTACATATCCGTAGTATCCGTAACCGAGAAACATAACAACCCTAGTCGAAACTCAAGCAATAAATCGCGTTTTCGCAACCACCTCTCATTTTCCTATGAATTTACGAAATCGCTTTGCTGGAGTGAAATGAGATGAGGTATTGGAAGTAATTCTTCTTCATTGCCTTGTGATAGGCATTGAATAATTTAGGTGAGTGCCGCCGGCAAAAATGATGCCACGCCTGGTTTGAACTCAATCGAGGATGTAGAGCATTTTATTAAGTAGAGCATATTCATATTATTTTTTACTTACTTTGCAAACATAATATTCATTTTAAAGTAGATAGACTTACAAATCTTAAACAATCCTACATAGCCATGCCTTAGCATTCTATACATTTCCCAGGCAATTATATCTATAGACAATATATGTATAATGAAGATGCCATAAAAAGACAATGTGTGTAATAAAATAAATATCACATGAGAATCTTAAGATATTAAACCAACCATTCGCTTAAGAAGCCCGCTATAATAATAATAATAAATCTTTATTTCAGGAAATAAAAAAAAAACCCATATCGATATGTACCTTAAAACCAGACATAAATATAAAATATAAATCTATTAACTAGCCTAGCTAGTGATTTTGTTCTTCGGTCTCGCTTCCATATAGCGTCGGTAGACAATGCCCTCCGGCCAGTAATCTTTGACCAGGAACATTTTCTTGAGGTCCGCTGGCACCCGAAGTTTGAAGGACAGAAAGTTCTTGGGTCGTTCTGACTCCAAAAGCTCTATCTGCACTGTCGAAACCTCTGTCTGCTTGGGACCGCGCGGCGGATTCCTCATCGGATTATATGCAATGCATTGTATAGAATGACGGGATTTCATACTTTCAGATAAATTAATATCTCATTAGCACGTGTTCGTACCTACCGGATTCGTAACCGACATCCCCCGCACCAGAACTGGCCGGCGCAGTCAAACCACCTGAAATCCTTTTGCAAAACTCCTGCTCTGGGAGTAATTTTCCTAGTTAAGAGAATAATTTTCCACAGGTGGGATGAATTTGAATTAGCTTTATTATGAGGATTATAGGAGTTCTGTTACAGCTTTATGGCACACGTGGGGGTGTTTTCAGCTCAGTGCGATGATTTAAGCCTATTTTTGAGATTAATATTGAAATTATTAACACCCGACGAAAGAGAAAAGGGTGTTATGAAGCGCTCTGATAATATGCAGGTATTTTGACATTTAAGTAGGTAAGTAGCACTTTATTTGAGTGGAAATCTATGCATTAGGCTGCTTAAATCAGCCGTCAGGCATACGAAATTATTACCTTCCCTAATGTAAATTAAACTCCTGGGCCCTATTACACAAATCTCACGTGTTGTAAATTGTAAATGATTCTACGAATTGACAGTAAAAAGATTAAAATAAAGAACAAATATAACCGGCCTAGTACGAGTCGGACTCGCGCACGAAGGGTTCCGTACCATTAACTGTAAAAAACCGCAAAAAAACATGTTGTATGGGAGCTCCCCATAAATATTAATTTAATTATTTATTTTGTACTTAATATATTGTGAAAATTTTAGGCATCTACCTGCTACCATTATCAATATCGAGCAAAAATGAGTAAAAAAATCACGTTTGTTGTATGGGAGCCCCCCTACTAACGTTCTTTTGTTTTGAACTGATACGCCCTCTCCTGGCGCCTCGCGGAAACACCACACACGCATTTTGTTACTTCGCTTCGTGGCTGCGTTTCGATCCACGGTAGGTGGCTCGTAACTACATCTATAGGCTTGTGGCCTGTCAAGTCAAAATAGATACTTTATGAACTGTCAAAACGGAACTTTTGTTCCTGAGTTCTATGAAATAACCACAGAGTGACATCATGTAAAAGTGCCATCAAATGCTGTCTTTTTTTGCATAAAATTTACTTTATATGTAACATATCTGTTGGAAATATAAAATTCTGAGAATGTCAAGCCATATCGTACATACATAATCAACTTATGACTTGATCCTATAGATTTATTGGATTACCTTGGACGCAAGCCTATTATAATTATAATGGCGCAAAGATCGCACACAGCCCTTCAATTTCACCAGTGTCAGAACTTCTGAGAGTAGGCGCCATTCTTGTGATAACATTGTTGTTAACTTAACAATTTTGTAGAATTGTCGACATCGTGTTATAGGGACCTGAACAAAAATGGGCGCACGGGCGTGCATAATATGTAAATTCCCGGAGATTTATCGTCGGAAGGGATATGTCCAGCTTCGGTTCACATAAGAGTTCCCGTCATGACAAGTGATAAATGTAAGTGAGACCGTTAGAGTCTGACCAACGAAAACTTTTTTGCGACTGATAGAAAGCGAGTACATATTTATTTCCAACGATCTTTTGGCACCCGATGACAGGTGGAACTAACGCTAATTGATCAATGAGGAAAGAAAGGTCGGTGTTGATGACAGGTTATATGTTCTATGCATTAAGTTGCGTAGAAATGGCAATGGCGCCCCGCTGTAAACGTCACTCATGTCATCAGCAGTGATCGGATATTCAGATGCATTTTACCTAAAGTTCACTAGCACTAGCACTTTTCTAAAGAAAAAATCCATATTTAAGTGACCAAATCATTGTGACAGATAGTGATTAAATTGGTAGAACTGTATAAATACACATGGAAACATAAATCTAATAAAAAAAACAAATTCATTTGTTTTTTTAAACACACACCCTCTTTTACCCTTACATACACACATATTTGCATCAGGGATCAAATATTAACAGTAAATAAATATGCATCCGATGAGTTACACAATATTGGGATACCCTTTACTCGGGTTTTTTTATATAAATTATTTATAATTTTATATAGGTAATATATAAGCCGCTTCCATACTTTTACAGATAAAAACAAACTTTAGGTAAATATGCATCCGAACATCCGATCACTGCTCATCAACCAAAAGATTAGATGTGAAACTGAAGATTTATCCGAGTATGATTCAATGTTAGTCGTATCCGGATAAATATCGTATCCGGTAAAGGCCGCAATTCAAAATAGCAAAAAATCTAAATTTAATAAAGTTGTAATTTTGTTTTACCTAACCTACCTATCTGTCTTTTTTCAATATTTTCCTTATTGCAAGTCACTAGCGCCTTTCAAGATTAGCATGCATATTTTGGTCAAATCACTGAATGTCGGCTAAGTCCATAAAAAAAAATCAACTGCTACAGACAAAAGTAGGCCTTACGTGAATACAGTAAGTTTCTGTTTGGTTTTGCAACTTAATAAATAACAAATTGTATCGATGCTCGTGAGTTGGTTGTGTGTGATGTAAAGATTTATGAGATACCGACATTTTATGTTGTGATGTCGAAAATCCTGCAATATTCAGTTGTATATTTTGTGCTAAAGTGTGAATTTATAAAACCAAGCGACTTTGAATGATTTCTTTCTAGCCGATTGCCCGCAACTTTAACTGCGTGTACCTAAAAATTTCACCGATTTCATTTCATTTACCGACCTTCTGGTGCAGTCCGATAAAAAGTAGCCTAAATTCATTTAACTCTTCATACCTTCGTTTGTTTTTTATCCAAATTCGTTCAGCCGTTTCAGCGTGAAAGAGTCGCACACAAACATATAAACGCAGTAGCGGAAAATAATCTTTTGGCGATCTGTAAGTGAATCATATCATTATCATCGACAGCTAATTTCGCTCTCTGCTGGCTGCTTCCTCCTTTTGCTAACGGTAATTTAATGGTAATGTAATCTAATGTAGACATAGACGTATGAACTTATGTCTATATACGTTTATTCACTGAAGAAAACATGGGTACATCAACCAACAAGCAATTTCAAAGACTGGAAATCGACTCAAATCAAATCAAATTAAAACTTTATTGCACCATAATGTATAAATAAGGTCTTAAAGTTAAATATTATGCACCTTTTTCGGGTAATGCAAAAATACTTATCTAATAGAATGTATTAAATCTTATATAATAACAATTTATTTAAATACTTATAAGTATATCTAGGTTAACAATTTATTGAAGATAATCCTCAATTGTGTACGTGCACATATTAATAAGGTATTTTTTAGCCTTTTGGTAAATAGTACCTGGTTTCCTATATTTTTAATATCTATTGGTAATAAAAAATCAACACAAACTGATAAGGCCAAATTGGTGATAGGAACTCTGGTTGTTGCATTGTATGTCTGATTGACCGGGAACGGCAATTTGCATTATAATATGATCCCAATCCCTTACCTTTGTCCTATCCATTCCTATACTGCCTCTTTTCAAACTGCTTCGCGCCGAGTTACCTATCTCCTTGGTGGGGTGTGAGAACCCCGTGAAAATGAAGAAAAGAAAAGGGCAAGATGGCTACGAACGTTTGTGATCACGCGCGCGTGCTGAGACATTTATTGATATATTAATGAGCAAAACAAGTGAATTGTGTTGTGAAGTGCACTATTTCGTACACGGATTGTTTTTCAAGCAAAATCTTGGAAATCTGGAGATAATACCAAGTGAGTCCCTTCCCTTTTCAATATTATTTTCTTATTGTCTGTCCCGGCCAATTTTACATACAAAACCAACTAACCGAGCTCCCGGCGCAATCATTTTTGGTCACTTCGAACCACGGATAGATTTTTTTGGTTATTAGTTTATTAGTGTTCAAGTTTCCTGGCCGCCATATTACGCCGCCGTATAGGATTTTTACACGTAGGCTACATTGTATTGTAAATCATAATGGCTCCACCGGAATTTACTACTGCAGAAAAGGAGAAGAAAAAAGTAGAAAGAACTATGCGTAGGCTCGAAAATAATGTCAATCTGTATTTCCGTCAAGCACAAGGGATTTATGATAGCATGAAAATGAGTACTCCTAGTACATTGGAGACCTTCTTGGCTAAAGCTATGACTATCGATACCGTGCGGTCTGAATTCAAACAAGCATTGCAAGAGAAGAACGAATATCTTGACGAAATAGAATGTGAGGTCGACTATAACTCATTGCTCGCCTTCGACGATATGTTCGCGTCAATCAAATTCAGGTACACCGAAATAATGGCGTCACGTAGTGCTACTAATAGCAAACCATCTTCACAAAATGATCAACCGCGTAGGAATGGTCCAAAATTGCCTCGCCTGGAGCTACTTTCCTTCAACGGCGATATTGAGGCTTGGCCCTTATTCTATGAAACGTTTAGATCGGCTATTCACGAAAACCGTGATCTTACGGACGGAGAACGCGTTCAATACTTACTAGGCAAACTTACCGGTAAGGCGCAAGCCATGTGTCAGGGGTTCATGCCGAGTGCGGATAATTATCCCGTGCTATGGAACATGTTAGTCACCAAATACAATGACAAGCGAGTTCTGGCTGCTTCGTACATGGATACGTTGCTGAATCTCCCTGCCGTGAGCAATAGTTCACCGACTGCATTGGAGAACTTTATTGACAAGTTTTCATCAGCCATCAATGCTCTGAAACAACTCAACTTTCAGAGCCTTGAGGACATGTTATTCATACACATAGGGTCAAAAAAGATTGATGTAGAAACCCTAAAATACTTTGAGATGTCGTATGGCGATAAAATGCCGACATTCTCTCAATTCGTCGAATTTGTACGAAAGCAGGCACACATACTGCAACGTTCACAAAGCGTTTCAGTTACGAAGCAGCCAAAACCCAACTTGCCATCGTCAGGTAGTTCGAATAATACTCGTAACAATACGTCGCGCGCGGGAACTATGAAATCATTCGTCAGCGTGGCTGACTCGGGGAATCATTGTGTTCTATGCAAAGGTCAGGTTCACTCATTGTCCGGTTGTTCAAAATTCGTTGACATGGGTCCCCGCGAACGTTTCGACGTTGCTAAAAAAGCAAAAATTTGCGTTAACTGCCTGGAAAATCATAATGTTCGTCATTGTAAATCTGATGTTCGATGCGATAAATGCGGTGGCTCGCGAAGTCACCACCGGTTGTTGTGTTTTGCGAATATAAAAGTCCCCGCAAACAAAAATAACAATGTTGGAACTGCTTTACCGACGTTCGACGCAACTGCCGACACTAGCGCCTCACCACTCTGTGTTGCCACGGACGCGCAACTGCAATCTGTCTCCCTCTGTGCGGTCGACGACACTAGCGCCGTACCACCTGATCATCAGCAGACGGTCCTTTTAGGAACTGCTCAATGCAATGTTGTTGACAAGATGGGTAACACGGTTACTATACGCGCTCTGGTTGATAGTGGCTCGCAAAAAGATATAATAACTGCTAAATGTTGCAAAAAATTAGGCTTGCAACTATTTCCTACGGAAAACAAACATGTCTCGGGTTTAGGTGATATGACTAATATTATTGAAGGAACCACCTGCTTGACGGTTCGATCCCGTTATGATAATGAGACGCGATTCACAATTCAGCCCTTGGTTGTACATCGCATCACTAACGAACTACCGACTGCGACTATTGACGCGCAGCGGCTGGACTATTTGAATGATATCCCGTTAGCTGACTGTGATTACTCAATACCCGGTGAAATTGATTTGTTAATCGGTTCAGACATATTCGCGCGTATAATACGACCAAATACTGTCTCACGCGCTGACACGGAACCCGTCGCGATCGAAACATTATTAGGTTACTTGATTGTCGGTAAAGCCCCAGTACTGGGCACTGACTCTAACGGGCCGCGCTCATACTGCACATTTCATATTCTCGAAAACTGCATGAATCGGTTTCTCGAGTTAGAGGAAGTACCTAATGCAGTGTCTTTCTCTAAGGATGAGCAGGAATGTGAGAATATTTACCAAGAGACGACAAGGCGTGACGAGTATGGCCGCTATGTTGTAAATCTGCCGTTTAAAAATGATAGCTCTGAGTTAGGCGATTCAATGCAGGCTTCGAAACGTAGGTTCCTCTCTCTTGAGCGCAAGTTGATGTCAAACCCGGCCGTCAAAATCGAATATGATAATGTTATCAAAGAATACTTAGATAAAGAATATTTATCACCAGTTGGGAGTGTTGAAAATATTAACACCGAGGACGACCAGTATGTCATCCCCACCCACGGTGTCGTGCGTCTGGACAAAAGTACGACCAAACTGCGAGTCGTTCTAGATGCCAGCATGAAAACTACGTCTGGCGTATCTTTAAATGATATTCTATACCCCGGACCGAACTTACAAAATGAATTGTTTGATATTATATTAAACTTTCGCCTGTTTGCCGTGGCAATAAGCGCCGACATACGTCAGATGTTTTTGCGTATACTGACTGACGAAAAACACAGACGATTTCAGCGTATTTTATACCGGTTTAACCCAAATGACCCACTACAGGTTTTTGAATTGACCCGCGTACCATTCGGACTTTGCTGTAGCCCTTACTTGGCTATAAGCACGGTACGCAAGCTAGCCTCTGACGAGCGTACTCGCTTCCCACTTGCAGCGTCAGTTGCCGAGCGGGACATGTATTGCGATGATTTGGTAACCAGTTGTTCTCAACCTTCGGAAGGTATCGAGTTGTCGAATCAGCTGATCAGTATGTTTCTAGCCGGGGGGTTTGAGCTAGTAAAGTTTTCGAGTAACTCTCCCGAAGTCATGGCTGGCATTCCAGTGTCGCATCGCGTCACTGAAGCAGTGGAGTTCAGTCCTGAAAGTTACTTCAAAATACTGGGACTAAAATGGTTACCGGCTGAAGATATGTTTACATTCTCTGTCAATGTACAATTGCGTGAGTGTACCAAGCGCAACATTCTATCAACTATTGCCCGATTATGGGATTTAATGGGATATGTTGCTCCAGTCACATTATTAGCGAAATTAATAATTAAATCGCTGTGGATTGACAACGTTGATTGGGATGACACGCCCTCTCAAGCCATCGTTTCGCTCTGGCGTCAATTTGAGTCTGAGCTGCCTGCACTCGAGGCGATCAGAATACCACGTCACGTGGGTGCTGCTGCAAACTGTGTGGTCACGGTCTTGGGTTTTGCCGACGCCTCTGAAAAGGCTTATGGTGGTGTGGTTTACTTACACGTTTACTTCCCAGATGAAGACAGATTTATAATAAGTCTGATGTGTGCGAAATCACGAGTCGCACCGTTACGTAATGTGACCCTTGCAAGATTAGAACTTTGTGGCAGTATGATACTAGCAAAATTAATGCGGGTAGTTATTGACACATATAGTAAACGATGCAAAATAAATAACGTTTATGCGTTTTCAGACAGTACTGTGGCACTGGCATGGATTCATTCGGCCCCTTCTCGTTGGCACACATTTGTTGCCAATCGAATCGCTAAAATCCACGAAAACCTCGACCCTGGTAATTTCTATCACATACCGGGTAAGGAAAATCCAGCAGATTGCCTGTCTCGAGGCTTGTCCCCGTCTCAGCTGATGGAGCACCCATTATGGTTCCATGGACCACGGTTCGCTCGCTTACCAGTTGAACAATGGCCGGTTCAATCCTACGATCCGAGTACGGTTTGTGTTGCTCCAGAGATGAAACCAGTTGTCATGGTCAACACTGATGTATCAGACAAGCCATTGTTTTATTCACTGGCCCTTAAGATTTCCTCCTGGTCTAAGTTAATAAAAACTGTAATTTACGTTTTGAGATTCGCAAAGAAATTGCCGCGTAAATTTGAAATTGCTCATATCGAAACTGCTGAACTTGCCGTTATAAAAGATTTACAAATGGTCCACTTTGATCAAGAATTCAAAAATGCCCAGTCTGGCAAAGAATTTTCACTTGCTTTACAAAAGTTAAAAGCTTTTATACACAATGGAATTTTGCGTGTTGGTGGTAGATTGTCTAATTCAAGTCTGAATTACGACAGTCAGCATCCAGTTCTTATTCCGAGACGTGATCACATAGTTGATCTAATAATCGATCATTATCATCGAAAATATCTACATACAGGACCCCAATTATTGATGTCACTGTTGAGGCAGAAGTACTGGATTCTATCTGCCCGTAATATAGTTCGACAGCGCGTTCATAAATGCAATATTTGCTTTCGACACAAACCGCGTAATGAATGCCCACAAATGGCCGATCTTCCCGCGTGTAGAGTTCAGGAGTCTATCAAGCCGTTTCATCACACTGGAATCGATTATGCTGGACCACTGTATGTCCTTCCACATCGTCGCCGTGGTGTTCACAGCCAGAAAGCATACATATGCTTGTTCATATGTCTCGTCACTAAAGCTGTGCATATAGAACTCGCGTCTGACCTTAGTACAGAGTCATTTCTTAACGCCATGAAACGTTTTATAGCCCGTCGTGGTCCAATAGGGACATGTTATAGCGATTGCGGTAGCAACTTCATCGGCAGCAAATCGTATTTGGATGAAATGTATGAATTACTTAATTCTGAAGAATACATAGACAAATTTGCCAACGAACTTCGCGATAAACGCATTGAATGGAAGTTCAACCCTCCTAGTTCTCCCCATTTCGGAGGCATATGGGAAGGAAATATCCGCTCATTAAAAATGCATTTACATAAGGTGGTCGGGAATCGTCTACTTACATTTGAGGAGATGCTGACGGTCCTAGCTCAAGTGGAATGCATATTAAACTCACGGCCACTCTCAGTCATGAGCTCTGATCCGTCAGAACCGCTCGCATTGACTCCTGCGCATTTTCTGACATTGACCCCTCTGAAATCCCTTCCTTCAGAAGCTTTACCGGTTGATGTAAACCTTAACCAGAGAAAACGTATTGTAGATAATATTGTTCAATCTTTCTGGAGAAGGTGGAAATTAGAATATCTGAACACTTTACAAGGTCGTTACAAATGGACAAAGAATAGTAATCCCATTAGTAAGGGTACCGTCGTATTACTCAAGTCAGACAACAGCGCTCCTTTGGATTGGCCTCTAGGCATAATAGAAGATGTATTTCCGGGAAAGGATGGTGTTATTCGAGTAGTTAATGTACGCACTAAATCTGGAACCTATCGAAGACCAGTTGTCAAGATATTCCCTCTTCCAACTCAATAAAAATTAAATATATACAGTCCACTCTCTATATAGCACAACTTATGTTATTAAGTTGTAAGTTTATTTTAATTTAAGATATCCTTTAAGTTTAGTACTAAATGCTATCATATGTCACCTAGCTGATTTGCAGAAGCGTAGGCTAGGTCTATTATTTTGTGTCTCTACAATAGAGTCAATTTGTTTCTGTTCTCTTTCATCTGTTTTGACAGAACTAGGTTCTCTCAAGCTGGGGGGCATGATAAGGCCAAATTGGTGATAGGAACTCTGGTTGTTGCATTGTATGTCTGATTGACCGGGAACGGCAATTTGCATTATAATATGATCCCAATCCCTTACCTTTGTCCTATCCATTCCTATACTGCCTCTTTTCAAACTGCTTCGCGCCGAGTTACCTATCTCCTTGGTGGGGTGTGAGAACCCCGTGAAAATGAAGAAAAGAAAAGGGCAAGATGGCTACGAACGTTTGTGATCACGCGCGCGTGCTGAGACATTTATTGATATATTAATGAGCAAAACAAGTGAATTGTGTTGTGAAGTGCACTATTTCGTACACGGATTGTTTTTCAAGCAAAATCTTGGAAATCTGGAGATAATACCAAGTGAGTCCCTTCCCTTTTCAATATTATTTTCTTATTGTCTGTCCCGGCCAATTTTACATACAAAACCAACTAACCGAGCTCCCGGCGCAATCACAAACAGTCTAATTGCCATGTAGTACGGGCTACAATTGAGCATTATTATTCGGAATTGTGGTAAATTTAATCTTTCTTTATGTCTTGTATTAAAATTATGTGTGTCTTTTACTTGGGGAAATATTCGTCGGTTATTAAATACTAATAAACATGTATCGAATATATATTTATATATATGGCAGGAAGTGTCATTAATTGTAGAAGTAAACACGTAAGTATTTTTCGAAGCAGAAGAGATTAGAAGATGACGCATTCCAGTAGGACGTGGGTGGCTGTTTCATCCATCTCCATGCAGGCTCTGCACAGGGGACTGTCTGTAATACCTAGGGTAAATAAGTGTTTGTTTAGTAGAGCATGTCCAGTAATCGCTCTGGTTACCAAACGGAGCTGCGACCTCTGAAACTTACGCGACAATCCGGGTCTGATCATCGGGAGGGCTTGTCTGGACTGCCTGCAGGTATCCAGGTTTGACCAGTAGAGTTGGTGTGTTACCTTTGTATGCTGTCGCAGGGTTTTCCTTAACCAGCTGAATGGCAGTGGTATGATGGGTTCTGGTCCCTCTACCTTCTGTTCAGAACCCAACCTTGCCAGTGCATCGGCTGCATCGTTGGCACGCGAGCCGCTGTGTCCTTTTATCCACTGAAGGGTGTTGTGGTTACAAACCTCTGACAGGGCTCGACGATACTCGATATTTATGATGTTGTATAAAATGACAGATGTGTTTAGAGGAATGTGAGTTGGAGCGGTGCATAGGTGTTTAACGGTATATGTACTGTACGTGTGCGAGCACGGAACACAAAAAACAGTGGAACTATAACGGAACGTGCCGTGTAACTGAAAACACTTGTTTACATTCTCGTCTTACAACTATCGGAAAATAAAATAGTATACCGCGGTGAAACAACTTCCAAACTAAGATAAATATTATTTGACCAGTGTGCTACAAAGTGAACATTCTGGACTGCTGAAATTCATGTTAAATAGTAAGTTAAAACTAAAAATCTTTAGTACTAGCCGACCAAACATAATTGCATACGTCAACGCAAAAGAGAGAGGCCCAACATACAGAGAGAGAGAAAGAAATACAAACAGACAGCTAGTGTCACCGGAAAGGACCAATCAACGATCACATACCCCGACTGCGTTCCGCCACAGAAGAGATAATAGTACTCCGGTTCCGCTTCACGCATTGTGTCTTTACTGCAATCATTGCGGTTGTTTTGGTTCTGCTACTGCAGTACAGAGGACGCTGATATAAAGTTGCATTAGAAAACTAACTAAAAACAGCTATGGCAAATTGTGATGCTTGTCAGAAACATGCAAATATGTCAGATCGCATACAATGCTGCTGTTGTAAAAAGATATACCACTACCAATGCTTAAATATTACAGATGAGCAATATACAAATAACACGCACACGTACGATATTTCTTGGACCTGTCCTGAATGTGCAAATGTCACTAGGAGACAAAAAAATGACTGAATACTCGTTGTAGTAATCTCGGAATCAATTGAAAAAAATGGCGTTTTTATTCATTTGTGCATGAAAGTGGCGCTTTCGAATGCGAATTGGTTTTCGAAGCCTCGAAAAATGCACCTCCTCGAACCACGCTTCTCTTTACCACTTTCGGCCACCACTCGAACAGGGGGATTTCAGAATGTAAAATAATTATCTACTTAGTTATTTGAAAGGAAACACAACAACGGATTTATATACGAAACAATTTCGTTTATTTTTGCAAAAAGCATTTGATTACACGCACATTTTCATGAAGTACCTATAGAATAAAATCTCACCACTCATTATTTTAAATATTTGTATATATTTATTACGACAATAATTAGTTACAATGTTATACATATAATAATTAAAATTTAACCTTATTTCTTGAGTAATTAACAAAAGGTAAAAGAAATATGTTTTGAAACTATTTTCATACCATATAAAATAACTCTACCCAAACATTCGCCGCAAAATTTTATTTTGCACAAAAAAATATTTAAACTGCAAATGAAGATCTCAACTTAAAGTAAGTTATGAAGGGTGATTTGTAACAAGCAAACTTATGATACTTACTAACATACTATTTTTTTTAATAAATTATTTTATTACTTAAACTATCACAGTCGAAATATTATGTTACAGTTCAAAATAATCAAATTACTTAACAAAAGAGATGTTAGTTTTTGAAACTCGTTTTAAGCTGCATATTTACAAAGTTATAACAATCATGATTATAATTACATTACACTTAATTTATTTTAATTAAATATAAAACAAACAAAAAATAATATGCAAATTGATTATTTGCATACAAAATTACTGGTACGATCTATTACACTGACCTATTATACTTTAGAAATTACGTATTGCTGCATTATAATAATTACTAATTTAATAAAATATCATACAGAATACATTCAACATTGTTTAATGAACTACACACAATATCAAAGAGTAAGTACTGGCTGACAGATCTTGATACACAGAAAATTTGAAAATTACATCAATGATATCAATTAATTGTATGTATGTGATAAATATTAGTTTAATGCGCACGCACTGATCAAGTGGAACTGTTGTAAGTACTTTTGTAAAGGAAGAGATTGAAAAATATAAATGTGAATCAGTAGGTACTTAATTTTTCATTCAAAGTTGTTAGCCGTGAAGTAATTTTGAAATGGACGGAATTAAATAAAAGGGTCGATTTTACGATTTTTGTGTTGTTCCAAACGAATTCATTCGTGTGACGTTAAATCGACCCACGAACGGAACGAATTACGCACGCTGCAAATAGCGTTGCAAGCGTTTCGAATCTGCTACGAACGGTGTTACGCACGCTGCAAATAGCGTTGCAAGCGTTTTGAATCTGCTACGAACGGTGTTACGCACGCTGCAAATAGCGTTGCAAGCGTTTCGAATCTGCTACGAACGGTGTTACGCACGCTGAAAATAGCGTTGCAAGCGTTTCGAATCTGCTACGAACGTTGTTACGGCACGCTGCAAATAGCGTTGCTAGCGTTACGAATCTTCTTCGGGGGTCGATTTCACGAATTTTTATGTCACACGAATGAGATTAATTCACACGAGTGACGCGTCATTCGTGCAACCTGAAATCGACCCAAAAAGTATTAGAAAATGTTTCTCGAGCATGATTTTCATGTACTTCTTAAAACATTTCAGTATATAAGTAGTATAGTAAGTGTCTGTGAAATGCGACATGGTTTTTTTAGTTTCACACACATAATTATTTTTTTGTGCATCGTAGGTACATGCTCAGTAAGTATAGGATTTACTGCTGAGCAAAGAAGTTGTGTAAGATAGCATTTGCAACACAATGCATTTTATATAGAAAAAGTTCCATTTTAAATTACTTTACGTCACACTAAGCTTGAATTGTAAAGTAAACATTACAGTTTAAGCTATGCAAAACTCCTTGGTGAAACAATCTCTATTCTTATAAAATGATAAGGAAACTTTCTACTCAAAAAATATATGGAAATAGCGGCATTTCATTTCATTTGATCAAAATTTTTGTTCACTTGCGACTATAATAAAATAAGTAATTATAAGTTTTTCGTAGTGAAAAGTGTTAAGTGTGTAAGTGTTGTGCACGTCAAGTACTTCATTCGATGAAAAACTGGCCTGCTGAAGCAGCAGTTGTTAGTTCAGCACGTCAAGTACTTCATTCGATGAAAAACTGGCCTACTGAAGCAGCAGTTGTTGCCAGAAGTTGTAAAAAAAGCTCCCAATTTACTTAGTAATAGCATTCAGGGCTAGTTTGTGTATTAAATCCTCTTTCTTTTAATAAAAATACATTTTGCCATAGAGGGTAGAACAAATGAATGGGCCCTGGAGGGAAAGTACCTGAAATCCCTAAGATAGCTCATTTTACTTATAGGAAACATGCTTTAATATTTAAAAGAAACAAAACTGCATTTAAAGATTTTTTTAATTCGCTTGTCTCAACAAGGGATTTTCTGACAGCTAAAAATAGTTCTGAAAGCTGCCGACGATGGCTTTGTATAGACATGAATTCATATGACACAGTCTGGTTGTCGTCACAGAGTAAGTACTTTTTGACCGATCTTGAACGCAGCCCATAGACTGTCTAGTCTACCATAGAGCAACACGGCGCGGCGTGTCAACCAACGTTCTTGTCTATGTCATTCCGTCGTCCGTTAACTGTTTCCACAGGTCGCATATCAGTCTCCAATGCGTGCATACCTACAAACAGTTATCGGTAAATAAAATGGCGGATGCTGTACCTTCATTATCGATAGGCAATACCGATAAAATAATTATAGCGTTAACAAAATGGGGGTCACAAGCTCTGATCTAGTTGGTCCCATAGTTAGTTGTTCAGAATGATGTTCCTACAGTTCCTAATAACCCTTGTTTAGTAGTTATGTATTGTTATATTAGTCATTCATTGTAATGCAAGCACAAAATACATAATTTCAACTCGCCACCCCAAAGTACGATATTTCACACTAGCAATACAGCTGTCAAGTGACAGCTATCATTCGAACTTAACCTAGCGACGCGCACGCACCCGCGATCCGTTCCGCATTGTGCCACTGCCACAGAAGAGATAATAGTACTCCGTACAGAACGGCCACTCCCTTCCCCGCGCTGATTCAGATACCGCACCCCACCCCTGGCGTCTAGGAACTGGTTGAAATATCAATAGACGCGGTTGAACGCCTGACGAGTGACCGCGCGTATACGGTGAATAATAACCGGCAATATAATATGGTGAAGTTTTGTGCATTATTTGTGTGTCTGTCGTCAACTAGAAACAGCAAAGACAGGAGATTCTTTCGGTTCCCGACTGATGAAAGAAGGTAAGCAACAGCAACTCTATTGTTGTTCTTTTGAGAAATAAAAATTCTAATACCTTAACTCCCGGAATGTAACTTGGTCAGCGTTTGCTGTGTGTGTCTCGCTCTCTCACAAGGACAGACTTTGTGCGAGACAGAGACAGAGTTATATGTTTGTAGTACTTACTAGCTACTGACTACGATAATTGATAATAAGTCAGTGTCGTAATATTTTTAACCGACTTCAAAAAAGGAAAGATTCTCTAAAGGTTCTCTTTCATATTTTATTTTCTAAGATACCTAGTACTAAACCTTCCGTAATACATAATTATATAATTATCAATAAAGTACATTTATTATAGGTATTCATTTCGTGCTATCCGTTGTTGGTGCGATTCAACAACGCGAACGAAGCACTTCGAGTTGAAAAGTAGGTAGTAGGTGGGTCAATCAACTATTTTACCCACACTTTGCTGTCCCCGACCATTTATTATTAAAATACGCTAAATGGTTAAATTTACACATTTTACGAATATAACAATAGTATCTAAGCTAGCAGGCACTACGGGGAACTTGATTACGTTCTCGAAGATCTTCGTTTGTGTTTTTTTTTGCTCACATGGCGCGGTATGGTGTCCCTTGATAGTGCCGTTGAGCTGCAGTCCTCGAAGAACTTTCAGAGAGAGTGCGTGCGTTGACAGAACAGTGTGGGTTAAGTTGATTGACCCAAGTACGCACGCACTAACTTTGTCGCGGCGGCGGCGCGCCGCCATTAGCTGGGTCCACATATAGCGAGCTTC
The DNA here is from genome assembly GCA_963457715.1 of Argyresthia albistria. Classification (NCBI taxonomy): domain Eukaryota; kingdom Metazoa; phylum Arthropoda; class Insecta; order Lepidoptera; family Argyresthiidae; genus Argyresthia; species Argyresthia albistria. Next base: position 8,561,481 of record OY735273.1, read on the forward strand.
GGCCGGGTCTCGCTCGAACCCTGTAGTGGTTTGGTTGTTTTGAATCTCTCAGAGACTAGGTACCTACTTAACATAAAATTCGAATATTGTACAATCCTAACGATGTTTTTACATAGGTAGGTACCTACCTACAGTTCGCGCCAAGTGTCTCTTACCTACTTCAGAATAAGTAATAGTAGGTAACAACAACATAACATAGCTTCACGCCTTTTCCCATAAGAGGTGGCAAAGGCACTGTGCCCACTTTTAGACAGTTATTCGATACCTACCTACTCTATTTTTGTAACTTAATGTATGAAGGATCAAAGTCAACAATAACATTTTTTAGGATTTTAATGATAACCCGACTAGGTATGTTTAAACGGCAGCGCCCCTACAAAGTCACTTCATAATAATGCAAACGCTTGTGTTCGGGACAGTTCGGGTCGCGCCGTCGTCGTTCGGTTCGCCCGACGCAAATCGCTGCATTTGCCGCGCTACCAGCCCTAGCAATATTTACGCACACATTTGCACGTATACAAACATCATTTAGTCATGTAGTAGTAATAGGTGCTTATTTTACGAGCGTTCTATGGAGTGTCCGAGGTGTGCCACTGCCAAGCCACACGGGAAAACACTTCCAGCCCACGAACCAGTCCAGATCCTGTGAAGAAAGGGGATCCCCAAACGAGACACAGGAGCAAATCAAGTGAGTGCTGATTTATCGTACTATTTCCTATAACAACCCTCTTTCGGCTTGTACCCCTATTTTGTTACACCTTTAATTATTTTATCGATAATGAAGGTACAACGCCGCCATTTTATGTACGAAAAACTGTCAAAACCAGGCACGCGCTATGTTTAATGTGACGTCATTACCAAAGGTTGCCATATTTAGAATGAATAAAACTCAAACTATCTCTTTCTACTAATGGCGTAGGCGAGGAATTAGAGAAAGACAAAAATATTTTTATTCTTTCGGTTGCGAATTCGTCATATTTGTACAATTAACTCTGCATATAGCAAAATATTGCCTCTCCATTATATTGTACCTCCATGGCTGTTGGTTGTCGCGGTTGTCGTTTGATTGATTGACGGCTTTCACTTGTTGACCTTTTCTCTAAGCTGACCACTGATTATGTTCTTCGGTTGTTATTATTTGGGCTGGCAACTTTTCTTAACTCATGTCTGGCCTACGACATCTAGTGATGAATTTGGAACTATTGAAGTTTTTTATTTTTTAAATCCCCCATAAAATTAAAATAAAACACTCGCAATTTTTTTGCACTAGTCGATGAAGTTAATGTTAAAGATGGACTCGTTTCATAAGGACCTACTTGTTATTTTTAAATAAGGTAACCCTTAGATTTTTGTTATTATTTATGGAAACTTTTGGTTTGGTGGTTTGAAAACATTTTCCGATTTTCCTTTTGTGCTAGGTTGTATCAGCTACAATTTAAATTTTTCCAAGAAACAGTAGGTCTTAAGGGGCCCGTACATGCTTGACAAGCATGTTGGTCAAACTTTGGGGCCCTTTACATTGGTCTGTTGTACGAGATATCCATAAAATCTAATATTTAGCTCTTCCTCGATTGTGTAGCTATTACACCCTCGAACTATCTCGGGCTCGAACTGTCTAAATATCTCGGGTGCACGCTCGAACGTGCGCCAATTTTCATTTAGTTCTGAAATAGCTTATTTACGACCCTGGCATAACAATCTACTATTATTAATTTCATTATAACACACTCAATTAAAATAAAAAGTCTACTTAAAGTTAAAGGATCAGTGTCTCTAGAAGAAGAAGAAAACATTTTTCTCAGACGTGGTTCACATAAATAACCAGAAAGTGAGATGTAATATCTACAAAAGTCACAACCATTTATTATTACTTGTTTACACTTATTATTATTACTTTGGTGATAAAACTATCGCATAATAATATCATTCCAAGAATTGGAACCTACAGAAAACACTAATAGTTTTGGCTATGTATGATGAATTGATTTTGTTCTATTCTAATAAATCTACTGAAGTTTTCTATATTATTTACACTTATTATTTTAAAAGGAAGACCCATTGAATTCACAACAGCAATTATTTTAATTAACAAAGAGTAGTACAGTGGATCTACAAGTCAGATAGGGTAGGAGGTATCAAAATCAAATATTGAGATACTTTTATTTTGTGTTTATGAAAGGACAATGGGACGTTCTGTACCTCTTGACATGTATCCCGACACCTTTCATTGTACTTGTTACTTCGATTTTATTTAAGAGCGTATTGAATGATTGTGATCTGGAGTTGGCGAAAATCCTTCAATACGATTTTAAAAGGGATCGGTAAATAGATGTTGGGATAAATAAATCAGCCTTTTTGGTACCAACAATCACAAATACGAGTACACTCAAAATAATGGCTTGATAAACTAAACTGTGAACAGAAATTAGTAACCCCCGTAATGTTTTTTTTATGGCACCAGAAAATGCCGGTGCAAAACGTCATCAAAATATACAATTCATTTATATAATATTTGCGTAGAACGTATTGTAATAATTTTAGTCGTTGAATATGGCTTTTAAAACACAATTTGTAGAATTTGGTGAGTTTAGTCAGAGTTGTCAAGAAACAAAAGCAGATACCCAAAAAAAAATGGAAGGAAGTTATATACGAAGCTACATAATTGTATCTTTTGTTAATAATATTTAAAAGGTAAGTATATAATATTATTACGGAATTCCAAATGGACACAACACTGACACACCAAATCTAACGGATTTATTTGTTAATACAAGTTAATAATAGCACATCAATAATTATTTTTAAAATGTTTATTTTTTCTATTGAAGCGTTATTCATCCCCATATTTTAAATCGTATCTTCCTAATAAAGTTTTAAATGAAATCTCATTCTTATCGTAAAATCTAAGCAATACCTTGCAATCTAGAACTAATATTCTAAAGCTATTTACGAATTAATATGACACATTCTTCGATTTTTTGAAATTCTGTGCCAGAATACATAACTTAGTATAAAACAATTGAAATATGCTTAATTGTAATTACAAAAATAGTAACTAGATATTCAATACTATATATACTTACTTAGTTACTTCACTGGCTGTGATGATGAATTTTGTGAAAAAATGAATTTACTATTATTATATTATTTTGTTCTTGTGTGATCATAAATTTAAATGAACAAACTTGAATATTATATTACAGTAAAATATACAATAATTTATTCATAACTCTTAAAAATAATCATACAATTACCTACCTAAATAAATTAAAACGTTACATTATATTACTATTATTTCAATCTAAATGTAAACACCACTTCATTTCGTATCTAAAATTCATTCACTTTACAAATTACCGTAATTAATAAGTCTCGTGATCTCGTCACAGTCCCGAAAGTTTTCACAGTTTAGGCCCTAAACCACTATAATATTAGTCACTCAGTAAGTACATCGACTGCCTATTCAAGTCAATCGTAAACTCAACTACACTGCTGTACTCATCGATCATGACGATGAAGGCGAAGCTCAAAGGGAGGCCAGGTCTGAGGCTCTTCTGGATGCCATAGGCACCCTCAATTGACCAGAACCTCTCCTCTCTAGCCTATCCAAAGCATCCAAATCCGAAGCACGCCTCCTACACAAACTACAAAACGCACAAGCCAGCGTATTCTTAAACGCATTTCGAAAGTCTCTGTTGAAATACGCGTAAATTATCGGATTTAGCGCGGAGTTGAAGTAACCAGTCCAAAACATTATCACTGTCACCACCTCAGGATGTTGGCACGTATCACATAGAGAGGTTGACACATAGAATAGGAAGAACGGTAGCCAGCACAGAATGAAGGCACCCATGATGATGCCTAGAGTTCTCGCGGCTTTGTGTTCTCTCTTCATTTTCAAGAGGTTCTTATCTTTAGTTGGAGTGTTAGCATTTATATGTAGTGCTCCATTCTTGTCTGCTCCAACCTCTCTTGAATGGCGATGCATGAGCATGACATTGCCATGCCTGGCGTGTATCGCCTTCTCTTGTTTGTTGGCCTCCTTGAAAATCGCTAGGTAGGTGAATATCATGATGGTGCAGGGTATCCAAAAGGATATGCTGCTGGATATCACGGCGTAAGGCTTATTGACTATGAAGGAGCAGTCTCTGGGATTATTATCTCTTTCCAGTAGGTGATCGCTGGTAGTGTACCAACCCATGAAGATTGGTGCGTACGATATCGTGACGGGGCTGAGCCATGTTGCTGCTAACATCACGAACGCCATCTGTGAAAGAATGAAGATTTATTGTCAAGATATAAGCATATTATTACAGTGCCACCAACTTCAATAATAATTAGAATAACTTGGCAATCGCGCTCAACTGACCACTCTATAGCATCCAGAGCACAAATGAATATTATTACTCAACACAACACATCTCTAAATAAAGATAAACTTAACTAATAAGAAAACAACAAATTATTTCGGAGCGAGAGCAATAGGTACATTACGTTGCACACACGGTCCTATAGTCGACAACTTTTCTACGTGCGATTGCCAAGTCATTCTAATTATTATTGAAGAAATAAAGATGTCTTATATTGATCCGATCACTATAAATGTTATTAGTTAACTAATAAGGTAGTTACTTAACAGTATACGATAATAAAGTTGTTGGAAAGATTCTACCATACACAGATACTGGTTAAATTATCCGACTTGGTTTAAAATTAGATCTCACAACTTTTTACGGTAGAATAAACTGCGCAGGCTGCGAGACTGGCGTTTTTGCATATGCACATGCATGTTTTTGTTGGGATTCTCTTTGATGGCGATTGGCGGATGACAAGTCCGTAGTACCTTTTTAGGGTTCCGTACCCAAAGGGTAAAAACGGGACCCTATTACTAAGACTTCGCTGTCCGTCTGTCCGTCCGTCCGTCCGTCCGTCCGTCCGTCCGTCCGTCCTGTCTGTCACCGGGTCCGCCTGCACGAACCGTAATAGCTAGAAAGCTGAAATTTTCACAGAATGTGTATATCTGTTGCCGCGCCAACCACAAATACTGAAATACGAGAGATATTACAAATTGAAAGTGGTCTTGGTACAAGATACGTCTTCACAACACGCTTGAAAAGTTTATACCAAGGCCATTTTGTTTTGGTAGGTAAGCCTTCTTTGAAACTAAATTTAAATGATATGGCAATGTCGTCCCCGGACTTCTACAAAGACTTTAAATATTCATTGATGAATTACGACGTCTCTATTTATTCTGTAGAACTTTTAGAAAATAATTATAAAATTAATAGTTTTTAATTTCTTTTGTTTTCATACAAATCTCAGAGCTCAGAAATTCATTTTTTCCTTTTTGCCACTTCAAGTTTGGCTGCCAGTGATGTTTTAATTAAATACTCTTTGGTGCGTTGAAATGATGTTTTGCAGTCTGCATGACATTGACATAATGAGTGAGTGAATCTCATGCATTGTACGGAAATTGTAGATCACGTTTTCCAGTAGGTTGTAGACAGTGCTGCTTACGGCGGCGTTTAGTAGGTACTAAAGGCCCTAAAAGCGCGGCAAGCTTTGAATCAATTCAAATGTTATTTTTCAACTAGCTACAAAGTTATTCTGACATAAGATTAACTTTAACTTGAACTTTAACTCCAACTTAAACTTAAACTAAACTACTTTAAACATGTATATTAATTTAAACTTCACCATCATAAAATTTGTAATTAATTAATTAAATTATTATGTATAAATCAAAACTGAAATTCATTTAGTGATGTATATTAATATCAATCCAAACTTAACTTAAATAAACAAATAAAAATTGTAATTTATTAACTAAATAACTATTTTACTCAATATTTGTTATATAATGAAATGTAATTTGATGCATGCTGTGTTTGCCTATAAGTAGACAAACATCTACAATTAGTTCAAAATGTAACTATTAAGTAAACATGTATTGTCCGTTGGCGGACCTTAACCAATAAAATAAAAATAAAATAAAATAAAATAAATAAGATGATAAGTTGAACAAAACTTTTTGGGTATTTCATGAAAAATACAGTTACAGTTCACACATATACAGGGTGGAACAAACGAATGGGCCCTGGAGGGAAAGTACCTTAAAATCTCAAGATATCCGTCCGTCCGTCTGTCTGTCACCAGGCCGTATCTCATGAACCGTGGTAGCTAGACAGTTGATATTTTCACAGATGACGTATTTCTGTTCCCGCTATAACAACAAATACTAAAAACAAAATAAATTTAATATAAATGGGGCTCCCATACAATTAACGTGTTTTTTTGCGGTTTTTATAGATAATGGTACGGAACCCTTCGTGCGCGAGTCTGACTCGCACTTGGCCGGTTTTATTTCCCACCTGAACAGCTAAGTTGCTGGCTCTGTATGTTGGATAGCTTGGGTTATCTTTGCTTTTGAATTTGCATTTTTTTTAACTGTAATCCATACTACAATCATAATTTTCCCAAAGAAATTATAAAAAATATTCCTTTGTCTATAGAAATATTTCTTTTGTCTATACAAATATTCCTTTGTCTATACAAATATTCCTTTGTTGATGGATGGACGGAAGAAATCATCGCCATAGTCGGCATACTAGACAGTGGATGCGATAGGATCAGTAGTAGTGTAGTAACGAAGAGGCTTCTACCCAACTGCAGGTAATTGTGAGCTGATTGATTAATTAAATAACTCTTGCGGATGAAGGACCGGTCCTCTAGGGGGATCTTGGAGATGTACGTGGGAGTTTGGCTGAAATACCTGGCATGCAGCATCTAGATTAATGGTTTATATTAACATTTTCAAGTTCAACGGCATGTCATGAACCATTTTGGCAACGTGACTTTTCCGAAGTAAAAAAGCCTGCTGAATTCGATTCTGAATATTGCCAAGTCGAATTTTGCCAATTCAAGATGGCGGCCTAACGGAGCCTCAACTTAAAAAGCCATATTCAAACTCGACTTACTCGACTCTGTCCCTCTACCGCGCAACCGCTGTCGGCATCCGCATCGTGTTTAAACGCGCAAGAACTTCATCATTATGACGGCAAGTCAAAACGAAGCCGATGCCGACAGCGGCTGCGCGGTAGGACCCCTGGTCGATCTGGTCGTGTGAGGTGTCCTGGCATAGGTTTGGAGCACATCGTTTGTGTGTGTCACTTCACCAGAAGGGTGCGACGCTTCTGCTTATTCCCCCGCGCGCCACAGAATGGGGAGAGCCGGGAAAAGAAAAGAGAAGAGGACAGGCGGACGTCATCGTCAGTAGAAAGAATACCGGACCAGTCATGAGGAGGATGCACAGAAATGGCTGCGGGTTTCATGGATAAATCTAGCCCGTTGGATTACTCCCCTGCGTTTGAACGACATGAAATCGGAATGAGGTTGAAGGAGGCGGGATAATAAGACATTTATGTCCTGATTAATTGAATGTATCTCTTGATGACGTCTCTTCTCTTTTCATAATTATCACACAGGATCGATCAGTATGCTCAATTATTGCTCTTTGTATTCAGTTTAATTGAGTTGTACATAAAAATCAATTCAGATAAAATTTCACGCTCCCAATAATTTACTTTCGACGCTATCGAGTGATTTCGACAAATTAACAGCCGGTAAATAAATAGCTTTTGAAACTCCAGAATTAAGACAATTTAATTAACGCGCGAATGAATATAAAAAGCGAACTTCTGGTGACGTGAAAACAATGTTCCACCAATTTACTTATAGGTAAATTATAAATCGTGTTTAACTTTAATGTTAGTCCTTGTAGTATCTTTGTAAAATAGTTGTGTTTATGATTCTACGCTTTGCATGATTTCCCTGAGTAGGGCTAAAACAAACAATAAAGAAAGCAACTCTCCATATCTAAATAGTGATCTTTTCCAATAAAGTAAAGTCTGTAAAACTATGACTTTAGCGAATTAAACCTCAGTTGCGTAATTACAAAGTCTCGACCATAATGGGCATGGACAGATGACCGTCGCCACTCCGCGCCCGCTCCGACGCCGCTAAGCCTCGCTCTCACCGCCTTGCACCGATTTGTGTCTTAATGCTCGTTAATAAGTCTCTTAATACATCGGATGGAGCGGGCGCGGCGCGGCGTCGGAGCGGGCGCGGTGCGGCGTCGGAGCGGGCGCGGGGCGGGTGCGATGAAAACCAGCCGATGTAATAAGAGCTTTAATTATGAGCAATAAGACACAAATCGGTGCAAGGCGGCGGCGAGAGCGCGGCTTAGCGGGCGCGGAGCGGGCGCGGAGCGGCGACGCAGCGGGCGCGTCATCGTCTGTCCACGCCACGCCATTGATGAGAGAGACCATTTAATACAAGCAACATGTGCCAGATGAAGAAGAACAATATCAAGTAAGTAGAAGTGGTTCACCTTTTTGGTCATCTTCACCGGATATTTCAGTGGCTTCACGATGGCGTAGTACCGATCCACCGATATGCAGCAGAGATGCAATATCGATGTGGACGTGAAGTAGACATCAGATGAGTTCCAGAGGTCACAGATGACAGGCCCGAAGATCCATTCGTCGTAGAACTGTACGCTGTGGGAGAAAATGATTTCGATTATTTCGAAGGGGAAAAGATTAGAGATGATGATTGTATGTATAGATGCAAATGTAACCTAATGCGTAATGACACCTCGCGCAATAACTAAAGTTAAACAAAGTATTGGAGGTACGACAAAATTAAATGTAATAGAAATGATGGTAACTGTACCATTACTAAAGAATTTCAGCATGTTGTCCTTTGCTTTATTATACAAAACAATTAATTATACAATGGAGAATGGAACATACAAAGTTATACCTATACAAAGGTGAGCTTATTGCTAATAAGATAGACAGAACTGAACCTCGATATGACGATAATGACGTTGTTAATGATAATAATGTCTCACCTAAAGTTGAAAGGCATGACCACCATAGCAACAAGGATGTCTGCAAACGCGAGCGACACGACGAAGTAGTTGGTGATGACGCGCAGTTTTCTGTAAAAAAGTAAAAGAAATTAGAAATGTAACGAGGTCAAATTGTAAATCGGACTTGCAAAGGAAAGAATGCACCGAAGAGTCTTATACATGGCCCTCGGGAGGTTCTTTCATCGCGGAGGAGCAAGCGGTAACGAGTTAGATTTATCCATAATCGTGCATACAATCAAAAGGCGTATTCCTAGCTTACGTGCCTAATCGGGACTAACTACACAGTGCGGTGCTGGGAACACGCATCGCTCCAGTCTGTCACGTCAGAAAAGTATTGTGTTCTTACAACCTCCAATTTGAAGTTTATTTTGGCTCTCACTTTGACTGGTTTTAACTCTCACTTTGACTCTTATTTAACTCATACTTTGACTTTTACCTAGACTCTCACTTCGGCTCTTACTTATTAACCCATACTCACGACATAGTTCAAAGGGGATGCCAAAACTCACCGGTGCCGCATAACACTGACGATGACAAGCAAGTTGCCCAGCACCGCCATGATGACAATCAGCAGCAACACCGCCGTGCGTAGCTTGAACATCACCGAGGAGGTCCATGCGTCGTGCGCGCTGGCGCCCGGCGGCGGCGCGCTCGCGTTCCAGGGGGGCGGCGGATCCATATAAGGGGGTGCTGGGGGGAGAGAAACATAAAACATTTTACATAAAGGCACATAGATTGCTTCCGGCCCCACTGTGTCGTGGGAACCAGAAACAGCGACATCACAAACATTTAAACATCCAAGACATGGGGATTATAATCTTGAAACAAATGACAACGGCATGCAACAATGATCTTCACTTTTACTTGCACGCAGAACAGTCCTCCAACGACATTTTTGCTGTTGAGTAGATGATGAGTGACGTTGACACGCACCTCCTGTAAATGTCACTCATCAGGGCCCGTAATCTACTGTACACAAGCACACCACAAGCCTGGCACAAACTTGAATACGACGCATTTGGTATTCTACTAAATCTCACAAGCGCCAGCGAGACGCCCCGGCGGCGGCCGTGGGAGTGAAAAATTATGATGGTCTGCTCGAGTTGGTCCCATGGTTAGTTCATCAGAATGATGACCCTATAGATAACAAGACCCTTTCGGCTTGTAACGCATTTTTTGTTACACGCTATATTTATTTTATCGTTAAGTTATCGATATTACCTATCGATAATTAAGGTACAGCAGCCGCTATTTTGTGTGCAAAATTTGTAAAAACGGCACGCGCTATGTTGAATGTGACGTCATTATCAAAGGTTGCCATATTTAGAAAATGAAAACTCAAACTATCTCTTTTTACTTCCGGCCTAGGCGAGGAGTTAGAGAAAGACAAAACTATTTTTAATACGCTTTTTTTCATTCGGTTACAAATTCGTCATATTTGTACAAATACCTCTGCATACATAGCAAAATATAGCCTCCCTGTGAACTAAATTAAATTAAATTTTAAATCAAATATCGTTTATTTTCAGGCTTCTGAGGCCCATACATTACATTAAATTACATTAAATTGAAATTCAAAATAGGTCAGGTCTGCAACATCAAATGCAACGAACCTGTCATCAACACCTCAGAACAATTATCAACACAGATCTTTCATTCCTCATTTGTCATCAAGCGTTGATTCCACCTGTCATCGTGCGCTGAAAGATCGTTGGAAAGCTGTACCTCTTCTCATTTTATTTTATTTTAGTTTTACGGCTATGGGTACTAGTCCTCGCAGCCAAAGGTAAAATATTATGTATTGATGTTGCCAGGCTACATAATTAATTTAGTATGCAGGTTGGTCCAGCTAAAAACTGTGCTTTACTAGTTCCTTACCTTTATCTTGCTTGTAAAACTCTTCGTTCAGGAAACCTCTGGCAAGCTAAGTTTTGCTCCTGGCTTCGTCTCTCTCCCTCTCTATTCCAACTCATCATTATTATATTCCTACAAAACTCCAACCTCCAAACAACTCAGCTGTTCATGAATTTTCTCTTTTCTTTTTTACTGTCTCCGTTCTTAAGTTTTTCTTGAATATTTCAATATACATCTTCGCTCAGCGGGAAATCTTGCTCATGTTTCGTGGGAACTTCGTCACTTGTGTTCAATCCATGAGACGGCTGGCGAAGCGGAGCGAAGCGAAGCATCTTCACTACATTACAGATCTGAAACAAAAGTCATACATAGTTTCAAAGGCTGGAATAATTTTTCATGGATTGAGTAAACCTGAAATAAAAACCTTACAACTTAGGGCCAACTATTAATAAATGGTTAAAATTATAAACCTGATTTTTCCTCGTATAAACAAGAAGTTCATCGATATAAGTATATCTATATCGTCTAGATTTATCGTGTAGATTTATTTATTTATTTATTTATTTATAAATCTTAAATCTATCGTTACAGGCTGAGCCTAATGCGAAAGACAAACTACTAAATAATTCCAAACATGTTACACATTCCTTAATTTTATAACATAAAATATTCAATGTGGACTTCTGGTACTCATTGGTTGAGCAGTTAAATGAGAATATAATAGAGTTTCATGGAGCAATAATACTTATTACATGAAAGCGCTATAATATTTTGGAATATAACTTTTAAGCAGAATTATTATGTGCATCCAGCTTAGCTTACACTGACTAAAAATTTATTATGCCATTATTACCTTTTCAGGCGAATTGCATTATGGAAATCCTACAATAATTTAATTTTGATTGCATTTTCATGAATATTGTGCCGAAAAGATTACAAGCCGTTATTACTGCCAGTCAAACCTATAGATTCCATTTTCATATATTATGAATATTATTTGTAGCCTGCGGAATAGGCGAGCGTCGCCGTCTTGGTTAACTATATTTTAAATAGGTACCTATTTATATTGAGGTACAAGGTACTGTTTAAATTATTAACAAACCAAACCTCATTTACATGAAACCCAACGGTACAATTGTGGCCCCTTGCTTTAATTAAACATCAGCATGCAATGACAATACGTATTCCTCGTGGGTAAAGACCATTGTTCCGTGTAAATGGTGCGCGTATTATATTGTTTGACCTTTTTCTGGCGATTGTCTGTTGAAAATGTCATCAGGTAACGAGTAGAATAATACGGTATTGTAGCTGGTAAAAGGGTCCCGGATAGGTAGGAGGATGGATAGGTAGGAGGATGGATAGGTAGGAGGATGGATAGGTAGGAGGATGGATAGGTAGGAGGATGGATAGGTAGGAGGATGGATAGGTAGGAGGATGGGTAGGTAGGAGGATGGATAGGTAGGAGGATGGATAGGTAGGAGGATGGATAGGTAGGAGGATGGATAGATAGGAGGATGGATTAGGAGGATGGATAGGTAGGAGGATGGATAGGTAGGAGGATGGATAGGTAGGAGGATGAATAGGTAGGAGGATGGATAGGTAGGAGGATGGATAGGTAGGAGGATGGATAGGTAGGAGGATGGATAGGTAGGAGGATGGATAGGTAGGAGGATGAATAGGTAGGAGGATGGATAGGTAGGAGGATGGATAGGTAGGAGGATGAATAGGTAGGAGGATGGATAGGTAGGAGGATAGATAGGTAGGAGGATGGATAGGTAGGAGGATGGTTAGGTAGGAGGATGGATAGGTAGGAGGATGGATAGGTAGGAGGATGGATAGGTAGGAGGATGGATAGGTAGGAGGATGGATAGGTAGGAGGATGGATAGGTAGGAGGATGGATAGGGAATGTAGCTATAAAAATTATGTATGTTGGTGGCCGATCGTAGAATTGGGCACATCATGATGTGCCCAAACGTGAAATACCATGAAACGATGAAATCTCTCAAGGCAAACACTGCGGTAGGTTAGGTAAAGACTAAAGGGGGCGAGCGCGGCGAAGCCCACAAATAGTCTTCGTGGTCGTTTGACATGTATAACACAAAAAACCATCACGTAGCGTAGTGCTAAATAAAAATGCTTTTAAAAAGACAGCATGTTGTCGTTAAAACCCGCCATATCATGATATACCCAGTAATGGCGCAATGTATACTTTCCAACGATCTTCTGGTGCATGGTGACAGGTGGAACTGACCAATGAGGAATGAAAGATCTGTGTTGATGACAGGTCCGTTACAAAGTTGCGTAGAGCTGGCGCCCTCTGTAAATGTCACTAAACTCACTAGCCAAATGATCGTTGGAAGACTGTACATAATATCAAAAGTTGTTCCGATGTTTCAAAATGTATGTATTACAATTTCGAAATATGGCCATCATTTCTGTTACAATTAATTACGAATGCAAAGACTAATGGCGGCTGGAAATATTCCCGTAATGACGACATTCAATACGGCCACAGCAGCCTATGAAAACAAATATCTTCGCTTTGAAAATGCCTTAGATTAATGAGTGCGGCACTGACTTCCGAACGTATTTAATTGCATTAAATTCAGTTGTGGTAAGACGCCGTAGTAGGCAATAAAAAACACTTTGGGAATCCCTAGAACTAAATAAACTACGCATATGGTTCTACTGGCTCTTTGGTAAATCGCTATAGTCAGTCGATCGAAATAATCCGACCTTTGGTAAGGCGGCGCCCCTAGACGATCAATTAAATTGCGCAATATTTCGAATTGTGCAATTAATTGCAGCCCGTAGACGATCAATTAAATTGCGCAATGATTTTATTGTACTATTACTGTATGGGCCGCCTAACTAGTACATGGCTTAGTACTACCAGGATATTATAAGCTCCTGGAGTTCAAAATTTGCACTATGCAAACTACATTCAAACTTTCATCGAATTCCAATCTAACTTCGTATGAACGCTGCTCCCCTGGTACACGTAACAAAGGATATTAGCATAGACAATTAACGGCGAAAAGTTTTTGCAGGCAGGTATTGGAAACTGGTTACTTTAACTCCATAATACGTGCCTACTTTTGGTTGTGTATTTGTGTAGGCACGTGTATCGGTAAAATTAGGAACTTGATTTGTGTGTGTTGAAATGATGGACATAATCTTTCCATATTAGGTGTAATAAGCTCACCTGCAAAACGGCTTTTAGTCACTGCTGCGCAGAGTTGTGAGAAAATTGTGTGATTTTACAAAAACCGCTGATAAATTCTATTACATTATATTAGGTACGTTGTAAGATATTTTCGTACCATTTTCATTATCATTATTCGGTTTTCAAACACGACGATTGAAGCAAGGTATCCTAACATGTATTTTTTATGGATTTGTAAAGTGTCTGTCTCATTTTGGAGGTATTTGACAAAACGCATCGTTTAAAGAATGTGGTTGCCCATCAGAGTGACATGGTAGGTACACATTAAACGTTGCCTAGTTGTTCTATACGTCCTAGAGCCTAAAATACTCAATAGTGTATGTTACCTCGGACGCACTGTCGGACGCGCGCTAATTCGCAATATCCTTTAGTGAGAGCTGAGAGCTCCGTTAACTGTTTCCCGTATTAACAACTACTTTGCAGTGTTGCTTTGAAATTGGAGAGTGCTTAGAATACTTGATGTTTTGCTGCTGTAAATAAGGCATCGACAACTTGCTCTACAGATATGCTAGGCAGACGAATGCACAGTATATGTAATATTTTTACTCAAAGTCAAACTGCCATGTTACTTGCTCGGTAAATGTCCTTTGAGCAGTCTGGGCATTTGCATAGCTGTGATTGTTCTATGCACGATCTAGTGATTCTGGAAACCCACGTAATAGTACCCTCAAGCTAGCTTCTTCTTTCAGGAGCTCTATTTTTCATTCGCTCGTGTGATATATGACTTGCGTACCGAGTGGTTCTGACCAATCAATGCAGAGCGAATTAAATATATCGAACGAGAATCAGTGGAAAAGAAGGCTCGTTTGCAAAAGAGCGAATGAGAAATAGAGCGTCAGTACCACTAGCTCGACGCAAACGTCACGCAACGTAGGTACCAGTGGCGCCCCACATATGTATTATTTTTCACGAGGCCTGATGAATGTGTAGTTTAGTTTCAAAGTATCATATTGAGGGCTTCTCAAATTGGCTAAATTGTTAGTTATGACTGTTGACGAATGGAGCAATATTTTAATTAATAGGTATGTCTCTTTTGTCCCCACTGACTCATAAATACAATGACACTCAACCATATTCACAATACACAAACATCAACATTTATACAGGAACATGCATTGCTTCTGGCCTCAAACTGGGATACTGGTTATGCGAACTGGAAACAGCGACGTTACGCACTGATAAATAACTAAGACATGAGGTTTAATTTCTTCTCCCTTAGCTGGGATTTGAACCCGGGACCTTACTTTACTTTATACTTTATTGCACAAAATAACACATTTTACATTTGAAAGTGGACAACACATGACAAAGGCGAGCTTATCTCTATTAAGAGATTTCTTCCAGCAAACCTAGGATGGACAGGAAATAATTTAACAACAGGTAGACCCAAGTGCACAACATTAAATAAGTTAAAACAATAAACTACTTAACAATACGTACATAAATACCAGACTTATAGATATAAATATGTTAAGCAAATATACCTAAATAAAAGTACTTAAATTTAATACGGTAGAGAAAGATAGTTTTCTTTCAACCGACTTTTAAATATGTTGAGTGACGGACTGTCTCCTGTTAGGGGAAATCCACAGAGGTCAAAGGTTTATAAACGCTTTGGAAAGGATGGCCATATGAACTGTCGTCAAGCCGCGGCAATGAGACTAATATTATATGCGCCGCGAAGGTTATGAAACTTTCATAAATATCTATAGAATAATCGGTCAAATGCGAGTCAGGCCCTCATCCGAAGGTTTCCGCACCATTATATAAAAAAGTAAAAACACAAGAAATAACATGTACGGTTTGTTATCTCTATAAGCAATGTGTGCAGCGCTTTGGTATTTTCTTTAATGCTATGCAAATTTACTTTGACAAAATAAATAAAAAATAAATGTACTTTTGAGGACACCCTTATTTTTTTCAATGTTGTGTACTTCGTTATATGTTGCTGTAGCGGCAACAGATATGCCTACCTACCTACGGGTGTAGGTACATACGGGTGTTGATTTGTAAAATTACGCCCGATGCAGGGTCAACAGTATACATATCGCGGATGACAAAAAAAAAATTCCCTCGCATAATTTTCATTCATAACTTACCATCTGAAAATTTTCCTGAAATTACCTAAAATTGTGAATTCTCCCGCTAGCCCCCGCGCTCTGAGCCCCACCCCGCCCCGTGCGACTCTTTTTGGACCACATTTTCATGATTTAAATATTTATTTTTTTACTAAAATTTATATTTTTTATATGCTTTAGCTTCAGTGTCATTCAAATAACAACCTCACACCCTGTATTCTGTAAAAAATTCAATGCCTCTCTTTTTCAACCCTTACGGTTCATGAGATGGAGCCCGGAAGATGGACGGACGGACATCGGAGGCTTAGAAGAGGGTCCCGTTTGAGACCCTTCGGGTACGGAACCCTGGAATCTATCTACCCTTTTATTTTATGCTAAAAAAACTGAGGCATAATAGCATGACTGAGATATTCTCCTCGACAGCCAATATTTGGCAAGTGAAGCAGAAATATGATAGGCTTTTTCAGTAATAACTTTCACGAGCCATTGACCTTGCACGATTCTTTGGAGTTACTTTGAGAAATGATTCATAAACTATCGGCAAGTACCTATTTTCTCAGTGAAGTATTGGTTTTCGCCTATCCCTTGTTCTGGTAGAATGGCGAATAGGGGAGCATATTTTTACAGATCTTTTTATTTTTGTGCGTTGATTTTGATGCCGATGGTGACAACATTCGTTTTTAGGGTTCCGTACCCGAAAGATGCCAAACGGGACCCTATTACTAAGACTTCGCTGTCCATACGTCTGTCTGTCTGTCACCAGGCTGTATCTCATGAACCGTGGTAGCTAGACAGTTGAAATTTTCACAGATGATGTATTTCTGTTGCCGCTATAGCAACAAATACTAAAAACAAAATAAAATTAATATTAAGGGGGGCTCCCATACAACTAACGTGATATTTTTGCGGTTTTTTATACCTAGATAATGGTACGGAACCCTTAGTGCGCGAGTCCGACTCGCACTTGGCTGGTTATTTCCATTATTAATTGTCTATATTATGTTTTTGTGCAATAAAGTATAAAGAAGAAGTGAGAATTATCTCCTTGCAGGCTATGCATTCTAGGAAATACCTGTTATGCACGAAGGCTGTTATTGTGTAATGCTGAAGTCTTCCAAGCCCTAACCGGCCACGGCAACTGCTTTATGCCTCTCTCTAATAGGTACCGACAGAATATCAGCGTTGCAGAATCTCCTGGAGGTCCGGTAACACATGCTGAGTCGGAGCCGTTTCGCTGTTGCGGTGCACACTTCATGGCACCGTTCAGCCCGATCCTATTTTTACTGTTCTTTTTGTCTTGTGTATATTTTATTTCCTACTTGTTTCTGTTTATAATTTGTTATTGTTGTGTTTTGTGTATTGTGACAGTTGAATAAATGTGCTTTCTATTCTATTCTATTCTATGAGGTCCCTGGTTGATTTGAGCACCATCGATCGTGGGCCCTCATATGACTTATTAGCCAATATTGGCAGTAAAAGTACCTGCACATTGCGTGCAAGGTAATAGTTAGTTTTTGTAGTTGTAGCGTAAGACTGCAGGTGGTTTAGTCTTCAGGTTGTCTCGCTTCGTATCAAAGTCAGTCCTTCTTTGGGTTGCGAAGCGGTACCTAAACGTTTTGTTGTACCAAGCGTCGCCATTCTGGACGATTTTCTGTCTGTCTTTCCCACGTAGAGAGCTCTATGTTGCATCTTTTTAACCGACTTCCCAAAGGAGGATGTTAACAATTCGTCCAAATGTTATTTTTATCATGTGTCTCTTCTGAACATCTTTGTGTCTGAAGATCTGGCCGCCTGATTTTCAAATGCTATCTTGTAGTTCTGAATAAAATATGCGCTTCACCACTCTTTCCTCAGGCATTCTTGATAGACGTCCGCGCCACCGCCGAAGTTGTCCTCTCATTAGATGCTCCTCCATTCCGCCGACACTTGCTCGTCGTAGAACCTCAGTGTTTCTCACAAGATCCGACCATTTGATGTTCATAATGTCGCGTAGGCATCGAAGAGCGAATATGTTTTCGGTACAATCACCACGTCTCTGATAAATATAATAGATTAGGCAGCACTATCGCCATATAAACAGATATTTTGGTAGCCAGCCTAATTTCATGCGAACACCTTGACCCGAAGTTTCCCAAAGGTGTAATAAAGAAACAATGAATCATGAAATCAATTGTTATGAAATAAAAACTCACTATCATCTCCAGGGACTACGTAGCCAAGTATTATGTAGCAACCATGAAACAAACTTGAAAAGTCCTTCAGACTGTGAAAATATTATCATAAACTTTTACCGCAGGTAAAAGTTTCAAAGAAGAAATAAGCAACCAAGATTGATCATAGCTACATATGCATAGGTAAAGTAGTCTAACCTATCCCTTTTGTTACATAAGTTGAAATAATGTGTAAGAAGTAGGTATTCAAAACATTTTGTTGCGACCTTACATCTGATAAATATATTATTATTATTATTAGCCTATAGCATCCCACTGCCGGGCAAAGGCCTCTCTTCCCCGTTTCCATGCATCTCGCTCCTGGGCCGATTCCCACAAGTTCTTGTTGTGGTCCCTCAGCTCGTCACTCCAACGTTTTCTAGGGCGGCCTCGACCTCGCCTTGCGTTTTGTGGGACCCAGAGTGACTCATTTGTTTGGCCCATATATAAATAATAATAATTATCTGATTAAGGGGCTAGCGAATTATTTGAGCAATCAAGCTTACCGAAAAATCAATCACGTCCATGTGTTTTAAGGAAATATATTCATCCCCTGATGACGAAACGATTTTGCGGCAAACAAACACAATTTAATTGTCTTCCGAACAAACAAATTGGTAATACTTTTGCTTCCGAATTGGCAAATTTATTCAATTCAAAATATTTATTTCAGATGGCATACATTTTGACATATATACATCCATAGGTATTATTTTTATAATTATAAAATAGTTTAAAATTAAATTAATTAAATTAAAAATTTATAAAAACTTCCGTCAATTTAGGATTTTTTCGTACCTGCTTTAAATTGGTTTATTTGATGGCGTAGAGTAGACCCAAATTGTTCCTTGAGATAAATATTTCAAACCAAAGTTATTCATGGTGGTAGATAATAATAATTAGCACGATATCATTAACCCCTTCACGCGCAGAAGCACACCGCTCGAACGACCGAACAATGGCGAACTATTGTTATATAAGATTTGTCGGCGAACCAGTAACACCATAGCAAATTAAATTACGTGTTCCATTGACATCATAATAACGATGAAGATATGAAGTGATATTAGGGCAAGGAAAAATATACAACATGTATAATATTTCTGTTACCCAACACAATCGATCTCACTAATGTACCGTAAACAAAAACCTTTAGCTGTACCCTCATCAATCGGATTGATGAAAATAGAAAGCAGCCCAACACGAATGTTCGAATACTGCAACTGTTTTTCAAGTTAAGTTCCGCTTAAATATTTCACCATAGATGCAACACTTGAGGCGACGACTTTGAGCTTCAGTCAAATTTTAATAAGCATTGAAACATCCGGACGAGAGTAATTTTCCCCCGACATTTTCATCGGCAAATACCTATTTTCCCTGAGATCATAATCAAAAAAGTGTTCTTAGAAATTAACAAAAAACTCTTAAAAAAAGCTATTTAATTTTCGGGAAAAGAATGGACGATGGTTTCTTTGGATATCTGAATTCAAAAGTTTGTTATTTTTCGGGCTTATGTTACAATCTTCGTCTTCCTTTGGGGATGGCGACAGAGGGTAACTTTGTGTTACTGTGACTATTTCGTCACCCGATTAAGTCCATGGCATGGAACTTTTTTGTCGACACGCCCCGGTGACGAAATTGACACTCGCCGGGTTATTGGCTGCTCAATTGTACTGGATCGTTTTATGTCATGAGATAATAATTGAAACAAAAAGTAAACTTTAGAAAAAACCGACTTCCACAAACCCTATTTGATTAGATTGAGTTTAATACTAACTGTAACCCCTTATCCCCCCCCCCCCTTGGGGAATTAATTTTGTCAAATCCTATATCAGTGCTACCCCACGCGACTAAGGAACCCCTGTACAAAGTTTCATGGCTCTAGGTCCACCGGTTTAGGCTATGCGTTGCCTGCCCGTCAGCCACGCATTGTATTTGTACACTATAGGTCTGCCTATAATATTTGAAGAGTTCTCTCGATTTCTCCAGGATCCCATCATCAGATCCTGACCTGGTGTCAATGGGACCACCCTTGAGGTATTAACTATACGCCGAAAAAAGATTTGTTCAAATCGGTTCATAATTGGCGGAGTTATCGCGTAACAAACATAGAAAAAAAAAAAAAACATACGGGTCGAATTGAGAACCTCCTCCTTTTTTTGAAGTCGGTTGAAAATGAGCTAGAACTTTATAAAGCTCTGTCCCTTACAACTTTTGTTACCTATGTACGGTGAAACAGTTAGACTCTATCCTGACCAAAAGAGTTTGTTGGCAGGCTCAAGATACGTTTATTCAGGGTCGTGAGTTGAATATTGGTGATATCGTTGAAACACTGGGTAGCGACTCGCCAGGAATTTGTAGATAGTCTTCAGCTCCTTGGTAGACTCGTGACAAATACAGCTGGTCCACTTCTCCAGACGTCAACAACAGATATGAATAGCGCCAGGAGGATTTTACAACTCGGCGTGGAACCCTGGAAAGAGACTAGTGTGAATAATAGGAAAACAAGAGCGCTACAGCGCCCAGCTATCAGGCGACGGCTCCTCACACGGAGACTTCCGACGAGGGCCCTAGGGTAATTAGGATCTAAGAGTGCCGCAGTCCAATAAACACTCTATAGAAAAGGGAAATACACAGAGAATATAAAATACACGAAAATAAGAAAGACTAACTACGAACAAATGCTTACCCAAAGGTTGGGGATTATAGAGATTATTTATAGCAACAACTGCTCTGTACATCAACTCAAAATTCAGCTCCAATACAATACAAAAGGGACTAGCCCATCGCCGCAACTATAGGCGTGACTTGAAAAATTGTGCAGAAGATAGGTACGTCCTCACTTTTCAGAGCTCAAACCAGGACTGCGTCAAAAAAACAATCAGCTGCCAGACGAGATTCTAAACTCTCAATTTACAAATTTCTAAAGTCTTACTTTTAATCTGGCTAATACGCCAGTAGCCAATATGGTCAAAGAGGTAGTACGTTACAACGGTAACAAGACTTTTTAGAATGTTCATCAAAACCTAACCGATCCGTTACAAATAAAATAAAATTATAAAGTTGTGTCCGATGAAATTGGTTAGAGAGTAAATTGTTGTTCAAAATGATGTCCCTTAAATCTCTTAAAACATGACAAGACCTTTATTTCACACTATGTATATCACAAAACCGATGTTCGCGTAACGAGCCGCAGTTTCAACCGCAAAAAGTTCGTGTGCTTTGAAGTTGCCTCTCAAAGCTCGTGGAGCTCGGTTTCTCTGGTAACATGATATAGATAATGGAGCTTTTCGTGTGTTACAAAGTTTTGTTCCGCGGTTACATAAGTTCAACATTTTAGTGAACTATATAATTATTTTGATGTGTTGTGTGACGTCCGTGGCCTAGTGGTATTCGCACAGACAGTAATGACTAATGACTGTCCGTTTCTATGTGTCATTTGTTTCGGAAGCTTTCGTTTTTCGGATGACACATCACCAAAGGAAATTGTCATAAAATTACCTGCTGAGGAGATGATGCTGTAGGTTTCGCCTATTATCGCTACTCGGTAAAACCTAAGGCTCTGTCAGAGGCCGCAATAGCAAAGCTTGAAATCTTCTGGCAGTCGGGTTGGCCACTAGTCGAGACTCCTCCATCAAACCTCACTGAGCCAGAGCGTTTATGCTTTATACTTTACTTTATTGCCCAAAAACAGAATACAGACACTTAATAATGGAAAAAAAACATGTAAAAGGGTGAGCTTATCACTAATAAGAGATCTCTTCCAGCAAACCTAGGTTGGACAGGTTTAATTAACAAATGATAGACCTACATAGCGTTATGTGGTGTATGACTCAATCTCACTCGTCTCCGATTTATTTACTTTATTAAATTGCTAACGTTTATAATTTCAATATCGAAAATATTATACAATTTAGGAGGGAATTGAGAAAGTTATTTATTAATAAGACATACTACGCTATAAATGAATATTTAAATGACCCAGCATTGTAATAAAAAAAAATATATGCATAGCATACCTACATAAGCCTGCTCCAAATTACATAAATGCATATGCGTGGATTTAGAAAATAAATTAAGCATGTACATACTATTCCTAGATGTATAAAATATTTGTATGCCCTATGGCGAAACATAGCGATCCAATCACACTATAATAAATGACTTATTTTACTTATGTTTTTACAAATAAACTATTTGATTTGATTTGATTTGATTTGACAATATTTTTCATAATTTTAATATTGAACAAACTGCTCCGCACTCACATCTGTGATATTGATATCACAATAAAATCTCCATTAATTTCAATATAAATACCCGTTCAATGAACTCTATTGTGTTCATTTCCGCGCCGCTTCTTCATACTGTACTTGTATCACGACCACTCACTTATACCACATACATAACAGACGACTGAGATGACACAAAAGACAGCCAGTGACAATAAATCGCTCTCAGCTCTGAGACCTATCTCAACGTAGACAGAGAAAGGAATAGACGGAATACATGCGTACACCTTTGAGATGGAGATAGAGTTGGTTCTCAATAAGCATAAGGTTCAAAATCAGAGATTTTCTGCCACTCATCTGTCAAAACAAGAGCAAACAAGCATTTGACAATTCTCTGGCCAACAACAAAAACGCATACGCGGGTAAGGGACAGGTGATCGTTATTGTTTCTCGCTTACACAAAAATGATTCGTATTATGTCATCTCTTTCTTTTCTTTTTTTTCTGACGATGTGCCATCTCTATACTATACTCCCTTTACGTATCTCAAGCATGGGAAATTGACAGATATTATGTGACGAAACGGGTAAAACAATCTCTCCCTGTCTCTCTTTCTCGAAACAGCGACATCATAAACATGAAAACATTCAAGACCTGGGGATATTTTTTGATTTTCTTTATACCCAGCCGGAAATCGAACCCGGGACCTCTCGCATGGTAGGCAAAACACAACCGCTGCGCCACAGAGGTCGTAATGTATTAGTTTTTGTAATAAACTAAAGACTAAAGAGATATGACGACGATGAGTTCCGTGGTCTAGTGGGTTTCACGCTTGCCTCTCACGCAGGAGATGCAGGTTCGAGTGCTGACCGTATCTATACGTAATGGTGATGAAAAAAAATACATCGTGAGGAAAACTTTATTATCTACGCCATAGCCAAGCTAGCCCCCTGTTAGGCAAAATGGAGAGACAGAGAAACACTGGCTAAAATTGGGCATGGTTGTGCCTCCGCCACCCCGTATGGGTAAAGGTGTGACGCTATATAATGTTATATTGTACAAGATCAAGATATTATATTAATACGTTAAACCCATACTGTCATCAAATGAACGTACTGGTGGCCTTCTTCCGGATTCCCCATATCTCTATTCGCGAGCGGAATATCTTAATAAATCGCCGAGCGCGCTCGCATACTAATGGTGGGGCATTCCGCCCTTGAGGGCTGGAGGTCGAGGTGAAAGCGGCCCTTAATTTTGCTTTGTTATTGGAAGTTGAGCAACTTTATGAAGTAGTTTGTATGAAGAGACTGTGAATGCTGATCTACTTCTAAGCAGGCATAACATAACATTACATAGCGTCACGCCTTTTCCATACGCGGTGGTAGAGGTACAGTTGTTATGCAAAGGTTGTAATTTTTTGTTCAGATCTGCAATGAAAAATTTTGCTTTTAATGATGAAATAATGTTTTTTTTATTTATTTTTATCAGGGAGCACTTATCCAGTGGAGAGCGCATAGATAGATTTTCCTTCGAAACACAACTCACCAATTCACGGGCGGCGGGGGACGAGGTACGAGAGCTAAGATTGGTCGGCCGCTGCGAAGGCGGCCCGTCATCGTACATAGGTTGCGTATGCGAACGTGTGTTGAATACAACAAACGTTTGGTGTGCCGCATTCCCCCGCAAGAGCAGTCAATTGGATATATAGTCTCTGATTTTTATTGAGCGCAGGAAATGTCAGCAGTACACAACCGTACATTGTTATAATTGAAACAAAAAGTAAACTTTAGAAAAAACCGACTTCCACAAACCCTATTTGATTAGATTGAGTTTAATACAAACTGTAACCCCTTATCCCCACCCTCCCTTGGGGAATTAATTTTGTCAAATCCCACATCAGTGCTACCCCACGCTACTAAGGAACCCCTGTACAAAGTTTCATGGCTCTAGGTCCACCGGTTTAGGCTATGCGTTGCCTGCCCGTCAGCCACGCATTGTATTTGTACCTAGTATTGAGCAGATCTGTTGGCCATATGTGGTCTTCATCAGCAGTTCCGCATCACAATATTATGCTTACCATGTGCATTTGCACGAGTTATTATGAAAAACACAAAAATCACTATAGGTCTGCCTATAATATTTGAAGAGTTTCCTCGATTTCTCCAGGATTCCATCATCAAATCCTGACCTGGTGTCAATGGGACCAATGGGAAGGTAAACCCTTTCAAACAAAAAATTAATTTTCCAAATCGGTCCATCCGTTTAGGCGCTATCGGGGAACATACATAAAAAAAAAACATCAGGACGAATTGTAAACCTCCTCCTTTGGGAAGTCGGTTAAAAATAACCGTCAGTCCAAAGCCCCGGCCCGCGATTTTCAAACTACCCACATCGAGATAAAGTTGAAAATCTGTGAAAAAACTGAACAAAAGAGCCTTCTATGGACCTAGGAAGTGCTAGCAGAGGATTGAATGGAGTTTATCAGAGTAGATTTCTTATGCAGTCTGTCATTTTGGTATAACTGTGCCATTGACAGCCGTAATGATAAGGCTTGTTGACGCCATGTTTTCGTTATTTAAGACATGGCTTTTTTATTTTATTTTATTTTTTATTTTATTTATTAAACAAAAATCCAAAGCCGTACATAAAAGTTAAACAAGAATGTAGATTAAATAACTAGGCCAATTAAGGATTTCGCTATGTAAATAGTCAAATAAGGACAGGTGAGAGTACATTCAAAGAGACAGTAACTTCGAAAAACAGTAATAATCTATGTGTCTAAAGGTGAGGTACAGTGTACGTACAATGTACAGTAATATGTTCAGTGTAGACGTGTGTTTGAGAGGTTGTGAAAGGGTGAGTGTGTGTGTGTGTGTTTATGTCAGTTGGTATATGTGTTTCTATGAATGGCAATTACAGCAAAAAAAAAAGGTAGGTACTCGCAGGTATATTGTTGTACTGATATAACAAACTCTCTCATCGGAACTTGGTTTGCTGGAAGAGATCTCTTTTTAGAGATAAGCTCGCTTGTACACTGCTTTTATTATTTATTTCCTTGCAATGAATTGTGTGCAATAAAGAAATTATGAAATTATGAAGTAAAACCGGCCAAGTGCGAGACGGTTTCGCGAACCAAGGGTTTAGTACATCTTCTATGTTTATGTTACGGAACTACAAAAGTTGTCGTTTATTTTCCTATAAATGCGCTATTAAACCTTCCATTTTGCCAAAAACGATTCTAGGTCGACGCGAAGTACTCTTTAGTTCCCTTGCGAGAAAATGCCGCATAAACTGCGGTGTCTTTGATTGCGGTGACCTGGAAATATAGACCTCAGCATATATTTTTCTTATTCAACTCGATAGATTCAGGTATTTTTTACAAAAATAGACAGGTTTTTCATAGACGGAAAGCGAGTTCCTTTTTTGGGTTCCGTACCCAAAGGGTGCCAAACGGGACCCTATTACTGAGACTTCGCTGTCTGTCTGTCTGTCTGTCACCAGGCTGTATTTCATGAACCGTGGTAGCTAGACTTTCACAGATGAAACAAAATAAATTTAATATAAAGGCTCCCATACATCTAACGTGATTTTTTTGCGGTTTTTTTATAGAAAATGGTACGGAACCCTTCGTGCGCGAGTCCGACTCGCACTTAGCCGATTATTTTATCCTTTCCATGCACGGAACCTTCAAAACAATCCAAATACCGTCAACTTGTGTTACAACAGTTTTTAATTTATTAAATTATTATTTAGCATAGCGCGATCTTTTCGAAGACAATATAAATATCTGTATCGAGATCTAACTCAAAGAACTGTAATAAATTGGCTCCAATAAATAACAATCACAACGGCTCTGACCTACATTCTTTTTACAGTGCTGCTACGGTCGATTTGCTCTCACTCCTTCACAAGAACTTATTTGGTATTTTTTCCCCCCAGCCGGGATTTGAACCCGCGACCTATTGCTTGGAAAGATCTTGCAGTCTCAATTTAGTTTGTATTCAAGTATTCAGTATATTTTATTGCCATAAATGTCATGTTTATTGTCTGCGGTCTCGGCATTGTTTACATAGATGTAATTAAGTACCAGCTTGTGGTAAGTTGCATTTCCTACAGTGTTTGCGCGTCGACTTAGGTCAAAGAAGCAAATAAACAGCCTTGCTTAATTAGGCTGTTTAATGTCAAAAACCACTTATTTTCTATCTTTCAGTCCTCGATTAACGTCTACACGTGGCCTAGAACCACTTTATCGCCTGCAGCTTTAATCGTTCTAATGACCTTGGAGTATGCAATAATAGCCTGTTCTGTGTGTGGAGGAAGTTTTCCATCATTCGGTCAGACCGTCCGCCCTTACATTTCAGCAGAACGGAAACTTTACCGGAAATATCGCTGCTCATGCTCAATTGTCAGATCTCGCTGCTCATGCTCAATTGTCAGATCTGTATTCTTTTATCTTTGGCACCACACTCTCGTAGTATGTTTTATTCGGTAGTGCCATTGGTACGGATTTACAAGTAAGTACCTGAGAATTTAACAAATCTGATACTGATTTCAGCTAGAAAGTCAGTGAAAACGCTAACACTCAGTTTTAACTTTTTAGCTAAAAAGTTGTTAGTCAAATGATAAAACCCTAACAGCCCCCACTACAATGAGTTCGTAATAAGTATACTTGTAATATAATACAGGGTGTCACAGAAGGGTGTAATCATATTTTAGGGGGTTGTTAGCAACTTTCACTATGAAACCGATTTGATCAGAGCAACTTTATTTTTCATTGCTCCATACGTTTTGGTCCGGGCAGTCAGCCAATTTGTATAGAGAAGTGAATATTAAAGTTGCTCTGATTAAATCGGTTTCATAGTGAAAGTTGCTCAGAATGATTCCCTATAACAACTCTTTAAAATATGACTACACCTTTCTGGTACAACCTGTATAATAAACATATTATAAGTGTAATGTATGTACGTAATACCTGTAATGTACGTACATGTAAGTAATTTAACAAATCCGATACTGATTTCAGCTAGAAAGTCAGTGAAATTGCTAAAACTCAGTTCTAACTCTTTTTAGCCGAAAAGTTGTTAGTCAAATGCAGCCTCCGCTCCAATGCGTTCATAGTATACTCTACTCGTATGTGTCCACAATATTGTCTTCTTAATTTACATTCAATAATATTGGCGAACAATATTTGGGACAGTGCGTGCTCAAAACAAAAGACAGTAGGGGCTGAAATCACGCCAGTGCTAATGGACGGCCTGCGTGTCATTTCGATATAACAATATCACTTTACTAGTGTTGTTTAGACCTTTCGTAAGACGCTTTTGTTCAGCCACGTGAAGAGAAAAGATACGATAGGACCGGAATATTCACGTTCTTGGGACTGGAACAAACGAAAACTCAATCTTTTATTAAAAATTATTGATTGATGGCCGATTTCAGCAATAATCGTCGGGGGACATCGTTCAGGGAATACTTTATTTCCTTTTAAAACACACTACACTTGCACTAGGAGACACGAATTTTTAAGGGTCATCTTCAAGGCATATAGGGGATTTTAAGAGGCTCGCCTCCGACACAACCGCTAGACAGCTAAGAAAAAGAGCTAAGTGTGCCCTAAATATATATAAATGCCACTAAATATTGGTAAAATCGAGCTTATTATACCTCAAACATGTCTGCTGAACACTTAAAGTTATGCTGGCGTCTAAATATCATTTAAGATTATAGAGAATGCAATTTAAAATTGGTCGCTATGCATATAATAACAGAACCATTAGTTATAAAGATGATTTAAAAAAAGTGGCCAAGTGCGAGTCGGACTCGACCATAAAGGGTTCCGTAGTAGCATCATAATACACCTAATACACCTAGCCCAAATATCACTATCATTCTTCACCCGCAAATAATTACTTTGTTTTTCATAGTGTTTGTATCAGTTTGTATGAATTACAAAGTTATCTTTGCGGTTTTTAATTAATGTATTATATCTTAAAAACTACTTATTTTATTTTGTTCAAACTCATTTTCGTTGTGTGTATTGAGTTACACAGCATATATTTTTTTAGATTTTTCACTCTCTTACTAAAGTTAGAGGGACACACACACACACAATATTATTTTCCACTTTGGAAGAGTCTGTTTCTAAAGATTTACTTTGAGGAAAAATGGTTTTAGGAACATCAACGTCATTAAATTTTTAAAGAGCTATCTAAAGACCTAAAGACAACTATGTAAAGACATAGTCTAGATCTACATACCTAGTTTCAACTATCTAGTCTTTAGTTTCGGAATAAAATTGCTGTGACATACGGACGGACAGACGGACAGACAGACTTGACGAAACTAAAAGGGTTCCTTGTTTCTCTAACGGAACCCCAAAAAACAGAGCGCAGGAATTCACACACCACTATCCATTTTTATTTCGCCTCTACGTGGTAACCTGACCCGAAAACAGGGTGACCATGGTTGCTTTATATTGAATTGCTGGAGTACAGTATTGAATATGCTTAGTGGCAATTCAATATACACAGTCCCGATCCCAAGACCACCGTTCGTCGTAGGGCTAAGCAGGTACACTTACACACACACCACCACACAACACATACAACCTACACTACTTACACAACCGACACACCACATCTCAACTCATGAATTAAATTTTTAAAACCACCTAGGTACTTAAATCAATTTAAATCAACACTAGTTACTAGCTGCAACTAGCTTTTGTTATAATTTTTATGTTTGTAAGTATAATTGCTAAGTACGTCTGTCTTATAATATCTAAACAAAAAAATGTAAATCCGTTATTTTCTTGTCTTACTTAGCTGTGGATTTTTTAAGATCAATAAATAAAAATAAAAATAAAAAATTAAGTATAGGTACTTATGTCAAATTGTCGGTTTTTGCAATTCACAATTCTTTATTGCACACAATAATTTATACGGTTACATTAATAGAAAGCACATGTACAAAGGCGAGCTTATCTCTCAAAAGAGATTTTACATGAAATAAAATACAATGCTATCTATAAGCACATCTATAAGTCTATGAGACAATTTACACTGGGATAATGTAAAAGGTCCCATATACAAAGTACGGCAAGCAATTATTATAACATTATTAAAATTATTGTGTAACATTATGTTATATTTAAGTGCAAATTGAGCTTCAGAGCCTCTATTTCTGATTTGATTACACATATTTTGGACCAAGCGGCTAAAAGTAACAAAATATGTAAACAATAATACCTATGAAGAATTGTAAGAACGAAGAATATTCTATTAATTCCCACCCCGTTTCTTGCCACCGTACCCGGAAGGATACCGGGAAAATTGGGCGTAGTTGTAAACAAAATAGTTCCACAATAGAACAACGAGTTCCCAGCGAACCCCTCTGAAACTCAAAAGGGTTCTAAGGAACAATTTATATTGTACCCCCAAAAAGCGCGGATTGTAAATGAGATTTTCCGCTTTTATTCACTTTTATGGGCATAATCATAGGGAGCAAAGTTTTCCAATTGAAACTTTGTGCTTCCATTCTATCTCAATGTTTTTGGTATTTACGGATGTAATGTATCGTATTTTCGAGAACGTTTTTTTATTTATAAACTTGAGGTGAAAGTTTAGTGTAACTTTATCTCATGTCTGCTCAAGCGTTCAACGACCCCAAAGAACCAAAATCTGTTGTTCCTTTTTTTCATAGGTTTTGAACTTTATCTCGAGGTGGGTAGGTTGAAAATCGCGGGCCATGGAGTTTAGACCAGAGACTATATATCCAATTGACTGCGCCTGCGGGGGGATGCGGCTCGCCGAACGTTTGTTGTATACAACAAGCGTTCGCATACGCAACCTATGTACGATGACGGGCCGCCGCCAGACAGTTTCGCAGCGGCTGACCAATCACAGCTCTCTTACCTCGTCCCCCGCCGCCCGTAAATTAGTAAGTTGTGTTTCAAAGGAAAATATATCTATGCGCTCTCCACTGGATAAGTGCTCCCTGCTTTGGACGGACGATTTTGTAGATAAGTAATGTCTTTGTACGACATGTAGGTGTGGAAGTATGTCTCTTGATACAGCATCTATTGTAAACTTGGTGCCTTATCGGCATCTATCGAATCGTGCCCAATAGTGTCCTTAGCACCCCATAGTGGAAGTAATATGACAGTTTTCCCCATAGAGTTTGCATCCTCCTTTCTGCTTATTATCTATGGTTTTCCCCGTTGAAGGATTGGGCACATACTGGGAAATTGGGAAATGACGATATAACGAAATATTTGGACGCAGCTTCATGTTCTGACTACGCTTTTTATCGCGGCTTGGTTGGGAGTGGGAGTCTTATGAGAGAAAATGTTGTGGCTTGTGGTCCCGAATACTGGCGATAGGGGCTGTTTCAGCGGACACTGTACTGGATTAAAACATGTTTACATTGATCCAGTGTCAATCCAGTGCTGGAATCCAGTGATACTGGATCCAGCTACTGGATCTATGAAAATCAGCCTTAATGGAAAGTTGTGTGATCTTGCTTGTGTTTGACAGTCGTCAGCCTACGTCCTAGGTTTTTTATTAAAAATATTTGTAGTTTTCTGAAAAATAAAAACAATATAATATCTCTAAATAAATTGTACACAATGTACTCATTGTGAACGATATTCTATTCATCTCGCCCATTTCAATCACCCTTATTGGTAATAGATCCATGACTATACTTATTGTATACGTAGGTGAAATTAATTTGAAGACACATAAATTACTTGTCAGTATCGATTACGCCGTATCACATCTGCGAGATCTCACGTTAATTATCTATTCTATGGCCTCGGGGCGTCAAAGAATATTAAAGTAGATGTGAAACAGAATACCAATGTTATTGTCCAATTGAGTCTATTACTGTTTGTCTACTGGCACGGAATAATTGATGGTAAAGCTAGATGTTTTGAACTTTGTATCGTTTTAATATCAACCGTAAATCGTAACCGCTTAAAAAAGTCTGTTGATAAAACTATCCCCGATCCGTCTTATTTGTTAGACACAGACTAAAACAGTACCTACAGTCTATTCGTGATAAGAATGCAGTGAAATTTAAATTTAAATCTGTTAACACACAGGGCAGGACACATCCTTCGCGTTCGAAAGATTGCCTTCAACTGGTCACTGTGAACTTGGCTTGATAATTGGAAACGATTTGATTGGTTACGGGGCGTGGCTAGGCCGCCGGACAGTGATGACTTTACTGCATTCTTATCACGAATAGACTATAGTCAAGTACCTTTACTCCAAGTGGCCAGAAATTTAACAATTATTAACCTCTCTCATCGGAACTTGGTCTGCTGGAAGAGATATCTTTTTAGAGATAAGCTCGCCTTTGTATACTATGTTTATTTACTTTTTGTTTGTTTCAATTAATTGTGCGCAATAAATAAAAGGATGACATCACTAGGCAGTGGATGCGGGAGGCACAGGACCGGAGCGGATGGCGTGATAGAGGCCTATACCCAGCAGTGGGTAGGTGTGGGCTGATTGATGATGATGATGAATAATACATTATGAAATTACAATAATAAACGTGGTGTTAATAATGAAAACTAATTTTGCTAGGCAACCCACTCGCGATATATTTTCCAGCATACAAAATTTGATAAAAAAAAACAAGTTTCATCCCAGTAACAGATGGGTCGGATCTTAGACTAATAGAGTTTCTTGCATTTGACAACCGACACGCTACCGACCCACAGTGGTGTGCCGAAAGCTTCAATCGCATTGTGGGAAACTAACAATAAATAATAAATAAATAAAAATCATTTATTGATCAAAAAAAAGTATAAAGTTTGACCCTGGTCCCCACACTAGAATACCCTGTGTTGTGGGAATCAGTTTCTTCCGTTCAGGGCAAAAGTTATTAACAGTTTTCACATATGCCTTATCCCACACATAAAACTTGCAAAACGCCCTAAAATATTACCTTACTGTTACAACCGGTATTGTGAGTGTGACTATACTTATGCCCGGTTTCTCGTAGACCTTTTTTTCCCCAAAATTGCGCGACAGATTGTCAAACTCCGTTTAAATGTAGTTTGGGTTGCTGGAAGATTTAACAGACAGACTGTCAGCAGTTTGTCAAGATCTCCAATTCAAACCTCAGATCAGTGAAACTCTTTGTTCCTCCTTCCTCCAAGTATTTAACAAACTTTCAATGTCAACAACTCAACAGACGTTTGACTAATTTGACGTTTGGATTAAGGATAGAGACAAAGTTATGTGCTGGAGGGAAACAGTGTCTGAATGAATATGGGACAATGGGCTGGGTTACCACGTTACCACGTTACCACATACAATATAAAATCAGCCGTCAACGTATTTTTCTCATCATTTGCGTTCTAGAAACTCAAAGCTTGTCAACAGATTGTTATTTGTGTCAAACTGCTGACTGTTACATCAAATTAAAACCGTAACAGAAACCAGCCGTTATACTCGTAATAAAAAAGTACAGTCAGTCATTCAGTTACCTGACCCCCTGCGTATAGAATTAATTAGTCTGTTATAAATACTTCCCGTAATATAACACCCCTGGTTTATTAACGATGATTAATTCAAAATAAAAGCACGCGATTGGCTGATAGCGGCACTTGTTTGGCTCATAGCTGCACGTGATTGGCTGAAATTAGTTAGTTAATTGCTCCGTTAGCTAATCGTAATTTTTGATCAGCGTCTCGGAATCCGGGGGTAAATTCCATTGCCAACCTGTGGTTCATCGGTCATAATGTTTCACTCTGAATTCACCGTGTCATCGTTAGACCATTTATCCGTGTCTTAATTATTTAATCAGTAATCTCTCAGGAGTTACAGTTGTGTAGATAAATATAAATATCACTAAGTAATTAGTTAATTGTTCATTTATTATATCTGCCATGTGTGTGATAAATTGTCTTAGTTTTAAGCAGTAACTGTGTAGCGGTTTTTCATCTTAACTAGGTCATAGGATATAGTTTAGTACAGGAGATACTTAAATAAGATGCTGTCTATTAATAGTACATAATAAAACAAGGGAGCAAAGTAATTGGTCACATCATATCAGACGAGGTTGGTTTACCAGCTCGAGCTGCCGCAGGCGAGAGCAGTAAAGAACCGAGTATGTTATTAGTTATCACCAATTTCTCACGAGTTTCATACGACGTTTTTCAGCACACTTGTGAGGAAAAATCTACATATTCATCGGTACTAGACATTTCACAATTAAAACAATGAATTAAAAGTTATATTTGTTGGAAACTGGATGAGAGCAGAGGCAATGCAAAAGCCAAACAAATAGCTTCATATAAATATGCTTCTAAATACATCTGTTTTCTTAGTTTCCTTGTAATTTGTTAAAAATAAAATGATTAGTCATCTTAATTTGACAATAACGACATGTATTAATTAATAATTAAAGTCAATTAAAGTTATATTTTTCTAGCATAAAAAAACACTTTGCTGTCATTACTTATCCAAAAACTATCAGAGCGGTAATATTATAGCGAAAATTTATGGTTGTTTAGAATCAAATAGTATTTAGTCAATTTAAATTAATACAGTCTGAGATTTTAATACAGTCGGAAAGCAAAATTACTAGATGAAGCTGGAAGATATTGAACAGTCAGGCACTTTTTTCTTGTACGATGGTATGGAACCCCTCGTGTGAGAGTCTGCCTCGCACTTGACCGATTATTACTATTTACTAGAACCACTGAACCGATTTTGATAGAACATCTTCCCTTACCTACTTTCATCTCCATCTCCTATCCAACATGGTATGCTGGAAGAAATCTCTAATTGGAGATAAGCATGCCTTTGTTCATGTTTTTTCTATCATACATAAGTTATGTGTTTGTTGTCATGTGAGTAGTACAAACAATAAAGAAATTACTAAGCCTAAGAACTATACAGGTAGTCTACTACACGTTACACAGAAAACTACTTAAAAAGTGTCTACTCGTTGGATCACTCGGGTGCCAAGGACACACAGACAGACGCTTCAAACTTATAACACACCTCTTATTTGTTGGGATTTAGCCGAGAAAATCTGTGTATATTTAGATAAATTCGATCTAAATCCGTTCAGCAGTGTTTGCACGATTGAAAAACCAACATTTACAATTAAGTAGTACGAATGGACGGGAGCAAAAATATAAAAAAAATCATAAAAGTAACCCAAATCACGATGGGGAAATCCGTGACATGAAACTAAACAGCGAACATCAATCATCGCTAAAACTGCACTAGAATACCGCTTAAAACCGGTAAAACTATAAAAACTCATAACGGTGCAGAACAGAAATAAAAACTCATTAAAAATCCAATCGCATATTTCATCCACAAAAGCCACCATTGCGTTTTATCCGAGCGCTGTACAGGGTTATGTTATAAGGTTGGTTATGGTATAATGGAACATCAAACAAATCTGACTTATCATATTATGTAGATATACATAATAATTCACCAAGTAAAAAACTAAAAAAAAAACGGCCAAGTGCGAGTCGGACTCGCGCACGTAGGGTTCCGTACCATTATCTATAAAAAACCGAAAAAAAAAACACGTTAGTTGTATGGGAGCCGCCCTTAATATTAAATTTATTTTGTTTTTTAGTATTTGTTATTGTAGCGGCAACAGAAATACATCATCTGTGAAATTTTCAACTGTTTAGCTACCACGCCACGGTTCATGAGATACAGCCTGGAGACATAAAAATGGGACCAAGCTTATATTGTTATGAGTAACCCTTTAAAAAAAAAGAATTTTTGAAATCAGTTCATAAATAGTAGTATAGTCATAAGTTCCGATGTAACACACATTAAAAATAATAATGATAAATAAAAAACGCGTGTAGCACCGTACACGTGTTAGAAGTAAAACTTCTGTAGCTAGATCATTAAGTGGTACCTATACTATACACCTATACCTACCTATACTAAAAGAGATTTAAATTTCCAATTTTGAGATCCAATCTCTGCTTCAAGTTACTTTTAAGTTTCAGACGTCCGATTATTTGAAATTATTTTATACTTGTACTTACTTTTAATACGTCATGTCATTTATTTCCCACCATTCCTTATCTACAATTTGTCGCGCTCGTGGTGATATACTTAACTCATTCAATAGTGTCACTACGTCACTACTATTTGCATCTCGCTCAGATTATATACCATCTGACGTCACGTCTTTAAGCCGTCTCGCTCAAATGTATGCATTGCTTTGCTTGTTTTAGAAATCCATATCGACCCGTGTGACATTGATGAAACTCTTTTCTTACAAACTGTATGGATCGCATCGCACAGCTGTCAAACATAAGTTCCGGTTCCAACAAAGAGGTTGAACGAAGTAGTTTGAGTCATGTCAGGCGGCGGCGGCGGCGCCATCTTGGCCATACCGGAAATCAAGAACTCGTGGAAGAATGCTTAAAATAATTTTTATTTGTTAACGTTTCATCAGGTTTTTCTCTCACTAATTAACATTCTTTATTGTACGAATGTATTATTATCTTATCTGATTAGTTAAAAACCGTATTGAAAATAGTTGCGGTTTTAAAAGTCTTCAGCCGACCCTGACGTCACCGATTCCAATTTCCGTTACATTTCTTAGCCACTCGTGATAGCACCCGGCTAGTAGCGATTGAAAAGCAAATATATGAATAACCCACAGTTGAGAGGTTAAATAAATTTTACCCCCGTGCCCCAAGAAGTTTTACTTCAAAAAACATACAACCTAATTAAGAACCCCCTCCTTTTTGAAGTCAGTTAAAAATAAAGTCTCGCTGTAAAGTTTTCTCGCTTGGTTAGTAAAGTGAGAAGTGCCCGTAACCACTGAGCATGAATGTAGATACTTGGTTATTTCGGCTAGGTTAAGTCAGAAGTGCCCGTAACCACTGAGCATGAATGTAGGTAGATACTTGGTTATTTCGGCTAGGTTAAGTCAGAAGTGCCCGTAACCACTGAGCATGAATGTAGATACTTATGACTGTTTAGTAACCACTGAGCATGAATGTAGATACTTATGACTGTTTAGTAAGCGAGAGATGTATACCAGGATCGCAGC
Source organism: Argyresthia albistria (assembly GCA_963457715.1). NCBI lineage: Eukaryota > Metazoa > Arthropoda > Insecta > Lepidoptera > Argyresthiidae > Argyresthia > Argyresthia albistria. The sequence continues at coordinate 8,598,080 of OY735273.1, forward strand.
AAGTGGAGGTCTTTAGTCTCTGTCTACTCTTTCCTCGGGTAAAAAGGCGTGAGCATATGTTTTCAACCGACTTCAAAAAAGGAGGGGTTCTCAATTCGGCTGTTTTTTAGGGTTCCGTACCCGAAGGGTGCCAAACGGGACCCTATTACAAAGGCTCCGCTGTCCGTCTGTCCGTCCGTCTGTCTGTCAGAGAGCCCTTCAGCATGAACTGTAATAGCTAGAGAGTTGAAATGTTTCACAGAATGTGTATTTCTATTGCCGCAACAACAGAAAACACTGAAATACGCGAAAAAAGGGTGTTTAGAATTAAATAATAGGTATTAAGTAAACAATACAATAGCGCCTGACATTTTTTGAATAGCAAGATTGCCGTTTTAGGCACAGACGACGACGGTCGATGGTGCGGAAGCCCTCGTGTGCGAGTCAGCTTCAGCTTCAGCTTATTTTCCCAGTCGCGTTGCTCCCGTTTCTTATGTTTTTTCGTCTCAATTTTTACCTGCAGTTAATTTCTTATTTTTCTTTGTTGTGTTGCGTTAGCCCTGTATATCTCAGACATATTTCAGCAAAAATCATAATTTCCCGCTGTATCGGCAAAGCGCATAATTTTCGGTGCACCCCGCTACCAAGATATGCAACGATACAAATTATTATCGCTCGATTGTTTTGCTGTCCTTCTCCAAGTGAAGTGTTTTGAGTGAGATGTCACTACTGAGACGAGCGATAAGAGGATGTGATGAGTTTCACAGTAACTGCATTTGAGCCGTGAAAACTGTGTTCACACAACGTTAAAGGGTATTTAGGCCTCCATACACTAGGATGGAATAAGTGACACGATCGCATAAAATGTATTTATGTAATTAGGAATTTTGGATTACACAGATAATACTAGTGGCTCTGTGAGCTGTAGACCTCGCGAGTATGTCGGTGGGAAAGCTGAACTGCTAACACACATAAAAAAATAACCCAAATAATGTTCTTTCAATAACACATACAAACTTATGAATGTACCTGGTTACGTACATGCAGTATGAAAGTAGCCGCACCAATAACTTTGTAAACTACATTTCGCTATCTTTAATACAACCTATTGACTTTTTACTAAAATTATATAGTTTGTTTCACTCTCATGGTCTTTACGAATCCAACGACACCTCATTTGTTAATATCCATTGAGCCGTTTGGGTTGTAGCGATTTTTTTACATTTTAAAACCCCATATCTCCGCCATTTTGAAAAAATCTAAAAACTGGCTCAAGTAAAAAATTCTATTTATTTTTCCAACCTGCTCACAAAATTTCACGAGAATCGGTTCATAAATGCGACCTGTAGAGGAGAACAACCGGACATACGAAAGCATTTTTGCCCAAACCTGAAACGGAGACGCTTCGCTCGCTCGGTCAAAAAGGAAATATAACAATAAAAGATATGAACAGAAATAATGTTTGAAAATAAATTGTTTCGTTCTTTCAGAATAATTATTTTATTAAATTGTTCAAAAGTCTGCGGGTTTATTACAGTAACTATTAGATCGAATAAAGGCCATAAACCGGGAACAATAGTCATAAAGCTTAATTATTATAAATAGTTAAATACATTATCATCGCGATGACGCGCGTTCGTTGGCTGTGGCCGATTCTCTAGGGCACACACACTAAAATTACTTGACAATATTAGCTCCGACGCTCTTACGCGGTTGCCATAGATTTCATTTTCGAACTCACTTTTGAATTAGTTCATCAGTACATTAAAATAATTCAAAAGTAAGTTTGAAAATGGAATCTATGGCGACCTCATAAGAGCTGTCGGACTTAATATTGTCAACTAATTTTAGTAAGTGTAACCTAGAGAATCGGCCACAGTATCTCATTAATTCGGTCGGACAGTTAAAATTTTAATAGGCCATTAGGCAGAATATTACTGTCAGGTACGAAGTTTTGTGGCTTAATCGTTGTAAAAGCGATATTTTCGCAGCATAATCATCGATGCTTTCGGACCGTGATTAAATATTAACAGATTTTAAAATATTGTAGGCACATAGACGTAGCAAATATTGAATTCTTACTACCCGTATTTTCGAATTTGTTGAAAATCGTTAGGAACGACAGATTGAAGAACAAATTAGGGCATTGTTCTCATTAGGGTTAACTGTTTCGCATCCATATTACTTTTATCATCATCATCAATCAGCCCACTGCTGAGTATTAGGTCTCTTATGTTAATTTTATATGGGGCGTAGACGTAGATGCCTGGCTAGTAGATACCTTTCGCTCTCTCAATCACCCGCAATGTTACTACGCTCACTATCTCACTCATACACTCACGCAACACGTGCCGTGTACATAATAAACGACACGTATTTCAATTCATTTTTTTTTCCACCAACCCGCACTGAGCCAGGATGGTGGACTACGGTGCAATCTTACTTGTATCCGAATAAAAGCCTGTGCTCCTCAGTGGGAACATAAATAAGCTACATTACTAGCTAAGACTCTGTTCTCGTGAGGCGGTATCTGTGTTGGAAGAAACGGTGGCGTAAGTAAGTAATCCAGTGGATGGTGGGGCGCGGTGTAACCTCACCACCTGCATACGGGATCGGTTTATACGATTAGCCCGCACTGCGCCAAAATACCGTTTTGTAGTTTGGACTAACTACTACAGTAGCGACTCTAGCGACGAGTAGGTGTTATAAACGTGTAAAAATAATTGTAGGGACTTCAACTGTCCGCACAACGCAAACATTGTTTGTGACCTAAGGCAAAATTAATAAAACTAACCAAAGAGTTATTTCTAGGGTTCCGTACCCGAGGGGTGCCAAACGGGACCCTATTAATAGGCTTTCGCTATCTGTTCGTCCGTCTGTCCGTCAGCGGGTTATACAGCACGAACCGTAATAGTTGGAAAGTGGAAACTTTCAAAGAATGTGTATATCTGTTGCCAGTTGCCACTACAAAAACAAATACACGAAAAAGTGTTTAGAATAAAAGAGTATAAAGTCAATAGCGCCTGACTCTTTTGGATAGCAAAATAACGAGATGAAGATATTCTCGTAATAACTATCAGGCACGTGGATCTTGTACGCACGGCGACGTGAGATGTGAGAGTCCGGCTCGCTCTTGACCGATTTATTTATACCATTATTCCTTGTTGATACATAGACTATTCGTTTTTGTTACCTTATCTAACTTAACTTAATATTGTGAACTAACTTATTCATTGTTGAGCAACGTTTCATAGAGTTTTGTTATTTTGTCCGGAATTGATTACATCGATTGTTCTTTAAAGTAAAGGTATATTTTTTTAAGTAGTCACCTTTTTTCCGTTTCTGTCTGGCTGGATACCTGAAAAAAAAAATAAAAACATAAAGCACAAAGCAAGTTCTTATGGAATTTTTGGGAAACCTCGGAGCGAGTGTCCGACTCGCACTTGGCCGATTTTTAGGGTTCCGAATTTCCGATCCTTAAAAGGAAAAAAGTACCCTTATCATTATCATCATCTTTTTGTCCATCCGTCCGTCCGTCCGTGTGTCAAAACGCGAGAACGCGTTGACGTATCAGGCTGTATATCAATTGTTAAATTCTGTAGTCGCATAAAGCTGTGAAATAATCAACCTTCTAGGTCGACGCAATCGAACGCTACGACTGTTTATGCTGTAAAATTGTTGGATTTTCATAGTAATCGCAATGGACCCAAAACCTATATGTAGAGTACTTTCCGTAGACTTACAATCATGAAATTTGGCACAAAGCAAGCTCTTATAGCACAAGTAAGAAAAAAATCTGAAAACTGCAAATTTCTGTCTTTCTGCAAAAATATTCAATTTGGTTTACATGGATGACATCAAACTTGAGTTTTTATGTAGGCAACCTAATTACACGTGTTATGCTCTCCTAGTGTGATCGGAACCCTTGGCGCGCGAGTCATACTCGCACTTGACAGTTTATTTATTATCCTATAGCCTGTAGACTGTAGGTGTATTCCGAAATCGCATTACCTCTCCAACCGTGAAAGCCTCTTTCCATTTAATTCTATTGAAGGTGTAAAAGCAAATTGATTATGATTACACAATAACGTAAGGTTTAACACAGAAAAAAAATACGTTGTTACCAAATGAACAAGCCCGACACCCCTCCACCAACCCGCACTGAGCCAGCTAGGTGAGGTACGGCTCAGTCTTACTCGTATCCGGCTAAAGGCTTGTGCTCCTCATACACATATCACACAATATGAACGAATATTGGTCCCCTCTAATTGGTCGCAGAAGCACCAAATAGTGCTTGACTTTGACAGTGACTATTGCAAGGGGATGAGAACTTAATTTCCCCTAATTTTAATGTCGTTTTTTTTTCCTTTTCGGCCAGGAGAATGACAATCTCTCGACCGAAAGGGTTTTAAGTCAGCCCACAGTCACAGAAAAAAAACTATGCGTTATTTAGTTTACCGTTAATACGTTATGACATTATACTTTTCAAATTATAATGTAATGTAATTATAATGTATGTATTATAATATTATTATCGTAATTATGCGAAGTATACTTTTTTTCTCTAAATATGTAAGTAATCCTAATTGTGTATAACGGAAAGAAACTGTCTCCCAAGACACAGGTTACCCTAATTTGGGAGACAGGGAGACCCTTCTGCTAAGGACTTGTATTATGAAATAAACGTATTTTTACTTTTTTTCTTTTACTTTTTAAATATTTTCATGTTGTAACCAAACTAAAAGTGGAATGCACACTTGAACAAACATAACGGTTAGATATGTAAAAGATCCTTTACACAATGTCTTTGGTAAATATAATGATACAGAAAAGGTTCGGACAAGATAGCAGTAGGGACGTTTCAGTCTCTCCTTTTGATCCCAAAAATACTTTTCTAATGGAGACCTCTGTAAATTCGTTTGAATCTGTTGTGTATTCTTGTCTGGTCTGTGTAAAAACGAATGTTGTTTTATTTCGTCTATACGCTAGGCCCCTGTCTTTGTAATGGAGTTCATTGTGAAGCCGATTTAAATAAAACATGGCTAATGGCCGATTTCAATAACCCATCTATCCTCAATCTGCAGATAGATAGGATAAAATTTGACATAAGTTCCATAGCGCAAATGTCAAATCTAACTCTAGTAATGTGAAAACCACGGATTATTGCAAATGGCCGTTAGACATATCGCTGGGAAGTCTACTATCTACTACCATTTAGAAAAAATAAGCATTAAAATCCGTTCACCCATTTGTTAACCGCTAGCGTGTCATTACGACACACTACACAAAGTCAGACATTTTATAATAAAATACCTAATGAAGCAACGGACCAACCAGAAAGGAGGTTCAAAAACTATGTCAAAAACGGCCTATTGAAGAAGTCTTATTACAGTGTAAAAGAATATTTAGATGACAAAACTGCATGGTCTTTACCATCTCAGCGCACAGAAATCCAAAGAGGGGCGATGGACTGAGTCAGTACGTCTCTCCTCGGTGTATTTCCTTAGACTTAAGTAGAAATACATAACATTGTATTTTTAAGGCTCTGATATTTTAAAAGAGGTACGGGGGAGGTTTCTTGCCCTTCTTTGCTCCATCCCTAAGCCCACAACTTCCGAACGGGCGGTAGCATACAAAAATATTAATATTATATTGACGTTGACTAAGTAATATGTATGATTTTATGGTTAACTAGCTGACCCGGCAGACTTCGTACTGCCTCAATTTAATATGAACTTTATTTAATAGCAATAAAGTTCAAATTGACTCTAGAAAACGATTGACTCTAGAAAATGTTTGTATGGGAAATAGAAAAGGGCTGTTTTTAGGGTTTTCCCGGAAATTATTCGATTTTTTCTCGCCTTTTGAACCTTCCCTAGACCTCCACGAACATTTCAAGACTAAGATAAGATAAATCCGTTCAGCCGTTCTCGAGTTTTAGTGAGACTAACGAACAGCAATTCATTTTTATATATATAGATAAAAAAATTAAACTGAACTGAAACTGACACCCCAAACTTACAAAATCCCTCGTCGTCGGTGGTTACGATAGCCTCGAGCTTAGCTAGCTTGGTCATCATTGCAGCCTTTGCTGGCCGCGCTAAAAGGCCTTGAGCTGCGCTATTCTGCGCTTTCGGCCACCAAAAGTGCTGCCAGCAACGCAGTCGTTTCATTACAGACCGTGGCAGTATTTTAATGTACCTCTATGTTTCGTGTATTTGTAGAACTGGATCAGTTAATACAAAAATATTATATTTTTTAAGTAGTATCTGAACCCGGGATCAGTTGATAGGAGTCATCGAAATCAGTTACTACTTTAAACGGATCCCGGGATCACTTTAAATGGCTGTTTAAAAGACAACAATGCTGTAACTAAACTGTAACTGGCTTGTCCCAATAGACCATTTAGTGCTATTCATTATTCAACCATAACTCGCTAAACTAATTAAAAGCTGCTAAAGCAAGTTGTCACTTTGTTGCTTCACTGCAAAAGCTTCACACAATTTTGTAGAATAAGCCTCTTGCTTGGGATATGTTTTTGACGTCCAATATATTATAGTGGGAGAGACTGGGACAATGTTCAAGCGAAATAAAGACTGTTTGAATAATATAAATACAGCGTCACTCGTTTTCCAATACCGGGTGCAGCAGAGGCACAGTTGAGGAGTGTCTGTTCATTATTATCCATTAAACAGGAAACGAAAAAAACAAAATAACAGTTTTGTAAAGTTTTATAAAGAGAAATAAGCCCTTTTGTTCGGAACGTCGTTTTTTATGTTGGAAATACATGCTTTTTGCACAGAATTTAACAGATATGGATGAGATTAGTAACAGTTTTGGAAAAAATATAAAAAAATAATCTTATAAGCGAAATAGGACCTTTTGAACAGCCACTCCTAAGTTAAGTCACTAGATTTCAAAACCAGCCATGTACGTACACCTTGGCAAGAAATGTTAGAAAAAAATGGCAAAATTTGTGACATAATATAAGTGCACCACTGCGTGTCTTGATTGGCAAACCAAATATTTCTGTATGTTGCCATCATATATGCATTTCTTGCCAAGGTGTACGCCCTCATATTTTCAACCCTTCGCCTGGATAATAAACTCAAAAACCGATGAAAATTTGGAATAAAGACAACTTCTGGCTTTAAGCGAAAGGTAGCTAGGTTTAACCGCTCGTAATTCGTAGACATCTTTGTAACAGACAACTTGAACAGATCGCCATTTCGAGGCTTACTCGAGATAACTCTATTCTCTTACAACTACATACAATTAATAATAAAAACAACAAATACAATATTTTCAAGAATTTACTACATAGCACTCACCCTCAAACACACACACACACCATCACACACCCTCATCCGCACGCACACACATGCATACACCTTCACTCATTTCATTACTCACAATTGAGGACCTTCTTAGTTGGCGTAACCTCCCCGACAACATCAATTTTAAACTTATTTTTAACTAGAGCGTAACTGGTTCTCTCTCAGAAGCACACCGGTCGAACAAACGAACAATGAAGAACAAATAGATAGATAAGATGTGTCGACGAGAGGGTTTAGCGACATGTCTAGTTTTATAACCCAACTAAGATACAGGTAACACTAGTTCGTTTAGTCGAATAATGACCAATTCTAAAAATTACAACATACTCTAATATTGACCGATTCTAAAAATGAGCAATTCGTAAAATGTACAATTCGCAAAATGGAGTTGTATGTTTAATGTTCAATCAATGCATCATACATACCTATCACTAGACCTTAATACCTCAATTATGCGTACATAGGTTTAACAACATAGAAGTTGGAGAATAATCTATTTCAATAAAAAAAAACAATTGACAAAGATAACAAATCGCTACGCCATTTCCTACACGGGGTGCTTCGTCATCCCTTGTCTTCGCATAACATTTTTTGTCCTAATTTTTATCCGCATATTGAATTTGTCATAACATAACTTTAATGGCCAACTTTCTCATAACAATACTTTACTGTTTTGGTTGGCATAACATGCTTTTGGTAAATTTTCAGTAAGGCTATTTTTGTTTCGCAGAATAGATTTTTGACATATTATGTTTTTGGCTAATAATGATTTATATACCATTTATCAGAAGGAATAAATTTAGTTAAGTGAAAAAGTAATACGTAAGAAAGTAATTGTGTAATGCCAAACAATATTATGACAGAAAAAAATATGCAATCCGACCCCAAACCGGGTGCTTCAAGCCAATTATTCAATACTTCAGTTACAAAAATTCACACAATTTATGACTACATTACATTAGTTTACATTAACATTAGTTTTTGGTTTCAGCTCCATAAACATTTTTCTTCTTTTGGATTTCCTATGTTGTATTTTTAATGGCCTCATTTAAAGATCACTTTTTTAAGATTACATGTAAGCACGGCTATGGATTTTTGTTGACGTAATAAAATAAATAAATAAAAGTTGAAGCAGTGGGCCTAAGTATGCAATCGTTTCCGTATCTCTGTCTACCACCGCGGAATAACTTTGGCCAAAAAAGTCCGGCCATTTGGGTCACTTTGCTTGAGTGGACACGCCGATAGGAGATTGAAGAAGGGGACATATTTTGGTATAGTTTATGTGGAAACTAATACGTTATTTAGTTACTTTTAAAAACTTGTGGAAGCCTTTACTACTCCATATCTGCGGCGATCTGCTAGCCCCCTGTCACGCAAAATGGAATATTAAATAACCGTCTAAAACTAGGCCCAATTATGTTATGCATCTTCCGCCTCGTACGGGAAAAGGCGGGACGCAATGTTTGTTTTGTTTATAAAACTTCTACCCCTTTCATTCTTTAAGCTTAAGTCACAGAACTAGGCATAGAAAACTGGGCCCAATTATGTATGCATCTTTCGCCTCGTACGGGAAAAGGCGGGACGCAATGTTCGTTTTGTTTATGAAACTTCTACCCCTTTCATTCTTTAAGCTTAAGGCACAGAAGAGATAATAGCTTAAGGTCCCAGCTGCAGCATCGCTACTCGGTGGTTGTGATCGTAAAGTTGTGTCAGAGGCTCTAATATGTAGAGCAGCTAGATAACTTCTGACAGTTGGGTTGATTGAAAGTAAATAATTTCTCCAAGATTTGATATGATTATATACTTATGTTGGAAAATAAGTACGATGTGGTCAATCAGTTGAGCTGCTTCCGTAGGCGCCTTGGAGATCTCCTTTTTCACATGAACTGGTTCGTGGATTACTTAGAAGTGATCGTCTGATAAAGCAGTCGCACAGCGATCGGCAGGAGCACGCACGCGTCGCGAAGTTAGCAGCGATCGGCAGGAGCACGCACGCGTCGCGAAGTTAGCAGAATTTCGAATGCATAGCTTTCATCCTTTTGACAGCTGTAGTTGCAAGCGTGAAAAATCGTACTTTGCCGAAAAGGCGGCGAATTTGAATTTCGAACTATTTTATGTTTTTTGTGCGTGCATTTGCAATGAATGACAGAAATACCAAACAACGACTATGATTATACAAAGAAACGTTTCAGAGTCCCTTATATTTTCAACACTCATCAAACCGAATTATTAAACTCTGCCCAGGCGCATAAAAGCTGTATTATACAAAATCTCTTTTTGCCATAAAGAAAATATATACCGACAGAACAAAAACCTCGTTTTCACTAGGTTTATGAATCTCGGGCAGCGACAATAGAAAAACATTGAAATCCCCCGACCAAAATATCAAAGGCTATCAAAAGCGGATGAGACATATACGGCCGCAATACTTTTACGTTGACCATATTATTGGAGATACTAATATTTTATATATAAACTTGAATACCTTCGTAATCAATTTCGTAGCAAAATGGTAAACTATGGGCATCGGAACGCCAAATTCAATGGTTTTACTGGCTATTATTTACCTCCTTGCCACAAGATTAGTGTAGTTGTTGTGTAGTTTTTTTTTATTTCTCGTTGCGGTGACCGTTAAATGACAAACAAAATATAAGAATTTCTAAATGATATACTTTATTATCGAGTTAAAAGTACGAAAAAATGTCGGTAACACAAGCAAATAAAGCTGCCAAAGTCAGCAATACAAGCATACAGCAAGTAAAACTTTTACAGCTCATAATCCATACATATTTAATATCAGAAATGCAAAATAAATTCGTTACATAATATGGTTCTCCTGGCCGGAAAAGAAAAATATTTGACATTAAAATTAAGGGGAGTTATGCTTTCATCCCTTTCAATAAATGTTTTCAGACGTCTGGTGTCACCTGTCATGCACCCTATGGGGGGTGTCTTAAAGATAGTGAGGGGGTTAACGCAGCAATTATGAATAAATATAGCCCATTAATGTCCTTACCAAGGAGCGCAGGCCTTTACCCGGATACCACTAATATTAAGCCATACTCCGCCACGCTGGCTCAGTGCGGGTTGGTAGTTCCGTACGCCATCAGTAACTGTCATAATAATTGAAACAAAAAGTAAACTTTAGAAAAAACCGACTTCCACAAACCCTATTTGATTAGATTGAGTTTAATACAAACTGTTACCCCTTATCCCCCCCCCCCTCCTTGGGGACTTAATTTTGTCAAATCCCATCTCAGTGCTACCCCACGCTACTAAGGAACCTCTGTACAAAGTTTCATGACTCTAGGTCCACCGGTTTAGGCTATGCGTTGCCTGCCCGTCAGCCACGCATTGTATTTGTACCTAGTATTGAGAAGTTCTGGTGGCCATATGTGGTCTTCATCAGCACTTCCGCATCAGAATATTATGCTTATCATGTGCATTTGCACGAGTTATTATGAAAAACACAAAAATCACTATAGGTCTGCCTATAATATTTGAAGAGTTCCCTCGATTTCTCCAGGATCCCATCATCAGATCCTGACCTGGTGTCAATGGGACCAATGGGAAGGTAAACCCTTTCAAACAAAAAAATAATTTTCCAAATCGGTCCATCCGTTTAGGCGCTATCAGGGCACATACATAAAAAAAAAACAAACAAACATCCGGACGAATTGTAAACCTCCTCCTTTGGGAAGTCGGTTAAAAAGCGTGTGCACCTTCGTGAAACGGAAACACTATACCCGCCGGAACAAAAACAATAATACGCAATTTTTCGCTCCAATAAACAGGACAAATTGTAGCAAGACACGCCAAGCCCAGGGGAGGGTTCACGTGGCACACAATATAATCAGGAGTCTGGGTCTGGTGAAAACCCTGGCGTGCAATAGACCAGTGAGCTGTCCGGTGGATTGGTTCGTTGCGATGATGTAATTAAAGTGAGAATACCATGAAATATCCCGGGACAGTCCTTGTCTCTCAATTTTGTTTTATCCACACCGTAATATGCAAGGTGTAAATGAATTAACGCAAAATGAAAAACTACTTTGTTAGGGATGTCATTCTGAGCAACTTTCATTATGAAACCGATTTGATCAGGGCAACTTTATTTTTCACTTTCTACTACATTTTGGCCTGAGTGGATCAGCTGATTTGTTTGGAGGAGTGAAGTGTAGTTTCTCATTTTGCGTTAATTAATTGAGCAGTCTATTGTCTATTAAATTTAATCTATTTATTGATAGTATCAGTAGTTATGTACATATCGGTGAATAGAAATCTTTCCGACTCAATAGGCTTGTGGCCAAGGTTTATTTATTTATTTATTTATTTATTTATTTATTTAGGGGTTACAAACAGGACAAGTTACGTTACAAAAACAAACAGAGGACAAATATACAGTCAATTAAAATCTAACTTATCCCTTTGGGTATCCCACTTATGGGTTAAATGGTGTAGAAAAAATTAGCTCCGAATGAGCAACAACTAAAGTACTTATGCGCTAAGAACATACATACTTACAAAAATAAATAAAATTAAAAACCAAAATAAAGAATAAAAGTTGAATCAACCAAAAAAATTTGTGCATTGTAAACATTTGGGTTACATCTATTGCACAAACGTGCAATTAAGGGTTAAGTACAATAAATTACCACACCACAGCTTTGAGTAAATATGTATACATAATAACTCAATGCACCACAGTCAATGATTATTATCCTCGAGTAATCCAATAAATCTAGGAACAAGTCTTAAGTTGAAACATTATGTACAAAATGGCTTGAAATTCTCAGAATTGTATATTTCCAGCAGATATAAAGTCAATTTTGTGCAAAAAAAGACAGCATTTGATGGCACTTTTACACGACGTCGTTCTGTTGTTATTTCATAGAACTCAGGAACAAAAGTTCCGTTTTGACAGTTCATAAAAAGTATCTATTTTGACTTGACAGGCCACAAGCCTATTGTTGACTCTGGATATGGCTGTCACTGTCGAATTATCCAAAAATTACTGATCAAAATAAATAAGCAACTCAGACTTGGACCTTCATGACGGAATGACGACAATTTCTCGGCTAAATATGTCATGTTGGGAACTATTATCTCTTCTGTGGTTGGGAGTAAAGTTGGTCCGTGTAGTATATGCCATGTGGTGTCCCTACTCCCTAGCGTACACCACGTTTGGCGTTGTTAGCTTACACGGGTTGAATATCAAATTGGCTAAGGACTTACGCTGGCTAATAAAATTATAAAGACAAAATACCGCTGGACACTTAAACGTTAATTAAATCTGGCCTTTTTAGCCGCGCAAAAAGAAGAGGGGTTTCAGTATTCAGGGTAGTATAGGGGTTAAGGTTTTTAGGCACATTAATGTCCCCACCGAAGGGCACGGATCTTTACCAGGATACGAGTAAGTTTGAGCCATACTCCAACACGCTGGCTCAGTGCAGGTTAGTGGTTATTTACTACTGCAAACCACGACGTATAGCCACAGATTAATAAATAGTTACTACGTGTATAGCGCCGGAACACGGAACGTCCGTTATCCTGCTGATAAAATACTTATCTCATTGACACATAATCAGCACCGGGATTCGAAATTGCATCTCCTGCGTGAGAAGAAACCCACTAGACCACGGAACTCTTCATACTAGTAAGATTGATACGGATACGAGTAATATTGAGCCTTATGGTCGATTTCAGAAAAAATCCCTGTCTATTAGGGGACAGTTTATTTTCTTTTAGGGGCCACCTAGCGGTTGTTTTACTCTGACCTAAGTTGAAGGGTCATCTAGGCCTACTAAAGGACCCCCTAAATATAAGCGGCCAGCCTCCGAATCAATCGCTAGACGGATAAGAAAAAGAGCTAAGTGACCCCTAACTACTTTTGGTGAAATCGGGCATTAATCCACCACGCTCGCTCCATGCGGGTCTAACAGGGCCCGAATTATACTGTACACAAGCATACCACAAGCCTGACACAAGCTTCAATACGACACATTTCGTATTCTACTAAAACCGGAATCGCAATCCACAAGCGCCAGCCTGACGCCAGCCTACTTATTCGTATTCGTATTTCTTAGGGCGGGCGGCTTGCAGGACGTGCTTAAATCTAGATTCATCTTAACATATTTCATATATTTTGACAGTTCATAAATCGAGTTTAATGCTAAATCTAGATTTAGGCATATTCTGCAAGCCGTCGTTAGTGATAAACAGGGTATTACAAAAATGTTGTACCAATAATATAACAAGCTGCCGGATAGTATCCGTAATATAGAAAATATTATACAATTTAGGAGGGAATTGAGAAAGTTACTTATTAATAAGACATACTACGCTATAAATGAATATTTAAATGACCCAGCATTGTAATAAAAAAAATTATATATGCATAGCATACCTACATAAGCCTGCTCCAAATTACATAAATGCATATGCGTGGATTTAGAAAATAAATTAAGCATGTACATACTATTCCTAGATGTATAAAATATTTGTATGCCCTATGGCGAAACATAGTGATCCAATCACACTATAATAAATAACTTATTGTACCTATGTTTATACAAATAAACTATTTGATTTGATTTGATTTGTTGTAGCCCGTAAAATCACTCATCCTCATTTCATAAGTGAAATGCCCTTTTCATGAGATTAATTTACGAGATATGATTGCTACGTAGTTACTCCCCGACTACCCAATGCTTTAGAGTAAGTATAATCAGTTTCATGCATTTTTTTACTCATGTTTTATATTGAGCATAATTGCGTGTGCCCCGTCGTCGTGTCATTGTTGCGTAAATCCATGTGCGCACATTAGACATTAGTATAGGAAAATTTGGTCGAAAATCGATGATAATTCGAGTAATTCTAGTAGTTTTGAAAATTTATTTTAGGTTTTTAAATTAACATTTTACGTAACACAATCAGGTTATAATCGTTTACACGCACCATGCCAGAAAAGCGAAAAACCAGAAAAGCGAAATGCCAGAAAAGCGAAATACCAGAAAAGCGAAATGCCAGAAACGCAAAAATCCTGGACATATTTTGAACAACTTTCACTAGAAAACAATCAAGCAACTTTATAAAATACATTTCCATACATTGCATGCCGAACAACCAACCTGATATGAAATGAAGAAGTGAAAAGTAAAGTGGCACAAATAGATGAGTTCAAGCAGGGTTTAATCAGTTAATAAAGGTACGAGTTGGAACCCGGCAGCAGGCAGCAGCAGCCGACAGCAGCAGCACCCGGCAGCATGACGCGGCGACATGCTGCCGAGGTTATGATTCGGAACCCGACTGCCGACAGCAACAGCCGACGCGGGAGCGGGAGAGAGAGAGAGCACTACTGTCGGGCACTACTGGTCTGCAGTCGGGCAGCATGCAGTCGGCTGCCCGGCAGCATGCTGCCGAGCTGAATGCTGCCGGGTTTGTAGGGTATTTCATAGAAATGCATAGAAACCAGTATTGCTGTCGGCTGCTGCTGTCGGCTGCTGCTGCCTGCTGCCGGGATCCAACTCGTACCTTAAGGGAGTAGGAGAGCATATTGAACTTTCAGTGGGTCAGAAAGGGACGGACATACACATAGATTCAAAGCGAGCATCTATTATGTTCCGTATTTGAACAACCGGACGCATAAATCAGCACGCATACCAACGAACAAATAAATTAACTATCGGAACCGAACAACAAAGGACAGTTGAAACAATTAAAACAGGAACAGGAACATCATTACAGAGTTCTGTTAATAACAGATTAATTACTGTTACGAACTAAATGAAGGTATTGAGCTGGTTACACAATTTGCGATCTGCGACTCGGCTTGCAATCAAAATGACAGTTTGGTTGGTTAGCACATCGCAATGGCACATCCAGTGTGAGTGTGCAACGATTATATTAATCAAGTATTAATTTTGTACATATTTTTTGTATTTTCGCTAACATGTCTCTCAGTGATTATTTTAGTCGATACTTACACTAACATATTAGAAATAATTGGTGTCATGTGAGAGTTTATCTAAGACTGTATCTATAATACCGATTCAACGTGTCACAATAATCCAACCAATATTGAAAGGACCAAGTTGGCAACTGCATAGACATTCTTCAGCTTTCTCCGGCAACCCAATCGAGTACCTAACAGAATATGCAACAAAGTAAATGTCGTGGCCATATTTTATAATTCATATTTTCACGAAATGGCCAATAATTTCATATTTTGAAGATGACATCGTCAGAAAAGGTTGAATTCCATGAAAACGAAAATGTACTTTTAGATCCTCTTTGAGTGCGACACAAACAATATTACGCCAAGTTTCTGGAAAAGCAATCAAGTGTGAAAAACTGATATTCTCATGTCAAACTCCTATCAGCAGCAGCTGATCACTTGCCGCTATAAATTTTATAAAATCTTCAATTTATCGCCACATATTTTACCAATCTCTCAGAATCTAAGGGTAAGTGGTGCCTCGTCGACCTAACATGAACACCATTAGGGGCTTCGCTGCGCTTTAACCCTGAAGTCTTCACTTAAGCAACCCCAGTTTTTTACCATAAAAGTTTTCTTTGACAAATTAAATTTCTAATTCAAC
Source organism: Argyresthia albistria (assembly GCA_963457715.1). Lineage (NCBI taxonomy): Eukaryota > Metazoa > Arthropoda > Insecta > Lepidoptera > Argyresthiidae > Argyresthia > Argyresthia albistria. The sequence continues at coordinate 8,613,993 of OY735273.1, forward strand.
CACGGTTAACCATTTCATAATCTGTGATATGGCCACGACACGAAAATAAAGTTGTGTTTACCAGTTATTCCAATTCATTTACACGTTTAAATCACGGCAGCACAGGACAATTGGTACTGGAGCCGCAATTGTTCCGCTTACCTTTCTCCCGAACAATAATAAAACTTTTCAAGTATTCTTTTGTTTTCATAAGTATATTATCCACTCTGTTGGAAATTGTACAGACATTGGTCGCCGTTGGACAGGAACTAGTACTAATACTATTCATGTACTTCTTTATGTAGTATATTCAGTAGATTAATAATATGATTTATTTATTTTTATTTTTTACTTATTTGAGCACATAGGTCTACCTGTTCTGTATTTTAATATTCTCTGTCCATCCTGGGTTTGCTGGAAGAGATCTCTTTTTAGAGATATTTAAGCTTGCCTTTGTACATTCCCTTTCTGTATCTTTTTATGTGCAATAAATATATACGAAATATACGAACTAGGCTTTTACAATCATTGCTTTTCAGACAAGCTGATTATGATCAGACTTTTTTTTTTCATTTCATTTCTTTCCCCAAATAGCTATCCTCATATGCTAAAACAAATGCGGCAAGCTATTGCAATGCCGTACTTGCCATAAATGGACTTTTGTATAATAATTTAGGCAGTTCCAGTTTTATTAGTTACTGAAAGTCAGTTGTGGAAATCTTTCGTTATTGAATGCTTTTGTGCTGATGTTAAATACCCGAGCGGCGCAGTGCGATTCAATCGAAATTGGTTTTATTTGAGTCTTTCTAAGGATTCAATGCGGTACATAGCCACCGGCATTGCCCCGACTCTTTAATTCTCAAGCAAGGCTTTGGATTATTCATTTTTCACTTCTCATGCTCGTAAAGTTCGTCTTTATGTCGGGTATAGCCAGCATAAAATAAAATTTTATGTTCTAGAGCATAAAGTAAAATCTTCGTCTAAATCTCAGACTCTGACAAAGGTCGTCAGGTAAACAGCCACATACACCTACCTATGCTAAGTGCCACTGCCGGGCGGCCAGAGTCTAAAAAAAAAAATTAATGGCGGGAAGTCCTTATTTTTTCTCGGTAATTTCAATTTGCAATTATTTCATAATATTTACTTTTTTTGCAATATTTCTGTTTAATTTCCTAACAATCGAAGTGAAAAGCAGAGTGTATAACTCGTACATAATAGTACATTGTTTACCAAGGGAGTAAAGAACTATTTTTAGGGCGAGAGTGTTTTTTGACTCCTGAGCGACCGAGGGATTCTAGAGTTGAGTCCCGAGTGTAACGAGGGACTCAAAAGTAGAATCCTGAGGGAGCGAGGGATTCAAAGTACATCACTCGAGCCAAAAATAGTTTTTACTCCTGAGGTGGACACTCTACTTTTCATCACCCTCTATGAGAAAAGTAGTAAGTAATCAATAAAATAACATACATGTACCTATACAGGGTGTAACAGAAAGGGGTGTACAAGCGGAATGAGGGACATCATTCTGAACAACTTTCACTATGGGATCGACTTGATCAGAGCAATTTTATTTTTAACTCAGTACATTTCGGGCCTAGCGCTCAACTGATCTGTATGGTGGAGTGAAAAATAAAGTTGCTCTGATCAAGTCGGTCCAATTGTGAAAGTTGTTCAAAATGATGTCCCTAACAACCTTCTTTCGGCTTGTACACCCCTTTCTGTCAGACCCTATATTTATTTAAGTACACAATTGTGATATGTTGTGTGTAATGGTTTGTTGGAAGAAATATCTTGTTATCTGTTATTAGTTTTCTGTATGTCATTCTTGTCTTAGTACAATAAAGAAATTACGAATTACGAATATGTCCTCCACATAGTTAAAGCTTGTTTAGTATTGGCTAAATCTTGAAAATTGGTTCAAAAAGCATTTTCAGATAACCACTAGTTTTTACATACCTATATTCCTCGTGATTTTATTGGTAACGGATCTTGTATTTGTCATTCGCGTTTGTTGTTATCATCTGGAGTTAGACACTCACTTTCACTCATATTCTTTACTCATATCCGCAAACGAAATTGAAATAATTACAGCATTCAGATTTGGCGCGCTTTGTTTACAAATTTTCCACAACTTTTTAAATTATTTGGTCCGTGTTTCGATATCAATTCTGTAAGGTTGTTTCTCTGTTGTCACCAATCGGTGTCAATCGATTCGGTCGATCGGATTATCTAATCTGTGTCGAGTACGCATTTTAGTACAAACTTTTTTTTTTATTGGCTGCGTTTAGAATCGATCTCTCTTTTAATTGGGTCTGTCAGCCTGAGTGGTAGTGAAACTGATTAGTGACAGCATTTTTTTCCTTTGTACTGGCAACAAAATTAAAAAGTTACTTTTAGTCCCTAGGGACTAAATGACCTACTTTAGTCCCTGTTTGCCGGGACTAAAGTAGATCTTTTTGAATAGATGTGATGAAAAACCCATTTTACCCTCGACATGACTATCTCTACGTCTCGGGTGAGATGGTGCGTTTTATGACCTTGTTGTACAATGTACTATTTAATTCTGGTTACAGTTCTAAAATTAAGTCCTATAACTTATTCATAAAAACACTGTACTCTGTTGTTATTAGTTCCTTACTCTGAGACTAGTTACACTCAGGTTGAAGTCAGGTTTGCTGGGCGAAATCTCTTTTTAGAGAATATCTTGTCTTTGTACATTCTGTCTCTGTGTCTTTTTGTGTTTTGTCTTTTATGTGCAATCAATATATATACGAAATAAACGAAGTCAGTAAGATACTATCACTCTGAGACTAGAGTCAGATAAATGCTACTTAGTCCTTACACCATGTCTTGTTAAGGCCTAGTTAACCTAACTGACGAAGCTGTCTGAATTCGTCAACTTCCAACCTCAGATGTCCAAACTCTTTATTAACTTAAAACGTGACCCCAACTAGACCCAAAAGCTTCCTGAAAGGTAATACATAATCGTTAATTCATTGAAATATTTCATAATTATAATTAGTTTTAATGTAGTTATTTTTAATTTTTATTTTATGTTTCTTAAGTTGACATTTATTTTGGTTTTGTAAGATTATTTTATCACTGACATTTTACATTCCATTTTACTTATTAATTTTTATTTTATGTTTCTTAAGTTGATATTTATTTTGGTTTTGTAAGATTTTATTTTATAATAATAATAATAATAAAACATTTATTTTCAGAAAACACGTTCCATAGTATTGTTAGTACAAAGAGAGAATTTCCTAATCTATGTTAGTAACACCTTAGAAATAAAATAAAAAAGGTAAAGTAACTAGGTGCCGGTCACCACCTTCACCCAGTGCCTTAAAATAGGTCCATCGACCCTATCTGCTATAACAGTCAGGATGCCGTTGGTGCTGCCGCGAACTCTGCGCATGAGTGAGGCCACGCGTTTTCTTATTATTGCATGAAACCCGTCCGTGCGGGCTTCTGCAAACATGCCTGACGCACTACAGAATCGCGGCAACCCCAACAGCATCCTAAATCCGTTATTGTACTAGACTCGGAGGGCGTTTAAGGACTTTTGAGTATAGCTGACCCACAGGCTGCTCGTGTAAAAGGATTGGCAGTAAGCCAATTAGTTACTTATTTTTACTTGATGTGTGCAACGAGCAAACCTGCATCATTGACATTTTACATTCCATTTTACTTATAATCTCATGTTTGTATTGGATTTATTGGACTATAATGTCTGGAAATAAATGTTTTTTTTATTATAGTGTATTTCTAAACAAGTAATAATATAATTTCAGCAAAATTGTTTATTGTTTAAAAAAAATATTGTTAAATAACACAAATATTAAGTAAAAATAATTTATAAAAATAAATAAATAGGTAATTATAATCTAAGTATAAATGTAATCGATGGAACCCTATAATTGGCTTTATCTCGTAAGATTTTTGTTATGATAAATGCTCTTGGCTTCCTGAATAAATAAATAAATAAACGGTTCAATAGAGAAATGGTCGATTTTTTCAAAATAATATACTTAACAACCTTTTACAAAGTCTGTTCTCCTGGGTATGGCATGTATTTTTTTTTTCATGTAAATAAATACCAGAGGTTTATTAGAATAAATAAACCTCTCACCATCTGTTCTCCTTGATATCGCCTTATAGTATTTTCTTTTCTGTTCTATAGTAATAACTTTACTTGTACATTCCGGAATCATTTTGCCTGATTTATTGATGACGCTCAAACAGTTGTTTCTTTAGGAATAAACTACCTTACCAACTTGTTGTAGAACTTCGTTGGTCATTCAGGAACACGGGAACATGCCTACCAAATCCATTAATATCAACCTACAGGAAAGAAGCTACGGCTTATCGCAATTTTTTGCGTTGTACTTTTTTCTAGCATCCCCCGGCTGTCGACAGATCTCTGATGAAATTCCTTAAACACAACCAATGGGGATTATGAAATAACTCTCTCTGTACGCAGACTGAATAAGAGACGAGTCTGGATGGACCTGGCCAAATGAAAAAAAAAACGATCGGATTCGATTCGAAATCTGAATCGTCCGATCGCCATTTTGCCGCTACAAACGGATTTCGAATTGGGATTTTTCTTGGCAAGAGTTTTTTTTTTTTTTGTGTGCATGTGTGAATTGGCTGCAAAGAGGTGGAATCAAAATAAGTGCTTTTAGACCCAACGTCCCACCCAACCCAATAAAGAGGGGTGGATTGGATGTAAAACGTCTGTGTGTTTTACCGGGGCATCCTAGCGGTAATATAATAGGTATGCACGATAGGCCTGCATAATTTGTTTTAGTTAAGTAATTTGATTTCGGCTATATAGCGCATCTTTCTGTCACTCATTCCCTCTCTTTCCAAAGCCCGAATTCTCTTTATAGACTTCTTTATAAATTTATTTTTAGGCCTCCACGATACAGGTTATACCTAGTGTGTAGGTCATAAGCATAATACTTAACTGTGTATCATTTGTTTTGGTAAATAAAAACTTTTTGGTTTGTTTTTTCTTGAACTATTCGTGTACTGTGCCACCAACTTAGCTGTTCAGGTTGATAGCGTCACTAGTGTCATAGAGTCTTCATTTAAAAGGTCGGACGTAGTACAATATGTTTTCTCTTTGATGGTGGGTAATAAATAAGGCCGTAATTCCAATTTTTCCCACCTGATTAGCTAAGTTGATGGCTCTGTACTGTATGCAAATTGTCATTCAAGAAACACAGGAAAACCATAAATTACTGTTGTACCAGACGAATAACCGGACGCATTAGTAACACATAATTATCTCATTGTGTTGACGAACAGTACACCATCAGACCATAATAAGTGAGATATACTGACATTTAAACTACTATAAGGACACAGGTTAAAATACGATAGGCCGCAGTTGACCCATGCAAGTTTAGCGGTTATTCCGAACATCAGGTTATCTTGTAATCAAGCGTCTAACATCCAAAAAAGACCCATATAATTTTTTCTGTGTTTTTTTATAGGTTTTGATTTTTATTATTATGTAAGGTTGAAAATCATGCGTAGTTTAACCGGCCCAGCGGCTTCTGGACAAAAGAGTCCAAGACTTTGACAGTGGGTACCAAGACATCAATTAATGTCTATTGCAAGAGGATGAGAACTTAATTTCCCGTAATTTAAATGTATTTTTTTTCCTTTTCGGCCAGGAGAATGACAATTTCTCGACTGAAAGGGCAAATATAAAAGTCATGTCATAAGTTAAAGCCTCAGACAAAAGGGTCTATGTTGATTACCCTTGTCTAGTAGCCGATTTGACCTCTACCAAACAGTATGGAAAAGGCTTGACGCTATAAACATTTACAAACAGGCACATACATTGCTTCTGGCCCTACACTAGGATACCCTGTGTCGTGGGAACCAGCGAAACAGCTACATCACAAACATGTGTAAACATATTTTTTTTACATCCCCACCCGGGAATCGAACCTCGTACCTTTCGCATGATAGGCATAGCCACAACTGCAGAGCCGCAGAGGTCGTCAAACCCAGCTAGAGCTCGTCTAAGCTGAAATGACGCGCCCCACTCCTTGGTTTTGTATTTACTTGTCATACAAAACAAAGCAGTGGGGTGCGTCATTTCTGCTTAGACGAGCTCTACTTATGATATATTTATAACCTAGTTGGTTTCATAAGAGAACACGAATAATGAAACCAATGTTCAATGATGTGTTCAAGTGGTTTGTTTGTGTCGGAAATAGCAGCAAGATTAAAAGTCAAAGAAATATCTTCGCAAACGAAAATACGCGTTACTATACGATCAAAGATACCTATAATAACTCCTTCAGAATTACAATATTATTTTATCTCAAAATGTTGTGCGTTGTGCCGTAGATTTTAGAAAAGAATTAGGTTAATCATTTGACTGTTGTGTGTCAGTTGAGAACCGGCGCTTTTTGCGTGGGAGTAAGCATAAACTATTCCGATGACATTATTAGTAGGTGTATGAATATGTCTGAACATTTTACGTCTGAATAATAATAATAGGTAATATCTCTACATCCCCGTATGGGTAAAGACGTGACGTAACAACAATGTAATGTTAAATAATTCGCCGAGTTAAAAACTAAAAAAAAACCGACATCATAACCAATCACTTATAGTCCTCCCCGTTCGGTACAAAAATGTCGTCTATAGACCCGAAAAGGAGCCTACGAAACCTGTCTCCTGACAGTGAAGTCCATACGTATTACATAATATAATAGTACATTACTTCAGAGGGAAGAAAGTGACAGTTCCATACCGAGATTATGGCATTTGCGCCACGAGCTTGCGAGGGGCGCAAACCATTTGAGGTATGGAACTGTACTTTATCCTGAGGTATGTATAGTGCTTTTTATTACACCTACGAGGAAAATTATAGACATAAATGCATAGAAATCTGCAGTACTTATGAAAATTTCATACGTTGGCAAAAGGAAAAGAAAACGACTTCATTTTCTGAAAATGTATTGCTCGAAGTTTTTGCGAAAATGCGCGGGCTTTTCCTTTTTTTATTCGCCCGTTTTTGGAGTAGGCTAAGATCATAAGGTCATGCAGCCACTTCTTCCGTGATTCCGCGCGTTTTATATACAAAAATAATTTCGTTTTTAATTTTCTGTATGCACCAAGGAGGTTGGTAACTGGTAAAAAAAAACTGTATGTGGCCAGTAACAATTTACTTGAAATTTAATTAGTAGACAGTTAAAGTCTCTTTGCAGTATGACTGCTGACAAATAAAATAAAAATAAAACGGGTATGTAATGGAATTTCATACATACTTCCCACCCTTGGGTCGGAAGGATTTTCATACAAACTTCCATACCTTGGGATGAAAGGATTTGAAGGGCGGGATAAAGGCGTTTCTTCCCTCTAATTGGTATAATTAGTATGTATTTTCAGAGCAGGTGTGATAAAAACAAATATACGGTCCTTACTGCCAGAATTCATCTCGCGACAATGACTATAAACACCAAAAAGACTGGATGTATAATGTCATCCAGGTAAAAACAATTAAATTTCACAGTTTTTTCGTGCAGAAATCTATCTACTAGACCGATTCCTGATTTTCAAAAAATGGGACCAAACTATTGGGCTTCCCTTTCGAACAAAGAACCAGTTTCGATGTAACAAACATTAAAAAAATATGATAAAAAAAACATACAACTGATTCGATAACCTCCTTCTTTTTTGAAGTCGGTTAAAAATATGATCGTTTCAAAGCTTACCTAGCTTGACCTCGTAATCATTTTGGATAATCTGAAACAAAACAAGAATAATATTTAGTATGACGGTTGGTAGACGATATTATTGTCAAGTCGTCGGGATCCCACTGGGTGCGATCGGCACAGGACCGGGGAGATTGGCGCTATAGAGAAGAGGCCTGTGCCCAGCAGTGGGTCGATGTGGGCTGAGGATGATGATGATGATGATGAAGACGATCGGTTGCATGAAAAGACATTCATCTACTTATAGATTTCTTTCACCTTTATTACCTGTATTTTTTGTTAAACTACGCACCTGTGTTGTTTCCCCTAAATTATCTATCTTTGTACAATAAATAAAGGCTTAGATACTCACAAGAATGATTGTCTAAGCTCAGATAATAATAGGAACAAAATTTATGCAACCAAAGTCAATTACCTTCTTTGTGAAATAGAATACTCTTGTGGGTAAAGGAAGGACCTCAGACTCAATATTACGATGTTCCTAAAATCCTCTTGCTGATTCTCAAATAAGCATCACTTAAGAGGATCGTGTACTCGCGAACTTCCATACAAAAAGCGGTAACGTTTTCCACCCCTTAAACCTTGTCCGATTTTCACGAAATTTTTACCTGTTTGAGATACTATGGAAAACTGTTGTTTAGAAGTATGTTTAGATTTTTTTGAAATAATGTATATTTTAGGAAAAATAAGAACTTAACCTAGTACATATAAAAATATAAGTTCTTATATTTCCTAAAATATACATTATTTAAAAAAAATAATGTACGAGCATAGTTTTCCATAGTATCTCAAACATGTAAAATAATTGTTTATAACGCTTTTTGTATGGAAGCTCGCGATGTTGTACCTACAATTTCTGAACTCCGTGATCAATGGGTTTCACACTCGCTTCTCACGCAGAAGATGGAGGTTCGAATCTCTGTGCTGTGACCATGTACCAATGAAATAAGTAATTTATCTAAACTAAACGGACGTTCAAACCGTGATGGAATAAAAAAAACAAAAACTATTTCAAAAACGGCCTATTGAAGAAGTCTTATTACAGTGTAAAAGAATATTTAGATGACAAAACTGCATGGTCTTTACCATCTCAGCGCACAGAAATCCAAAGAGGGGCGATGGACTGAGTCAGTACGTCTCTCCTCGGTGTATTTCCTTAGACTTAAGAAATACATAACATTGTATTTTTAAGGCTCTGATATTTTAAAAGAGGTACGGGGGAGGTTTATTGGCCTTCTTTGCTCCATCCCTAAGCCCACAACTTCCGAACGGGCGGTAGTATACAAAAATATTAATATTATGTTGACGTTGACTAAGTAATATGTATGATTTTATGGTCAATATTTTTTTTGAATTGAATTGAATTGAATTGAATATTTCGAGGAGATTAATCCATAGCTGCGACGATGGGTTAGACCCCTGTCACGCGAAAAGAAGCAATGAAAAACTGGCTCATCATCATAAACATTGGCCTTTTCATCTTTTCAGATGTTTATTACAGCTGCTGTGTGTTCTGGGAGTCACATTTTATCTTGTGACTGAAAAGACCGATTCGGGATCTGCACTGCCTGCCACAGCGATCACAAGCAGATTCGGCGTTAGTAATAGTAATAGTAATAGTTTATTGCAAAGTCACAAAATTTCACAAGGTGGTAGAACAAAGGTGACGCCCTGCTAGGGCACAGCAACATTTAAGGACAGTCAGTTGTCCCTTTACGAATAATAGGATGATTACATTTATATTCAAATTATATAGAGACGATTAGAAAAATATTGTAGAGATTATTATTAATAACAATAAAAATTAAAATTAAAAGTAAATTTTATAAACATTAGATTCAATAATTGTACTATATTATAGCGACTAGAACTTGTGCCTGAGTATTAAATTTTATCATTGAAAAATTCTAGGTGGTGGAGCCGATTGTTTTCGTGCTAGTAGCCGTTTTCTTTTGAGATTTTTCAACCACTGTTTAAGAAAAACTGGCTAAGTGGGCACAATTGCACCTCTGGCACCTTATACGGGAAAACGCGTGACGCTATGTTATTTACAAAACAAACTTGGTTTTGTTTGCGCACTCTCTCAAGCGCGTCATCGATCCATCTCATCCAACGAAGTTTTATGTCAGTAATTTGCATTTCAAACACGAGTCGCCTTGACGCCTGAAGTCCCATGTGTAAAATACCTTACGATCATGGATGGAACTATCCATATAGAAGTAATCAATCAACCCTAATAAAATTAAGGTAAAGTTAACACCGTTTAATAATATCACCGACTTCTCTATTCACGCTACACCCTGTTAGAATACTCCTACGTAATAGACCCCAAAACTTTCCTAAAGTTTAATCATTTTAGTTAAGTAAAGAGATTTTGGGAATCCTCCCACACCATGAAGTTATTTGATGATATATTTAGATAAAGCGAAAGCCGCTTATTTCAAATAATTCAAAAGACCCTTTTAACCTTAAGCCGAAAACTTAGACTGTTGCTCAATTTAAGTGCCTCTTAAATATATAACTATATATCTATCGAGTCTCCAGCAACCAACTGTAGTAAAGACATCCTATAAGAACATTACGCTATTTATTGATCATAAACTTTTGATAGAGCTGAACGAGGTAGACGAAACTCCTAGGATTAGGACTTGTTAAACTGTTGTTCTTGTAAATATCTATGTAGTTTTATTACGCACTAGGACTGTCCTCATGCATCCACATTCCTGTCCTGCCTAGTTTTGCTGGTAGAAATCTCTCTTTAGAGATAAGCTCGCCTTTGCGTATAATGTTTCTTGTAAATGTATTGTTTAATGTTTCCGTGCAATAAAAAATATGAATATGAATTTCTACAGAAATTAAGATATTTGAGTTTGACATCGCCGAAACTCAAAATCTAAATCAAAATCAAAAATCATTTATTGAACAAAAGGTGGCTGTACAATAAATTTGTGTACATTACATTCTTAGAGTCCAATCAAATGTTAGTTAGTTATACAAGCAGTAATGTAGCAATAGCTAGTGCTTTCATTGCTAGGCTAGTTAATGGCCTGTATTAATGTAGGAATAGTTAGTGCTTTCATTGCTAGGCTAGTTAATGGCCTGTATTAATGTAGGAATAGTTAGTGCTTTCATTGCTAGGCTAGTTAATGGCCTGTATTAATGTAGGAATAGTTAGTGCTTTCATTGCTAGGCTAGTTAATGGCCTGTATTAATGTAGGAATAGTTAGTGCTTTCATTGCTAGGCTAGTTAATGGCCTGTATTAATGTAGGAATAGTTAGTGCTTTCATTGCTAGGCTAGTTAATGGCCTGTATTAATGTAGCAATAGTTAGTGCTTTCATTGCTAGGCTAGTTAATGGCCTGTATTAATGTAGGAATAGTTAGTGCTTTCATTGCTAGGCTAGTTAATGGCCTGTATTAATGTAGGAATAGTTAGTGCTTTCATTGCTAGGCTAGTTAATGGCCTGTATTAATGTAGCAATAGTTAGTGCTTTCATTGCTAGGCTAGTTAATGGCCTGTATTAATGTAGGAATAGTTAGTGCTTTCATTGCTAGGCTAGTTAATGGCCTGTATTAATGTAGCAATAGTTAGTGCTTTCATTGCTATGCTAGTTAATGCCTGTATGAATGTAGCAATAGTTAGTGCTTTCATTGCTAGGCTAGTTAATGGCCTGTATTAATGTAGCAATAGTTAGTGCTTTCATTGCTAGGCTAGTTAATGGCCTGTATTAATGTAGCAATAGTTAGTGCTTTCATTGCTAGGCTAGTTAATGGCCTGTATTAATGTAGCAATAGTTAGTGCTTTCATTGCTAGGCTAGTTAATGGCCTGTATTAATGTAGCAATAGTTAGTGCTTTCATTGCTATGCTAGTTAATGCCTGTATGAATGTAGCAATAGTTAGTGCTTTCATTGCTAGGCTAGTTAATGGCCTGTATTAATGTAGCAATAGTTAGTGCTTTCATTGCTAGGCTAGTTAATGGCCTGTATTAATGTAGCAATAGTTAGTGCTTTCATTGCTAGGCTAGTTAATGGCCTGTATTAATGTAGCAATAGTTAGTGCTTTCATTGCTAGGCTAGTTAATGGCCTGTATTAATGTAGCAATAGTTAGTGCTTTCATTGCTAGGCTAGTTAATGGCCTGTATTAATGTAGCAATAGTTAGTGCTTTCATTGCTAGGCTAGTTAATGGCCTGTATTAATGTAGCAATAGTTAGTGCTTTCATTGCTAGGCTAGTTAATGGCCTGTATTAATGTAGCAATAGTTAGTGCTTTCATTGCTAGGCTAGTTAATGGCCTGTATTAATGTAGCAATAGTTAGTGCTTTCATTGCTAGGCTAGTTAATGGCCTGTATTAATGTAGCAATAGTTAGTGCTTTCATTGCTAGGCTAGTTAATGGCCTGTATTAATGTAGCAATAGTTAGTGCTTTCATTGCTAGGCTAGTTAATGGCCTGTATTAATGTAGCAATAGTTAGTGCTTTCATTGCTAGGCTAGTTAATGGCCTGTATTAATGTAGCAATAGTTAGTGCTTTCATTGCTAGGCTAGTTAATGGCCTGTATTAATGTAGCAATAGTTAGTGCTTTCATTGCTAGGCTAGTTAATGGCCTGTATTAATGTAGCAATAGTTAGTGCTTTCATTGCTAGGCTAGTTAATGGCCTGTATTAATGTAGCAATAGTTAGTGCTTTCATTGCTAGGCTAGTTAATGGTCTGTGTTAATGTAGGAATAGTTAGTGCTTTCATTGCTAGGCTAGTTAATGGCCTGTATTAATGTAGCAATAGCTAGTGCTTTCATTGCTAGGCTAGTTAATGGCCTGTATTAATGATAAGCACGTGCTCTATCACGCTCTTGGTGTGAGTAAGGGTGTGGGGGGGGGGTGAAAAAACTAGCGGGCAACGGTGGATCGGGTTGGCCCAAGACTACATTAACGGCCGATCCCAATAACCTATCTCTATCCGTGATCTGCAGATTACGCGTTACATGTTACAGTTGCGCTATGGGATTTATGTCAAAATTGACACTAGCAATCTCAAATCTGCTGATTATGGATAGAAGATTAGTTGTTAATATCGGTTGTTAATGGCGTGGGAAAAGAAGGCCTTTACTCAACTGGGTTCTGGAGGCCGGATGGATATCTTTCTTTATTTAAATAAGCCGTGACTATTAAGGAGTCTAGGGCAACACCTAATTTATAACACCCGATAATGTTTATACAAAGTTATTTATAATGCCGATATAATTCACGCGACACTGGCCACAGTGTGTGTCGTTTTGGACCCGCTCCAAGGTGCTTGGCTCCAAAATAGAAGCAGATAAAATATGAGAACTCAATAAAATAATACCATCCGAATCTAAGGAGGAGATAATTAAACATAACATATCAGCGTCACGACTTTTCCATAGGGGGTGGCAGAGGCACGACTGTGCCTACTTTTACCCAGTTAGTCGATACACCAAATTGCGCGACAGGAGGCTAGCCCATCGCCACAGCTACGCAATAATGAAGGTTTCCTCACGATGTTTTCCTTTACCGTTCCGTATGACGAAGAGATAATTATTTAAAATATAAATATACGAAGTTAGTTTGTTAATTGAACTGTCAATCAGTCGTTTACTTTTTTGTTCAGAACAAATGAACAGATTTCTCAAAGTTTTATTGTTGTATTTATACCGAATGAAAGTATTTTGTTTTCACTTTTAGGATTAATTACTAATACAGGGTGACATTTAACTAGCTGACCATATTCTGGGAAATGATAGTACCCATCATTATGAACAACTTTCCCCAAGAAACATATAACCGCAAATGAAAAAAAAATGCCATAAGTTCCTTGAGGAAAGTTCTTCATAATTATGGGTTCTATCATTCCCCGAAAGATGGTCAGCTAATTAAATGTCACTCTGTATAACTATTGAGTGCCAGTGGCAAAACTAAAGCTATAGTGTCTGATCGTATACGGGAAGTTTTTTTAAGATGGTAATCGGTGTACTCTCATAAGGACAGAGGCCGAACAAACTTACAATGGAGAACAATAGACATTGGAGCGAAATGCAGAGGAAACTAAAACTCCTCCAACATTACCAAGACGATGCATAGCTTATTTGTCTACAAGTGGTATCACAGTTAGGCATAGTTGCGCCTACGTTTAGAAAAATAAACATAAACACTTATGAGGCCATACATTCATTATGGCCCTACACTAGGAAACCCTGTGTCGTGGGAAACAGAAACAGCAAAACACGCGAACAACCAAAGCCTCTTAATTTCTAACCGACTTCAAAAGTGAAGAGATTCAATGCCATACTTGATTTTAGGTGACATCGCCGTAGCTGTTTGTGATTTTCCAATGTGAAAAATAAATAAATATGACATCATACAAGGTCGAATTTATTTAGTTAACCTTTCTAAATAATATTATTTGAAAATGCTGACGGGCTGACGCGAAAATAAGATGATAAGATGTCACGTTGTCTTTCAAATTAATTATCTTCTTTGAACGAAGTTTCCTGTACTTTTTGTTACTGTTAGTTGTCATTTTTAGGGTACCGTACCCGAAGGGTGCCAAACGGGACCCTATTACTGAGACTTCGCTGTCCGTCTGTCCGTCCGTCCGTCCGTCCTGTCTGTCACCGGGTCCGTCTGCACGAACCGTAATAGCTAGAAAGCTGAAATTTTCACAGAATGTGTATATCTGTTGCCGCACCAACCACAAATACTGAAATACGAGAGATATTGCAAATTAAAGGGGGCCCCGATACAAGAGACGTGTTTAGATACACTTACGCATTTCAAAATGGAGATCTTGAATGAAACTGTTTATTTATTGTCATAGCAACCATGTCATAGACACATATACTACACATTTAAATATGATAGCATATTTCGCGTCAACCCACATGGTTGTGGTTAGCCGGTGCGGTATGATGTAGACTCTCAATCCGGAGGTCGTCGGTTCAAATCTCGTGAAGGCATAAACTTTTTAAATTTTCTTTTTGTTTATTTTTTATTGTTTTGAGTGCTTTTGATTTGTTGTACGATGGTACGGTACCCTTCGTGTGCGATACCGACCCGCACTTAACCGATTATTTATTTTATTTTTCAATATTACTTTAGGTAAACTATAATTGTAAGAGTCGCAATCTTATATTTTTAGCTTGTGATTATCTGTGTGTCTGTTTTGTTTATGGCACCGCGGCGCTAAAACTGGTAGGTAGACGGATTATTTATTAGCGGAATCATCATCTTGTCTTTATGTCTTTTTGTCATTTTTCTCTACGTAATTCGTAATTCGTAATTTCTTTATTGTACTCACATGATGAGAAACAGATATCTTATAGAAAAATCCACTCCGGCCGTTTTCGCAACTGAGATTCGCTACCAGTTGCGAATTAAGAATTTTCACTCCTTGTTCGCAATCAGTTGCGAAACAAGAAAACTTCTTACAACCGCAACTTGGTTACGAACAAGGAATGAGAATTCCCTAGACGTACATAGTTGCGAAGGGAGAAAAGCATTTCTTAGTTCGCAACCAGTGAGATTTTAGATGAGAGAGTTCAGATGAAAAAAAATGCAATGGTGATCGTGTACAAAGACGAGTTTATCTCTAATAAGAGATTTCTTCCGGCTAACCATGTTGGGTAGGAGACGGAGATGATAGCAGTCTACGTCTGTCTGTTTGTCAGCTAATGAAGTGATTATTATAAATTGAAGGTCAAAAACTGAGTTTATTTACTGGCCTCTGTTTACCATTCTGCTACGAGATTGGCATTTCGATTATAGAATGAAATTATTCCATCACGCGCCCGGCTATATCGCTATAATAATATTAATATTACCAGATTTCAGATAAATTACCATAATTATGATAGTGTATCTGCATACTATCATCCGGCCGCCAAATAGCTGAATGGGTGAACGGATATTGTACTATTTATTGCATCTAATAATTTAGAACGTGCCCTACCATAATGAAGGTTGGACCGGCGAGGTAATCGGAACAAAACAATCATACCGTCACGTATTTTTCCGAACGGTCTGCCAGGGGCGCAGTTGAAAAAGTCCGATGACATTCATGATTATGGTTTAACCAAAATATAGTTGGGAAGTCAGAATTATTAATTTGGAAATATGAATCATTGACTAGTCCTATTTTCATTGTCTCGAGACTAAACAAATATTTATGATTTATTTATTTATTTATATATTTATTACATCAAAACGCTGTCACAAGAAAACACTCAAATATCTAGGACCATAAATGTTGATTGTTATGTCTAAGCAGAAACTGGTGGTATTAGACGAATTAAAACGCAAATAATTTCATATGAAAAAAATATCAACACAGTCATCTCAATACCTTTATGATACAACAGTGTTATGGGCAAGCTTCAGACTTACTTACAGCTTTGCAACGATCTTTGGCACGCGGTGGCAGATGGAACTAATCCTACTCCCTTGGACAAAGTTAAACGAAAGCGAAATGCGATTTAACATTTGGCTTCGCTAAGGTGACGACGTCTCGTAGCAATTTAAAATCGCATACATAAAGTTATCGTTTCGTTTCGCTATCCATAGCGTTTAAAATTGTCGAAGTCTCAGTAATAGGGTCCCGTTTGGCACCCTTCGGGTACGGAATGATAAAATAAAGTACATAATGGCGTAAACTGCAGCGCGACACTTACAAATTTTTAGCCAAGGGAACGGTTTTATAACATATATTTTTTGTGAATTCAGAAAGTAGGTATCTCAAACTGCTGGAATTACTTTTTAAAGATGGGCATTTTGCTGGACAATCGTCTTAAGTTGCGTATTGAACTAGCGCCTTTCTGATCATTCAAGTTCCAATAGATCGTTTAGAAGACCACGTTTCACTCGTTGTTGAAGTCTTACACGGATGCAAGCACTCATACAAAGATATTCCTCAGGCTTGCTCTCTGGGCCGTAGTTCCGTACGCGAATCGTTTCACAGTGACTATAGCGGGGATCAACATTCCGGTTTTGGCTTGTCGGCCACGACTGTCAACTATACCTAAAAACAACACTAAAATGTCGACACAAACACACAGATCGATAAACATTAAAAAGGATATAGGACAAGTCCTTGAGAAAGAGCCAACCTCGAAACTTTCATAACCTTGATTGTCCCCGAACTTCTACTATCCAAGCTCCTCAAAATAGTTTGTCGTCTTCAGTTGCTTGTGATGGCACGGTGCCAGAATGGGATTCAGAGGGTTTATTATGTTTGTCTTTCTCTAACACTCTTACACACTTGTTAAGTGTGTAAATAAAACCAGAGTGAGTGCCTTGTTAGTGCATTATGACCGGATTTATAATTATCGTTAAAGTCTTGCGTGAATAGGAGTAGGTTTTTGAACGTATGCATGCGGACCATTTCTCAACCGACTTCAAAAAAAGGAGGAGGTTCTCAATTCGACCCGTATGTTTGTTACGCGATTGCTCCGCCAATTATGAACCGATTTGAACAAATCTTTTTTCGGCGTATAGGTAATATCTCAAGGGTGGTCCCGTTGACACCAGGTCAGGATCTGATGATGGGATCCTGGAGAAATCGAGAGAACTCTTCAAATATTATAGGCAGACCTATAGTGATTTTTGTGTTTTTCATAATAACTCGTGCAAATGCACATGGTAAGCATAATATTGTGATGCGGAACTGCTGATGAAGACCACATATGGCCACCAGATCTGCTCAATACTAGGTACAAATACAATGCGTGGCTGACGGGCAGGCAACGCATAGCCTAAACCGGTGGACCTAGAGCCATGAAACTTTGTACAGGGGTTCCTTAGTCGCGTGGGTAGCACTGATATAGGATTTGACAAAATTAATTCCCCAAGGGGGGGGGGATAGGGGGTTACAGTTAGTATTAAACTCAATCTAATCAAATAGGGTTTGTGGAAGTCGGTTTTTTCTAAAGTTTACTTTTTGTTTCAATTATTGTACATTCAACAATTGAAAATTGTTAAAATCATTGATGAGTTTCAGCTAAACGGCTTGCTTGACAGATATTTATTGAGGTATCGTTGGATTTGTTTCAAATATTTATGTAAGTAAGCAGCACCCGCGAATTATATTTTCTGTTTCTAATATGTGGCTTTTTTGATTTCATAATTATATTCTTACGTAGATAGAACCTATACCATTACTATTTCTTTGTCTAGACTAGAGCATCACAGATACATTCGATTTTTCAACAGCATCATCATCAGCATCACAATTACATTTTAATACATATATTTCTTTTTTAAATTGCAAAAAATTTCACGCATAAGTTTTGTGAAAATAATGTACTAAAGTCACTTTACCACAGTTTATGTTGAATGTCTCCGGTTTTCCCTAAACAGACATTTAAAATTGAACTTTCTTTTCTTTTCAGGCTTGACATTTCGTGAATTGCTCTATTGTATGGAATTATGACAGCACTGCATATTCTTAGGAAGGTACAACGAACAACTTTATTTGTCTTGCTTCATCTACATGCATTTATGAGGTTGTTCACCTTCATTTTGTAACCTTAGACAATTATTATAAAAATCTAATCTAAAAATGTTCTTAAATTATAACGACAACCTTGCTTCGATAATCTAAATAGAGAAGCAAATAAATAGTTGAACAAGTAAAACGGTAACATATAATGATACCTACTCGACAAGCTTAACTTTTATTCTAACCGCTGTACTCAGAGCCATCAAATGAATCATTAAAGCCATTCTAAATTTGAATTTCCGTACTAAATCCTTTAATTATGTACTAATTCCTTCCTTAAATTACTCTGGGTATTGCCGTAAGATCCGTAAATCGAAAACTATCTAAAAGTTATCTGAAGAGCGTGATAATGTCAAGCTGGATCTCCGCAAACTCGCTACACCTCTCTAAACGTTGTACTACAAGTCTTGCACAACAAGCCAAACTCTCCCATGGACCTATCACTTCGCTCGCTGCGCTTTGATACCTCCATGCTACATCCACACCTAACGACGTGTAGAGGTTATATTATGTGTCATGTGAGTATAATAAAAAATTACAAAATTACTGATCAGGCATCAGATTTGCGAAACTTTATTATGACTAAGCTGAGACAACTCGTTCTGAGAGCTGTTTGTAAATACGCGCCTATGCGGATTCACCCAACTACCTCATTTAATTTCAGCTACATACATTTACAAAACGTGATTATTAACTTATTTAACTGTCCGAGTTCCAGGCCTTACAAATGAATCCCGTCACAACAGCTCGTGAATTCTCGAAACAGGCAATTTACCTTTCAACCGCTGGCAACAGATCACTGTAGCAACCCTGGTCTCCATGGCAACCTTTAATGGCCGCATTGGTCGCAAGCCGCACACCGCAGTGGCGACATCCCTAGGCTGAGCGATAAATAAGACGTCTTTACATTTAGGGATGGCAGTGTCGATAGAATGATATCGATAAAACATATTTACAATTATTTTGAGACCGTAGTCTCGTTACTGAACTAAGCTCTCTCTCCCTTTTTTCTACTCTTGGCGATAATAAGCGGTAATGCACCAATCCTCCCAAACACCTAGTTTATCTCTTTCCTCTTCTGCGTCGAAAACACTTTTTATTTGCAATTTTTGGAAGCCATTCACTGGCAACGTTATCATGGACTGAAGACGTTGGATTGGAGTGAGAGAGGCGTCAACATTAACGGGGCACGCATGTCGCATCTCAGGTTTGCGTATGACCTCATTCTCGTTACTAAACGCGTCTCAGATCTCCAACATGTGCTCGCAGAACTGCACGAAGCTTTCCTTAAAGTCGGTCTCAGGATGAACACATGGGTCTACTCCTGCTCAGCAATCCACCTGTCTCATCCCTATTTGGTTTGCTGGAAGAGATCTCTTATTAGAGATAAGCTCGCCTTTGTACACGTTTTCTATGTTTTTTACTGTCCTATGTAACTGTTTGTGTGCAATAAAGAAATTATGAATTATGAACATGTCCAAGAACAAGATCATGACGAGTCGCCCACTAAATGTGCCGGCAATAATTGTTGGTAATGACACCGTACACGTGGTCAGCGACTACGTCTATCTTGAACATCGTTTATCCTTTGACCGATATGCACAGGTGAAGGAGATTGAAAGATTGAAGGATTAGGGTGGGCTGCTTTCGGGAAACTGGGTGATGTCTTCAAATCCTCTCTCCCACAATGCCTGAAGACCAAGGTATATAACCAATGTGTCTTGCCTATCCTCACCTATGAAGCCGAAACATAGACGCTCACGAAGCATAATGTGCATACTTTAAAAGTAGCACAAAGAACGATGGAGCGTTCCATGTTAGGTATCTCTTTCGTTGACCGTGTGCCATACGTAAAAATTCGACGGAAAACAAAGGTCAAAGATGTAGGCAAACGGATAACGAGATGGAGGTGGAGATGGGCGGGACACTTAGCTAGACGGGACGACGGACGGTGGACCAAAGCAGTCACGGAGTGGTGGCCACGGGGAGCGACAAGGCCAGTGGGCAGACCACCAGCCCGATGGTCCGACGATATTATCAACTCATCGGGATCCCACTGGGTGCGATTGGCACAGGACCACCGGGAAGATTGGCGCTATAGAGAAGAGACCTATGCCCAGCAGTGGGTCGATGTGGGCTGAGGATGATGTTGATGATGATTCACTTGCTGTCTCTCAGCAAAAATCTACACGTTACGGCTATTAGAACGGCTAATGCTAGGTGTCCATTTACGTTCAATTTGTTTTTAACCGACTTCCCAAAGGAGGAGGTTTACAATTCGTCCGGATATTTGTTTGTTTTTTTTTTTTTTTTATGTATGTTCCCCGATAGCGCCTAGACGGATGGACCGATTTGGAAAATTATTTTTTTGTTTGAAAGGGTTTACCTTCCCATTGGTCCCATTGACACCAGGTCAGGATCTGATGATGGGATCCTGGAGAAATCGAGGGAACTCTTCAAATATTATAGGCAGACCTAAAGTGATTTTTGTGTTTTTCATAATAACTCGTGCAAATGCACATGGTAAGCATAATATTGTGATGCGGAACTGCTGATGAAGACCACATATGGCCACCGGATCTGCTCAATACAAGGTACAAATACAATGCGTGGCTGACGGGCAGGCAACGCATAGCCTAAACCGGTGGACCTAGAGCCATGAAACTTTGTACAGGGGTTCCTTAGTAGCGTGGGGTAGCACTGATATGGGATTTGACAAAATTAATTCCCCAAGGGGGGGGGGGATAAGGGGTTACAGTTTGTATTAAACTCAATCTAATCAAATAGGGTTTGTGGAAGTCGGTTTTTTCTAAAGTTTACTTTTTGTTTCAATTATTACATGTCAACTTAACACGAACTTTATCCTTGACCTACTTTCGCGCCCATGAAACAATAGAAAACCTTAAATTATTATTGATACTATGTAAAATTAGCCGCACCATACATAAAAAAAACTTTATTAAGGAGTGGAGAGGATAGAGGCTTACGCATACGATCGAATAGCGAATGACGAGAGGCCTATTTCCAGCAGTAGGAATTAAAGGCTCATAAAATCAATATACGTACTGAAGTTATGTTTAATTTTAATCAAGATCCTTTAAGGTTCGCATCGATATCAGCTGTCGTAAATTAATCATTATCATTATTTTAATAATCCACTTCACTTATAGCCGTATATGAAGCCTAAAAAATAACTGACAAATAATGAAGTGCATATTATTTTTATCGAAGTCATTTCATCGATATCAACAGCCCGTTCTTCCGTTGTCAACTCGGTAGTTTGTGGCGAAGCCGATATTTCATAGGAACAATTTGTGCTAGATCGACTGACCTAGAAATACTGTTCTCTACCTTGATTGTTTTGCTCTATTTGAAACTTCCAATTAAAATGATTAATATATGTAGATGAATAAAACTTAACAAAAAGCTGAAGTCACGCTCTTCGAGAGAGCAAGGAAAGGCACAAATTTAGCCCCCTATAAAGCTTTTCAATACTCTAACATAGGTTCACGCTTTTTTCTAGGAAAGAAATACTTTTTCCATGTCATTAGGACAGCTTAACTAATTAAATGGCTCCTAAGCAGTTTTTACAGCCTTCAGAGCAAAACTACAATGCAAATCGCCTTTCTAATAGATTAAACATACAAACGAGTAACAACGCACTAAAAAGACCATTGCTTTCGCACAACGAATTGCCATATGCATGTTTCACAGTATGCAGAGAGGGCTCTGCATACTGAAAGCCTTTTTACAGCATATGGCCACAAGCTGGGTCTAGATATCCGTTCCGTACCTCCGTATCGTATCGTATCAGGTCGCGATCCAAAACGCTATTTTGGACGTCTGTACGGTTCGGAACGGTGGTACCCCGATCCATGCGAGTCGACTTTTTCGCCCCGTTCAAAGGCGATACGGTACGGTATGACGGTGCGCGCGCGCGTCAGTCTGGACGTGATCGCGGCATGCGCAGGCAAGCATGTGCAATGAACACGCGATGATCGCAGCGACGGGAGCGATACGGAGATTCGGAACGGAGGTACAGGTTATTCTCTATTGTTGCCTAGGAACGTTTAGACAACTCGTTAAACGTTTCGTTCACTCACTTGTCTGACGGAACTTTAGCGACTTGGTTAAATGTCGATCTTTAATTAACGGTCTAGTGAGTTAATTAATTAAGTGTCTGATTAAACCAGATAACTGCGACATATATACGAGGTCAGCACCGGGATTTGAACTTGCATCTACTGTGTTAGTAGCCAACAACTAACTTTATTCTAGACCACGTGTTACTTAAATTTATATCGTGCTTTATTGTAATGTTGTACATAATGTAAAATATGTATGGTTAAAACTGGGCACTTTATGCCTCTGCCACTCCGTATGGGAAAAGGCGTGACGGTATGATATGATATACATAATTATGAAAGGTCCTATTCACTATCCTCATATCGATTACACACCACCACGCATAAAACAGCACTATGTATTCATATTATAGTAACGGCCTGGCAATGTATAATCGCGTTCAAGGAAAACCACACCATCCCCGCACGAATTCAACCCTTATTGTATATAAGAGTGCTGTAAATGGTGTAGCTTACGTTGTACAGCAGTACAGAGTAATAAAGGACGTGCCTAGAATAAAAAGGAGATTATTTAAACACGTGTGTGGATGCGCCCTAATGATATGGGAGAATGAATATCACTTTATCTGAAGTGGGGAAATAACTGCGTAAGTACTTTAAAGAAAATAATCGACCGTGCGAGCGAAGCGAGCGAAGTGTCTAGTTTCTAGATTGGCCAACAATGCGTTTGTCCCTCTGTCAGTCTGTCTGTCTGTCTGCTCTCGCCTAGGTCGCATTTTTAACCAATTGTGTCGATAATTGGCACACAAGCCCCTTGATTTATTTAAAATGTTTAGTCGATAGAGTCGATCGTGATTTTTTAATGGGGGGAAAATAAAAAGGGAAAAGTTTTTTGTAGCTTTATTTATCGACACGCTATCAGTTGTAAAAAGTTGACTGATATGAAACTGAAAATGGAAGAGAGTAAGAAATGGTTTGCTGGCACAGTCTGTGAATTCTTATTTTAGCCCATCGAGGTGTCAATTAATTACGAACGACAACTTCCATGGTACCACTTTACTTATCTTAGTGCCGTTTGCGTTTACTCTGATAGCGTTTATCTGTCTGTTTATTTGGGGCCTTTGACATTTCACACGTATGAAAAGTGTCAAAAAAAAGTTGACATCATCTGATTGTCTATCCATCTCTTGAGAGACCCGGGCTTAATCAAAGAATGATGATTGAAAACATAGTAAGGAAACCTCCTTATGATTTAATGGCGAGTTCTCTTACAGTTCATTACGATGCATGAACCGTTTATATCGTATACCTACAGATAAATAATCAGAAAATTATTTGAACGAAGACGTCTTCTTAAACAATTTTTTTGTAAACCTATTCGGCCCTTTAAAAGGCATTCTGTATTATTTCCAGTTAAAAAAGTAGGTCACATAGGAAACCAATTGCCATAAAAAAATGTGATATCATCACCCAAAAGTTTGTAATTGGCAATTTAGTCAGTTCAGATACTCCCTGCATAATTTCCGGCTCAAAAATTAGGCCACATGAACATGAAAGCATTTGCCAGTCCCATTTAATTTGTACTCAGCAAACAGGAATTATTCAAAAATATCAATATACTTACTGTTACCTGTCAATACATTTATGAAAATATCATGTATACCAGAAAAAACATAGGTTTATTTAAGACTTTAGGTCATAATCATAGTATTGGCACTAGAAATAGAAATAAGATTGCTATGCCCGCGTTCAGACTCAGTAAGGTTGCTCACTCTTTTATGGGAGTATGTGTTAGTTTTTATAATAAAATACCTAATGAAGCAACGGACCTACCAGAAAGGAGGTTCAAAAACTATGTCAAAAACGGCCTATTGAAGAAGTCATATTACAGTGTAAAAGAATATTTAGATGACAAAACTGCATGGTCTTTACCATCTCAGCGCACAGAAATCCAAAGAGGGGCGATGGACTGAGTCAGTACGTCTCTCCTCGGTGTATTTCCTTAGACTTAAGTAGAAATACATAACATTGTATTTTTAAGGCTCTGATATTTTAAAAGAGGTACGGGGGAGGTTTCTTGCCCTTCTTTGCTCCATCCCTAAGCCCACAACTTCCGAACGGGCGGTAGTATACAAAAATATTAATATTATATTGACGTTGACTAAGTAATATGTATGATTTTATGGTCAATAAAAATTTTGAACTGAACGGTATGACATGTCGTTTATTAAACACCCCGTAATAGGACGACAGCCTGTGACAAGAACACACGTACTATACAAGCCTTGGTCTACAATGACTGTACTGCTGGCCACGCTATGATGCCCTCGAGCTTAGCTTAGCTACGATCTCGGCCTTTAAGCTTGGTCAGCATTGCAACCTTTGATGTCCGCGCTATAAAAGCCTTGACCTTCGGTCTCGGCCATTATTCTATCTTGACCAACAAAGGTGTCAATGCTGACCGCGCTGTATAGGCCTTGAGCTGCGCTTTCGGCCACCAGCAGCGCGGCCAGCAACGCCGCCATTACAGACCGCGGCAGTAATGTACTATTATTCTCTTCCTGTGACTTTTACTTTGGAGAGTAATATAAAAAAAAATACTCAGTTATGTACCTTATTTTTTGTTGACAGACAATTCAATTGAATTCTCACATACTCACATTTTCAGACTCACATATATTTTTTTACAAGATTATTATGGCATGATATGAGTGCGCATGTCGCAAGTATGCCTCCGATACCCCTCCCTCATAGGAAATGGCATGCCGCTGTTTTAAAACCTACTTATTTTTTTGCTGGTGGTTGCTTTTATTTGTTGAAAAAATTGTGCCACTGCAGCACGTATGAAGAAAGGAGTGACGCTGTGTAATGTTTGCTGGTTGTATTGCAGTGTTTGAGAGCATGGATTTGTTACAGTCTCTTACATATTTATCACGTATACAATATGTATTACATACTAACACCCGTTTTTACTAACCATAGAAATCAGATGCTTAAATATTTGGAGTTGCCTAGAGCAAAAACACGTTTCACGACGTTACGCGTCACATAAAGTTACGACACTGATTTGGGAGAGCGTAGTGCTTAGGTGCCCCTAAACTGACACATGTGACAGTCTCATGTGATAGAGAGAGACATGTGATAGATTGACGAACAAAACCACGGACAACTGTCAAAAACTAGGCGCTACTCTTAGGATAGGACCAACCAACCTATTAAAAATCGATTGGTGAAACGGAACTTTATGCTAAGCATTAGTAAGGTGTTTCCTTGTTCGTCGTAAGTGAAAACGGGCATAGTCTCTCCACAAACGACTCGTCTCATGATACAGTGAATTGAAGTAATTTTTGCAGATCGTTCAACATTTTGTAGCAAATTTTACATAAAGCATACTGTTGACCTAGAATGAAGACTCTTGAAATATTGGCATTATAAAACATCTGATATGAATTCCTTTTCAAGATGAAATTAATAATTTAACAGCTATTCACAAAGGAGCAGATATCTAGACTTCTGAAAGTATGTCTGTATTTATATTTATCTATCCTATCTTTACCATTTCAAAAATCTTAAAAGCTGTTAAATCTAGAGCCTGGCCAGTATAAACCTGAGGAAACCTTTATTACCTGTTTCACTCTCGCAAGCACACCGGTCAAACAAAAGAACAATGGAGAACAATAGATAAATAATATGTGTCGACGAAAGGGTTACTCCATAGCTGCCGCGATGGGCTTGCCTCCTGTCACGCAAAATGGAGTATTGAATCGCTGGCTGAAAGTGGGCACAGCACCCCGTATGGGAAAAAGCGTGACGCCATGTTTATTGGTTTGTTTTTGGCCTGTATAAAAATAATGAAAATACAATTAAAAAAAACATGACTGAATTATGAAGAAGTGAGACATGTTTATTGTATGATCGCAGCAAGTGGACGCCTTTAGTCTCTGCCAACCCTCCTACTGAGAAAATGGCGTGAGCATACTTAAGTATGGTATGTAACATCCCGCCCTTACCGCTCTACAAATTCCGTGTAAAGTATCAATCCACTCTTCTATTTAATTTAATTATCGTTCTAATTTTCTGGCTTGCTTGCCTTGATTAATTTGGGTGTAACGAAACGTGGGCGAAGGAAGGGCTGACGGGAATTATTCGTCTGCGAACGTCCTGGAGATTGAAAATTATTGAAAAATAAATGAGACTCTAGAAGAATATTCCGCATTCTATTTTTAAATGTACAATGTTTTTTTGGTGGGTCGATTGTCTTCCCTGCCAGTGTACCCAAAAAGTAGTTCTTTTTAGGGTTACGTACCCGAAGGTTGCCAAACGGGACCCTATTACTGAGACTTCGCTGTCTGTCCGTTCGTCCGTACGTCCGTCCGTCTGTCACCAGGCTGTATCTCATGAACCGTGGTAGCTAGACAGTTGAAATTTTCACAGATGATGTAGGTATTTCTGTTGCCGCTATAACAACAAATACTAAAAATCAAAAGAAATTTGATATTAAGGGGGCTCCCATACAACTAACGTGTTTTTTTTTGCGGTTTTTATAGATAATGGTACGGAACCCTTCGTGCGCGAGTCCGACTCGCACTTAGCCGGTCATTTTTATTCGCGGCCACCGATATCTTTATCATTACTTGGTAGCACTATCATAGTGAGTGGTAGCATATTTAAAGAGGAAGCATTGCTATAAACCATTTCGATGCTGAGATAATAGAGCTTCACGGAACACTTTTTGTACTGAAAAAACTTTATGACTACTACCACCGATTAGCGATTGTAACCGGGACCAATACTACCTATTATTCTTCCATTCTATTTCTATTCTACTTTGATAATATAGCCGGTGTCAGACGCGGGTGGCATGGATGGTGGACGCTCTAAAGCGTAGACAGAGAAAGGAATAGACGGAGTGCACGCGTACACCTTTGAGATGGAGATAGAGTTGGTTCTCAATAAGCATAAGGTTCAAAATCAGAGATTTTCTGCCACTCATCTGTCAAAACAAGAGCAAACATGCATTTGACAATTCTGTGGCCAACAACAAAAACGCATACGCGGGTAAGGGACAGGTGATCGTTGATGTTTTGATAACCGATTGTTACGTGTAAAAATCGGTTATCAAAACATCAAAAAATTTAATGTTTAATTAACATTTTAGAAATCATGAGCGGTTTTTGTGTAATTTGCAAAAAACACTTTTTTTGCACTTTTTGCGCGGACGTAAGTGTCGCGCTGCAGTTTACGCCATTAATTGATTTTATAATTTTTCTTTTACGTTTGTGAAAATTTCCACCACCACAAACCCAGTTGCCAATTTTAGCGTTACCAGGCGCCTTAACATAGCGTCACCCCTTTACCCGTACGGGGTGGTGGAAGCTCAATCGTGCCCACTTTCAGCCAGTTATCCAACGCAACAGGGTTTAACATCGCAACGGTCGGTATACTCTCATAAGGACATATGCCAAACAAACTTACAATGGAGAACAATAGACGTCGGAGCGAGAGATAAGTACTTACAGTTTATTCGTGATAAGAATGCAGTGAAATTTAAATTTAAAATTTGTTAACACACACTCACAGGACAGGACACAACCTTCGCGTTCGAAAGTTTGCCTTCAACTGGTCACTGTGAACTTGGCTTGATAATTGGAAACAATTTGATTGGTTACGGGGCGTGGCTAGGCCGCCGGACAGTGATGACTTTACTGCATTCTTATCACGAATAGACTATAGTTTTTATTTTAGTAACTTTTTTATATCGTAACTAATGGTGCTCCGGATGCAATATGTAGCCAGCAACTATTGGTGTCTCTCTCTTACTCACATGTTAAAAAAACACTCCAAAGTTGCCAGCCACATATTGCAGTGAAAATATGGACCGTTTAGGCGCACCTTAAGATAAATCTTTTATATTGAATGATCTTACAATAAAGTTCGGGTATAGCACTGCCCTTGCATCATCAGTTCATATACTTACCATCATCATAACTACAAACCATTTTTCACATCTCATGCTCGTAAAGTTCGTCTTTATGTCGGGTATAGCCAGCATAAAATCAAATTTTATGTTCTAGAGCATAAAGTAAAATCTTCGTCTAAATCTCAGACTCTGACAAAGGTCGTCAGGTAAACAGACACATATACCTATGCTAAGTGCCACTGCCGGCGGCCAGAGCCGACTGTTGCATTGTTCAATTGTGATACATTTTCAACCACATCTATAGTGCGTGGGAGGGATCACAGGATGCTGTTGGTGTATTCTGTGATCTTTCCAAGGCCTTTGACTGTGTGGATCATCAAACCCTTCTGCTCAAACTGCAACACTATGGTATTAAAGACAATGCTTTAAAATTAATGGAATCATATCTTGGAGACAGAGTACTAAAAGTAGATATAAATAGAAATAAGTCTACCGGAACGCATATGAATATTGGTGTCCCCCAAGGCTCTATTCTGGGTCCGTTCCTTTTCTTAGTTTACGTGAATGACCTGCCGTATATGGTGGAGAAAATGACTCAGATTGTACTATTTGCTGATGACACATCCATTATCTTTAAGGTGAAAAGACAACAAGAAATTCTAGACGATGCAAATAGTACGCTCTCTCATGTGTTAAGTTGGTTTAATGTAAACAACCTTTTATTAAACTCGAAGAAGACAAAATGTATCAAATTCTGTTTACCGAATGTGCGGCAGGTGGACACGAGTGTAAGCATAGGAACGGAAAGACTAGACCTCGTTGAAGAAACAATTTTCCTTGGAATCACTATAGACTCGAAACTTCAATGGGGTCCTCATGTAACTAGTCTCTCACGAAGACTTAGCTCAGCTGCTTATGCAGTCAGGCAAATCAGACACATCACAGATGTAGGAACTGCCAGATTGGTTTACTTTAGTTATTTCCATAGTATTATGTCTTACGGAATACTTCTTTGGGGGAGAGCGGCAGATATAAACACAATATTTGTCTTACAAAAAAGGGCCATTCGGGCTATCTATCAACTAGATGCTAGGCAATCACTAAGGGACAAATTCAAAAATATCAATATACTTACTGTTACCTGTCAATACATTTATGAAAATATCATGTATACCAGAAAAAACATAGGTTTATTTAAGACTTTAGGTCATAATCATAGTATTGGCACTAGAAATAGAAATAAGATTGCTATGCCCGCGTTCAGACTCAGTAAGGTTGCTCACTCTTTTATGGGAGTATGTGTTAGTTTTTATAATAAAATACCTAATGAAGCAACGGACCTACCAGAAAGGAGGTTCAAAAACTATGTCAAAAACGGCCTATTGAAGAAGTCATATTACAGTGTAAAAGAATATTTAGATGACAAAACTGCATGGTCTTTACCATCTCAGCGCACAGAAATCCAAAGAGGGGCGATGGACTGAGTCAGTACGTCTCTCCTCGGTGTATTTCCTTAGACTTAAGTAGAAATACATAACATTGTATTTTTAAGGCTCTGATATTTTAAAAGAGGTACGGGGGAGGTTTCTTGCCCTTCTTTGCTCCATCCCTAAGCCCACAACTTCCGAACGGGCGGTAGTATACAAAAATATTAATATTATATTGACGTTGACTAAGTAATATGTATGATT
Source organism: Argyresthia albistria (assembly GCA_963457715.1). Taxonomy (NCBI): domain Eukaryota; kingdom Metazoa; phylum Arthropoda; class Insecta; order Lepidoptera; family Argyresthiidae; genus Argyresthia; species Argyresthia albistria. The sequence continues at coordinate 8,643,921 of OY735273.1, forward strand.
TTATGGTCAATAAAAATTTTGAACTGAACTTGAACTGAACTGAACCAACGAACATATTATTATAAACCTTTTTAATCAGTTCGCTCGCGTTAAGTTACACGCGGGCCAAACTAACAATAGCAATAATAGAGCGAGAGGAAAAAAATAAAACCATTCACAGACAATTGCAAATCGGCCCGCAAACATACGTAAAAGACAGACAGCTTCAACCTGAAAACACCTCTTATAGTTCTTCGAGGGTTAAAAATAACCTCTAATGTCATTCAAGATTCAACGTTATTAGTGGTAGTACTACTGTACATTATCCATCTAAAAATAGTTTCCATTCAGGGCAATGTAATGCACAAATGCCCTTTTTATCTGAAGGTCTGGTTAAAGTGGGCATTTCAGTCATTACATCGCAAGTAGTAAAGTATCTTGACCTGTCGTTACATTCATGCGGCGGCATATCGTTTATCATGAAATAGCGGTTTGTAACGAAGACTGAGGATAGTGTTGGAGCTGCCGAAAAAGCGGTTTCTCAAGGAGGCCATCTTCTTTCTTATTATTGCAAAGAAATCGTCAATCATAGCTTCGGCAAACATAGCCGAGGCGCTGCAGTATCGCGGCAGCCCCAACAGTATTCTATTACATTGGACGCGCAGGGCGCTGTAGGCCCTCCGCGTATAGCTGACCCACACAGGCTGCTAGTGTAGAACAAGGAGCACTTATCCAGTGGAGAGCGCATAGATACATTTTCCTTTGAAACACAACTCACCAATTTACGGGCGGCGGGGTAAGAGAGCTGTGATTGATTGGTCAGCCACTGCGCAACTGTCTGGCGGCCCGTCATCGTACATAGGTTGCGTATGCGAACGTTTGTTGAATACAACAAACGTTTGGCGAGCCGCATTCCCCCGCAGGTGCAGTCAATTGGATATATAGTCTCTGGTGTAGAAGGACTGACAGAATGCTCTAAAAAGTGTCAATTTGACAGCCCTTGTACAGTTCGCAAACCTGCGGGCCAGCATATTGCATCGGAATCGGACCGCCCCATCGCCCTGCGCTCCCTTTCAATATCTATGTCATCTACGAGCCCCTCCGTGACCACGTGACCCAGGTACTTGAAATGTGGAACTCGCTTGAGAGGTGCTCCGCACAATGACACAACCGGATCGTTTTCAGGCGGCTTAGTCCCTGAATGAAACACCATCAACTCGTTTTACTTCACTTTATACCTGAACCCGTGTGTAACAGGGCAGGACTCCAGACACGTAGAAGCTTATACTTGTAGATTCGGTTTATAGAATCCTAATCTATCAAAGTATTATCAACATCGCCGTGACAACTATTTGCATTTAATTACTCCATAATAGGCTTAATTTTAAGAAATACCAAGACTTGTTACTAATTTTGCGGATCAGCAGACGCTTGGCTAATAGAAATGTATGTGATTTGCCATTTGAGAACGATAAGTGTGGAGCTACCTTTACCAAAATATTTTACAGTACAGGCCATTGTTTTGGTTGTTTTGTTTCGTGCCCCGAGTATGACACTCGGCGTTTGACTTGGCGGGAGAGAGAGAGAGAGCGAGACGAGACCTGACGTGCCAAAACAATGGCCTAGTACTGTACTTATTTTTCTAGCTACTTACGGCTTGAATCTTCTCTGTCTACTCATATATTAGGTAGGTACCTGCAAGCAAGATGTTAGAAATTTGGATGAATGAGGACTGTATGTTTGTGACTCTAAACAACTTTTACTATGAACCGTTTTTTTTTTTCAAAGCAGTCCATACATTTTACTATCGCTGATAGTCTGCTTAAATATTTAATATATTTTTTTTTATTGTAGCTAGGCCTTTACCTGGATATGAGTAAGATTGAGCCATACTCCAGCACGCTGGCTCAATGCGGGTTGATGGTTTTTCGACTTACTACTATACCAAGACTGATGGTCTCAAAATAATCTCGTCTCCATACATTGAGAGCCCCGCCCCCCTCCCATCTATTCAAAATGAAATAACTAATTTATTAGCTGTAAGTAAGCCAAATATAAAACTAAAATAAAATTAGGGAAACCGAGTGACGTAAAATACTAAAATAAGGCGCGCCATTTCCGTGATTTTATTATACAACAGACGGCAAATTTCACCGATAACTGGAACAATTCACAGAATTCTGAAAGAATGAAGCACAATTAAACAAATAAATAATCATAGAACCCAAGCTTTATAACTCGCACAAAAGGTGAAATTATTGTTCCAATAAATCATTCTAACAATAACAAGGCCCCGTGGCTCCATTATTTTCTTCGTTAAATTAATGCGCCCAGTTAGTCACAGTCGGTTTACAAATGTGGAATAACTATCAAATCTGTTTCTTAGTGAATCGCATTTTATGAACAACCCTAAGTTTTAACTCAAATCAAGACAGGCAGAGCAGAGTACATCCCTGACTGAGTGGTGGCCGAAAGAGGGAAAGAGAAGCATTTGTCTACCAGCAGCCACAATAAATGAAACTCAAGCCTACAAGCTTGTTTCCTTGTTAAACTGGACCAATTTTTATTAAACATCCAACACATGATTATAGAATGTATAGAACCATCTTAGAGAAGTCAGAAAGTCACATTTAAAGAAAACTGTATTAAAATCCGCTTCTGTTACCCGTTAACCCGTATGACCACTAAAGTGCCAAATAGACAGACAGAAATACAGACACTTCAAACATAATACATAATAATAACCCTCAGTAGTCTCTCGGGAGTTAAAAACACGAGTCAAAACAAATCGGGTTTAAGTCGAGCGTCGTTCAGTCGTTCGGTCAGCGCTCTACCCGTATCGTCGGCTATAAAATCTCTACCAAGCACTAAGCTAGAGCAATTTCTCAGTAACTCTTGATAGTAGAGCATTGTTCGCTGAATGTCCCAGTTTTCAGACTGGAGTATTTTTTGTTTGCTTTTTCTGTGGCGCAAAGGCTTACACGTAATCAAAGGCTATGCTAGAGCTTTATTGCGAAGTGTTGGCGACTGGGATGTTTTGTTATTAAAAATATTAAAGGATTTAAACAAGAATAGAGGTTTAACTTTTTAATAAAGTGAGAAATGGTGATATCGACCTCTGCCTTTCCTGCAGATGCTAGGACAGATGGCCGCAATTTTTGCTCCTCTGAACAATAACTAAAGCTAGCACAGCGTGGTTCATCTTATTAATCTGTGCTTTAGCCTTCAATTCTTTCCCTCACACACTCACTTACAAACCCTCACCCACACTCACTTCAACACCCTCACACATACACACCTCACTCTGCATGTCTGAATTGTATATTTTTTTTTCTTAGGTACTTTTATTATTATTATTATTTCTTAAGTACCGTCTCAATATCCAAATCTTATCAATCTTATCATAAACACCTCGGACGAGGTACAAGCCATAAATACAGGTTATATTTATCCTAGTTATGGCAGCAGACACCACTATGTTTAAGCCTGATATGTACCATTTTTCCATGAATAAATACTATTTGATTTGATTTGAATTATTAGCCTGTTACATCTGACCACTCTTGCAGACACTGGAGATCATAAATATCAGTCTATAAATTATGAACAAAATGAAATGAAGCTTCAAAAATTATAAGACACACCATCTGCAAACTTTGTTTATCTATTATTCTGGATCGTACAATATATAATTTAAAAACTTGCTATATTACTACAAAGCAAATGAACATACATAAAACTTCTATAACAAAAGGTGCACTAATCTCCCCCAACCTAAGGTTCACCTTGTAAATAGACTAAAGTTTAATCCAACAAATTTCCGATTTCTGAAGTTATTATTTCTTCAGAAACTGACGATCAATGTTCGAAAACTTAGTTCGTAAGATAAAAGTCGCAGGAGCGTGTCTCGAAACTAATATAAATCTTGCAGCAAAAGCAATTTCGACGCAAACTTTAAGGGAACCATTCATCTTTTCAGGAAATTAACATAATATTGTCAAGTCAGTACCAGAGAGGGGTAAGATGGGGTCCTGATAGGATTAATTAGTGGAAAATAAATGAAGATTGCAGGAATTTCAATGAACAAAGGAATTATTAATCTTTTTAAGCAGGGGTGCTCAACCGGGTATTGCCTAGTCAAGTTTGACGGACGGTTATGTCCGCATTTCAGCTCTGACAGTTATCCTAATATGGCGTCACGCCTTTTCCCATACGGGTGGCAGAGGCACAACTGTGCCCACTAGCCAGTGATTCAATATACAATTTCGCGTGACTGGAGGCTAACCCATCGCCGCAGCTATGAAGCAAGTAAGGTCTCCTCATGATGTTTTCCATCAGCATTTATACGTCCGATAATCGTACATAAGAAAAAAATGGCGTTTATTACACAACAAAAACAAAAAACACACCTTTCATGAGAAACATAAACAGGGTCCAGCCAAACCATGTATGGCTAGGTAGGTACATAAATTGAACGGCTTGTAGACTTCTCTGAGAGTTGTCTCAGATATTTATATTGAAAGAAATAGAATGGAAACAGTAATATATTCAAACACTCACCCCTTTAAAATGATGGAGATACGCTCGCCTTTGTACTAGTACTGTCCATTATATATTTTAAACTATTATGTGCAATAAAACGTAAGGTTCAATAAACAAAGTTCAAAACCAATAAAAAACAGAACAAAAGATCGGGGCTTTTGGGACGTTGGACGAGCAGTTAGTAGGCATAAAGAAAATTAATAAATTCCAATACTTAACGTTTACATTTCATTTAGGTTCCAAAGCAAACTCTATTCTAATTTGCCACTTGAAGTGTAGTTTTAGTAAACACAACCATTCTTATCAAAATGGATCCATTCGTATGAAGCTGTGTACTTTCAATAAGATTCAGAATACATTAATGCAAATTCAGTTATCTAAACAGTCTTTAAGTACGTACATTCCGTCTGGAATTGGAATTAAATTCTTCTGACATTCATTTTGTAGATTGTGTGTTTATTCGTACTTAACTCGTTTAATTAATATTAGTTCGAGTGAACTAAATTGTTCTGAATGTCGTTGCGTAAGTCACCTGATAGAGCAAGTTCCCACTATGACGAAACCAATAATTGAAGGGTCGGCAGACAAGTCAAAAAAGTGAACTTTACAGGAGAAGGAAAAAACTGAATAAAAAACTATGCGTGTGTTGTTTGTATATTACAGGGGTCATCCTTCTTTAGGGAGTAGTGTCTCACCCATTGTTATAATTATTATATAATAACTATAACCAGTAATGTACCAATTTTATTGAATAAAGTATATTTAATAATAAAAAATATATAAAAATAAAAGTAATTTATTTTATGCATGTCTTTGATGAAAGATTACAGTATTATTTTGCCCAAATATCTGACATCCCAAGATATTTTGTTAAATCGATTATTTACTCGAAAAAACCCACGTTCCAGTTGATCTTAATAACTTAAGTCACTCATACTTAGATTTTTTTATTTGAAGACCCATAGAAACCTCTTTACTTTAGTCGAATTATGTGTTTCATACTTAGTATTTCCCCCCCCCCCCCCCCCCCACTTGGGAAATTAATTTTGTCTCAGTGCTACCCCACGCTACAAAGGAACCTCTGTACAAAGTTTCATGGCTCTAGGTCCACCGGTTTAGGCTATGCGTTGCCTGCCCGTCAGCCACGCATTGTATTTGTACCTAGTATTGAGCAGTTCTGGTGGCCATATGTGGTCTTCATCAGCAGTTCCGCATCACAATATTATGCTTACCGTTAGAAAATGTACGAGTTATTACTAAAAACACAAAAACGACTATCGGTCTGCCTATAATATTTGAAGAGTTCCCTCAATTTCTCCAGGATCATCATTTCATCATCAGATCCTGACCTGGTGGTCCATGGTACCAATGGGAAGGTAAACCCTTTAAAAAAAAAAATCCAAATCGGTCCATCCGTCTAGGCGCAATCGGGGCACATACATAAAAAAACATCCTGATGAATCTTGTAAGCCTGGGAAGTCGGTTAAATAATAATGAAATTTTTGTCTTATGATCTTTATGACCCTTCAATTAATCGCTGGACGACTCGTAATAGTGGTAAAAACTACACAGTAAACCGGTAGGCCTCATGGGTACACCTCAATTTAAATATACAACCAGGGATGAAATAAACACAACAACTAGGTATCTGTCATGTCGTCTTAATAGTAATAATGTGCTCTTATTTTATTTAAGTTGAATAATAAAATCGGCTATATGCGAGTTAATCTCACGCAGTAGAGTTTCGCACCATCGATCATACAAGAAACAAGTGTCTGACAGTGCAATATCTAACACTTTTTAATTCTAAACAACCTTTTTTCGGTACCTATTTAAATTTTTATTTGTACAAATATGCACGTTCTTGTTCGTGCGAGTCAGACCGCTGCTGACGGACAGACAGACAGAGAAACAGACGGACAGCAGACGGACAGCGGAAGCTTAGTAATAGGGTCCCGTTTGGCACCCTTCGGGTACGGAACCCAATAAGACACCATGTAAAACTTCTGATTTTGAACCCAAATAACAATTTTGCATGCCTATTTCCGAATGTATTTTTTATGTTTCTGTGCAATAAAGATTAGGATGATGATGAGTAGCAGAGGTAGGTACAGTAAACCCACGTAAGCCAGTTAACCAATTTTGCGTGACTAGCCCATCGCCGCAGCTACGTAGATATGAATGTTTCCTCACGATATATGAGATTGTTCTCATCTGCGTTTAATGTAGCCACCACAGGTCGATACACAACTTCAAAGCGAGTCAATCATCGAACTAGGTGTTCGTGACGTCACGAGGTTATAGGCTAACATTCATAAAGGGTAGTAGTTGAACGAGCGACAGTAAAAGTCTAACCTAATCTAAGCGAAATATTAACTGAGCGACTAAAATACTAACTGAACTTGTTGCCGCCCATCAGTCTGTAATTTAGTCACTCAGTTAATTTATTATTTGATCGTTGTATAGTTCCCCCATAGGCTTGTGGCCTGTCAAGTCATAATAGATACTTTTTATGAACTGTCAAAACGGAACTATTGTTCCTGAGTTCTATGAAATAACCACAGAGTGACGTCATGTAAAAGTGCCATCGAATGCTGTCTTTTTTTGCACAAAATTGACTTTATAAAATATATCTGCTGGAAATATACAATTCTGATAATGTCAAGCCATTTTGTACATAATGCTTCAACTTATGACTTGTTCCTAGATTTATTGGATTACCTTGGACGCAAGCCAGTCCAATGACAGTCCTGAGGTCTATGGGGAGCGGGGAGTGGAGTCATTTATATTGCAGGGCGCTGAACCGTTATCTGTGGGTAAGTTTGTTTTCTCTAATCTGTCAACTTTTTATCTCGGTAAAAAAGACCGATGAACTCGCAAGATATTTAATAAATTTCAAGGAGTTTCCTCGATTTCAAACCGTTCAGAATTTTAAAAGTGCTCTGTATCACACTTTTGACTTAATTGTTGGTGACTAAACTGCTCGGTTTAATAAAAATTATCCAACATTATTATTTGAAAGAGAAGGGTTACTGTTACATTTAACCCTTTCGGACTAGAGCTTGTCATTCTCCTGGCCGAAAAGGAAAAAAAAAAATACATTAAAATTAGCTGAAATCAAGATCTCATCCCCTTCCAATAGACATTAACTGACGTCTTGGTACCCACTGTCAAAGTCAAGGACTCTTCTGTCCTCTAGCGAAGGCGTGTCTGCGCTTTCGGCAACAGATTCGAAAAGCAAATTTTTCGTTTTACAGGTAAATAAATAAATGAAACAAATTCATGTATGCATAAAGCCCTTCCGATTTTCCATTTACAAGACTTTCTAAAAACTTTCAGAGAGTATAATTTAATTTTCTTCTACGCTTCGTCCCCCTTCAGAACCCTCGCGGACCGTGCGGGTGTAATGTGTTATATCTATGGGAATGCCGACCTATATCTGTACTTCACGGTTGATAGAGATTGACACAATTGTGTGTGTGGGTTGTATCAAAATAGAATCTACGATACATGGACAGACATCGTGGGGTCACATTATAGGCATCGGCGCATCACGCACGAGTTGTGACTTGTGAGCGAGGCGAGCAAAGCTAATATACTTGACGCGACCTACATATGACCGGCCAAGTGCGAGTCGGACTTGCGCACGAAGGGTTCCGTACCATTATAACGACATTAACAACGGCAAAAAAAAATCATGTCTGTTGTATGGGAGCCCCCTATAATATTTATTATAATATTTTTTTTGTATTTTATTTTATAGCGGCAATAGAAATACATCATCTGTGAAAATTTCAACTGTCTAGCTATCACGGTTCATGAGATACAGCTTGGTGGCAGACGGACAAACGGAAAGACGGACAGACGGACAGACGGACAGCGGAGTCTTCTTCTATTCTTCTATTCTTCTTTAAGGGGGTTGAAGTGCCTGCACGTGGCCTACACGTGCGGGGCCTTTGTGCATGTCCCCTTCTCCCGCTCTCTTATTGCCAACTCAACTCCTGCACGAGCTGGAATAGGAGGCCTGGGTGTTCAAGGAGCTCATGTTCCTAACTCTTTATTAATCTGTGCTCATGGGTCGAGGATGCTTCTCCCAGAATCAAGGAGGAGCAGAGGCTTAGTAATAGGGTCCCGTTTGGCATCCTTCGCGTACGTAACCCTAAAAAGTACCTAAGTAAATCTAAGAACGTTATCAAAAGCTAATCCCTATGTAAGTGGGCCAAATTCCTTCGAATCAGCTGTATGTAATCATCTGAAAACAGTATTGAGGCATGCGATCCATTTAAAATGTTTCAAACCAATAAACTAAAACTCATCAGCAACAAAGAAACTTGGAAATATTAGTTCGAATGGATTGATTAAAATATTGTTCAAACATCGGTTTTCAGTTGAACAAAGTTTTTGATTAAAACAATAATAATACCAAATCGATATTTGAAGCCGCTCTTTGAAATAAATCTGTTTGATGTTGACGCGATGTTGCAAATCGTAGAGAATATAGAGATGAGAATTATGCTAATAGCTTTTAGGTTATGTCCACTAGCATAAGCCCGCGACTTCGCCTTTGTAGTAACACTTTTTGATTTAATCAAGAATACATCCCAGTTCATTGCTCAAAAGGCCTATTTGACCCTACATTATAAAAAGAAACTATCCTCCAAATTACAGCCTTCTAGCTTTAGCAGTTTGGCCCCTGCGTCGATGACTTAGTCAGTCAGTCAGTCAGTCAGTCAGCAGTCAGTCAGTCAGTCAGTCAGTCAGTCAGTCAGTCAGTCAGTCAGTCAGTCAGTCAGTCAGTCAGTCAGTCAGTCAGTCAGTCAGTCAGTCAGTCAGTCAGTCAGTCAGTCAGTCAGTCAGTCAGTCAGTCAGTCAGTCAGTCAGTCAGTCAGTCAGTCAGTCAGTCAGTCAGTCAGTCAGTCAGTCAGTCAGTCAGTCAGTCAGTCAGTCAGTCAGTCAGTCAGTCAGTCAGTCAGTCAGTCAGCCAGCCAGTCAGTCAGTCAGTCAGTCAGTCAGTCAGTCAGTCAGTCAGTCAGTCAGTCAGTCAGTCAGTCAGTCAGTCAGTCAGTCAGTCAGTCAGTCAGTCAGTCAGTCAGTCAGTCAGAACTATTTCTTTTTAACCGACTTCACAAAAGGAGAAGGCTTACAATTTTATTTTATTCGTCGGGATAATTTTTTTTAGAGTTTCGTATCTCAGAAGGTGAAATCGTCCGTCTGTATGTCACAGGTACTTTACTCAGAAAATATTGGACCGATGAAGTTGAAAATTGGTACACATATCAATATCTGTGACCCAAAGACAGAGGTGCAATGTAAATATACAAGGTGTTAATGAATTAACGCAAAATGGGAAACTACTTTGTTAGGGACAACATTCTGAGCAACTTTCATACATTGAACTGGGTGACGAAACATTTTATTCATTCGTATGACAAGAGTCCCATCATAACTATTCATCAGATTTAGCCTCACAGATCTCAAAGTTAAATTGATTTTTATTGTTATAGAATATTTTTCTCGACTGAAGCTAGAAAACGCAACACTTCAGCTATTGATCGAGAAAATAAAAATGTTCAAGGGCAAGTCTGTCTTACGAACAAAAGGTTCCGTAGCATCGTACAAGATAAATGCAACGAAATACGTCTCTTGCAAGAGCATTACTTTTAATTGTGAAAATTGTGTGAAGTCCATCATTTGTTGCTGACTGCTGGCAACAGAAATACATATTTTACATTTCAGCTTCGATTTGTGTTTCAGATATTGATCTATTACGGTTGAGATACAAGCCGACGGTGATGACAGACAGACAGACAGCGGAGGCATAACAGATACGGTTCCGTTTGGCACCCTCCGGTTACGAAACCCTAAGATTGTTTATTTGCAACCAGCATCTCACTGGCTGTTGATTATAAACCCGGGGCTGGGAAATGAAAGAAAAGAAAAATAATGTAGAACGGCAAACTGTGACACATTTTTTTTTAAAGAAAAGAAATAGAAATGCTTTTCGCGCTTATGATTCTCGAGACTTAAGCCCAAACAAACTTTGACCAACTAGCTCTGTGTTAAAAACCGGCCAAGTGCGAGTCGGACTCGGATCTATAAAAAAGGCAAAAAATCATGTCTGTTGTATGTACCCCGTCTGCGTCTGCTACCCCGTATGTAAAAAAACCGGCCAAGTTCTGTACTATTATCTATAAAAAAGTCGGTAGAGCATGAGACTCTTAATCTTACCCTATCTATAAAAAATCGCAAAAAAAACACATTAGTTGTATGGGAGACCCCTTAATATTAAATTTCTTTTGTTTTTTTAGTATTTTTTGTTATAGCGGCAACAGAAATACATCATCTGTGAAAATGTCAACTGTCTAGTACCGCGGTTCATGAGATACAGCCTGGTGACAGACAGAGAGACGGACAGCGAAGTCTCAGTAATAGGGTCCCGTTTGGCACCCTTCGGGTACGGAACCCTAAAAACCACCAGATCTTACTAAAAAGATAGCTTGCACGTCTGTTCGTCACTGCTGACGAACCCTAACATACTTTACTCTAATTATAGTTATAATTTAGGGTCACTTTGGCAAAGGTTGTGGGTTCAAAGATCAAATCCTTTTGAAGTCAAAAAGTATATTTCGTCTAAGGTTGGAGGCAGACAAGCGTAATTTGTAAATTAAGAATCGCACGACTTCGATAATTGTGAATTTGAAGAAATACACAATTTATATGACGCTGTTTGTAGTGGAACGATATTATGAGTAACCCGCGGTTTTGCTCGTTTCGCTATTTAAATATTGATTTAAGTACTTAAAATATGGTGAAGCCAAGAATTGGCCAGAAGAACAGATGATACTAAATTTTATGAGTTCTCAGCTCCAGGTTCCAGGGCTCTCTGAGTTATTACATGGAGTTTAGAATTACCTGGCCAACTGTACCTCAGACACCCCGTATGGGAACTGTGTTAATTTTATTGAACCCAAAACTGATCAAACAAATGATTACGTAGATGACGGCAACATTGGCAGACTGATTTGGTCTAGTTATTAGTGAACCTAAATGTCACCTATGTTGACATATTTTTTTCCAGGATTTCTTGCCAAGCTGTATGTTTGTTTTGGTCTTCTATTATCTTCTTGGAACTGCACATTTTGGTATGATCTGGGCGATAGACTTTCACGCAGAATTAAGTATTTCATAACTGTCTAAACCACAGTTAATTATTGCAAAATATATGAACTTTCTAACGTTTCAAAAAGAAGAAGCGCTATTTTCATAAACGCTCTAATTTGCACATAAATCATTCCAAGAGGAAATTATTAATGCACACCGCGTGAAATAAGCAAGGCATCCTCCTCCGGAGCAAAGTTGCGAGATGAAAATTTCCAGCCACCCAACTTGTATAAACGTAAACATTTACATACAGGCACATACATTTCTTCTGGCTCCACACTAGGATACCCTGTGTCCTGTTCCCTGTGGGAACCAGAAACAGCGACATCACAAACATGAAAACATCCAAGAATGGGGATTTATTTATTGTCCCCAGTCGGGATTTGAACCTGGGACCTCTCGCATTGGTAGGCAGATGCGCAACCGCTGCGCCACAGAGGTCTTCAAAATAAAGACAACGTACAACGTAAGCTCACACCATTTTCTGAAAGAGCAATCAAATATGACAAGCATGTGATTGGCTGAAATAGTGTAACAAGTTTTAACAGAGCTAATTTTCTTTTCTGAAACCTTGCGGTCATTTTCTCCACCTGTTTTATTCTCGATCTAACTCAAAATATTAGTATCAAAAATGGCTTTGAAATTAAATTCTTTGAAAACGCCTTGACCTCTATGACCAACTAGGGAGCTGTCAGTTTTCTTCAAACGTGTAAAGTTACTTTTATTTGGACTTGAAAACTAAGCTGTTTGGCTCGTATTTAGTTGATTAACTTAAAACATAAACATACAATATAAAATACTTTTCGGTCAAGAGTTTATTCGATCTCCTCGTTCATTCCTTTATTTTGCTTTCGACGTAAATTGTAAGGTATCGCCCGAATATACTTAAGGATGTATTAAGAAATATAAACTTTTTCTTAGAATTACAACTAAGGCACCGGCATAGGTTAATTATTAACTTTGAAACAAAAGCGAACTTTGTAATGAGATTAATGCGGAAGCGCACTGCATCCATTGTTGACAGAACCTGGGGCAGTACCAACTCGGGGAGGTTTGACTGTCCAATATTCCAACATTGAACGGTCAAACTTATCCCGAGAAACAAACAGTGGTTTTTCTCATAAATTTAATTTAATTAACTAATAAATTTACTTGCTGAATTGATTTCATTCATATGTAACATTTTATGTATCCACTAGATTTAAGGTATTTAAATTTGGGTCGTAACGTGCAATAAAGACAGATAATAATAACTAGTTGTTTCATTAAGGTCGTACTGGTAGCTACTTAACCCGTGCTCTACCACGGTGGCTCAGTGCGAGTTGACGAAAGGGTGTTGGGCCAGTTGGCAACCGGACTGTCAGAAGTTCAATTGAATTAAATTTTTGGATTAATGGCTTCTACTGTGGATCCCTATAGTAATTCCGCCAATATCACGTGTTAAAGATGACACGGAGGGGATCACTTTGTACAGACTCTACGACTCACAGAAGCACTATACAGGGTGTAACAGAAAGGGGTGTACAAGCCGAAAGAGGGTTATCAAGGACATCATTCTGAACAACTTTCACTATGGGACCGACTTTATCAGAGCAATGTTATTTTTATTAAGTAGATACATTTCGGGCCTAGCGCTCAGCTGATCTGTATGGTGGAGTGAAAAATAAAGTTGCTCTGATCAGGTTGGTCCCATAGTGAAAGTTGTTCAGAATGATGTCCCTAACAACCCTCTTTCAGCTTGTACACCCCTTTCTGTTACACCCTGTATAGTGTTTGACTTTGACAGTGACTACCAAGACGTCAATTAATGTCTATTGGAAGGGGATGAGAACTTAATTTCCCCTAATTTTAATGACATTTTTGTTTCCTTTTCGGCCAGGAGAATGACAATCTCTAGTCTGAAAGGGTTAAATCAAGCTGCCTATAATGTCCTCTGACACAGCTTTACACCTAAAAGTAGCCGGGCCTCCCGAAACACGGAGACTGATAATGAACTTCAGATAAACCACTATTAATCCTTCGAAAATTATTATGCCCGATTTCACCAACAGTTAGGGGACACTTAGCTCTTTTTTATAGTTGTCTAGCGGTTGTTCCGAAGGTCGGACCCTTAAATTTAGGAGGTCCCACAATGGCCTAGTTGGCCCTTAGGTCAAAGCGAAGCAACTGGCCCCTAAAAGAAAATAAAGTGTCCCCTAAAAGATAGTAATTGTTGTTGAAATCGGCCATTACTATCCTAATATTAGTACAGCTAGTCAACAATTGGTATCTATTTTGTGTTTGAAAGTCCGGTTGCCTGCGTAAATTTTTCAATATTTTATTGCGTTTCCATTTTCAGCCCCAAGAGGCGTCAATTTCCAATTTGTCGATGTCGAGCTTCAAATGCGGTGAAAGTCGAAACAATTATTTTCGAATCAAAATTCAAATTGTGTTCTTCCTTCAACGTTTCTATTGATTTATTTAACCATTCAAGAAGTTTTGCTTCCAACCAATAAGACTATTCTATCCTGGAAAAAATTTCGCGCCAAACCATCAACTTGTACCCCCCGATTTTAGACAATAAAATAAATTACAGCAGTTGGAACTAACGCTAATTGACCCATGAGGAATTAATGGTCGCTTTTGATGACAGGTTCGTTGCATTAAGTTGCGTAGTGGTGTAGGGGGGCGTCACGTCGCGTAAACGTCACTCATCATACAAAAGATCGTTGTAAGACTATTTTAATGTTTTATTTGGCTCGGTCAATTGAACACTATATTCGTGAAAATGAAATCAGACATAGGATTTCCATTGAATATTTGGATCCTTTTTAGGGTTCCGTTAGAGAACAAGGAACCCTTATAGTTTCGTCAAGTCTGTCTGTCTGTCTGTCCGTATGTCACAGCAACTTTTTCAAAAGGGATATCTTACTTGTGTTAGTGAGGTTTGTGTTTGGCAAGGTCTCAGATACATAAGCTCTGTTGAAAAAAGTTGTAGATGTAAATTGTTTAAAGTATTGTTTGTTGTGTGTGTGAATGTGTGAGAGTGAAAATATTTTTCATTTTTGTCATTTTTATTTTGTAAGTATTTATTTGAATTTTCTTTTGATTTTATAGTTGACATGTTTGAAGTGTGTAATTTATTCTATGGGCTTTTATGACTGCAATAAACGGTTGAATAAATAAATAATTATTTGTAATTATGGACTTTTAAACCTAAACAAACGATTCCGATTATTTAATTTATTATCTAATCAAATTGTTGAGGAAGCCATAGATTTAAGCCAGATCGTGTAAGTGGAGGTCTTCAGTCTCTACCTACCCCTCTTCCAAGAAAATGGCGTAAGCATGTTATGTATGTACCTAATTATATGTTCTTTAAGACGATTGTCCAGCAAAATGCCCATGTTTAACTGATTCGCCGACAAATCTAATTTAACAATAGTTAGCCATTGTTCGGTCGTACGAACGCAACGGTGTGCTTCTGAGAGAAAAGGGGTTAAAAAGTTATTCCAGCAGTTTGAGATACTTTCTGAATCCAAAAAAATATATGATATAAACCTGTACCTTGGCTAAAACATTTGTGTTTAAAAACATCATAATGCCATTGGTTACTATATGAAAAAAAAACTAATGGTTGTTTTTGGGTAGTATTTAAACGAGCGGCAAAAAAAGTCTAACCTAACCTAACCGAAAAACTAACTGAGCGACTAAATTACTAACTGAGCGACAAGTCGCTGGGCGACTTGTCGCTCAGTCAGTAATTTATTCGCTCAGTTATTTTTTTAGTGGATCGTTTTATTATATTCCGTTGTTTTTTACCTAAAACGAGTTATTCCAGGAGTTCTACAAGGAACGCTGGTATGGTTCTTATGTGTGAAAATCGGTAATCAAAATATCTTAAAATTTAGTGTTAACATTTTAGAAATCATCAGCGGTTTTGTGTAATTAGAAATCATCAGCGGTTTTGTGTAATTTGCAAAAAACACACTTTTTTATTTATTCGCTCAGTTATTTTTTTAGTGGATCGTTTTATTATATTCCGTTGTTTTTTACCTAAAACGAGTTATTCCAGGAGTTCTACAAGGAACGCTGGTATGGTTCTTATGTGTGAAAATCGGTAATCAAAATTTAGTGTTAACATTTTAGAAATCATCAGCGGTTTTGTGTAATTAGAAATCATCAGCGGTTTTGTGTAATTTGCAAAAAACACACTTTTTTGCACTTTTTACACTTTTTGCGCGGACGTAAGTGTCGCGCTGCAGTTTACGCCATTATTACTTTATTTTATCATATTTCTTTTATAATTTGTGTAAATTTAAACCACTTCAAATCCAGTTGCTATTTTAGCGTTACCAGACGCACAAAGTACTTAACAATTTCCGATATCCCTATAGAACTAATCCATCAATCACATCCATATGGACACCGATAGACTATGCTACTTCGTGACTCTCGCACAATGGAATTAGACCTCTATTTTATTCTCGTAAGGACTATTTCGCTAGTGTGGGCTGGTTGTCCGAATGGTCGCCAATTACAAGGGGTCCGTCAGCAATTCAGAGTCAACTTCCAATGGCAACATTCAGCAGTATGCTGGCTGTACACGGGCGATCCTGGAGCTTACTCTCATACGTTTGCGATGAATGAAGTTTTTTTTTCTCTCAATTTTGCGTTACAAGAGGCGTTTAAAATAGCCACACGCCTCAGTGGCGTGAGGAAATAGTACAGCAATAGTATATCGATTGCTCCCAAGCACACAAAATGCCGAATTTGGCTTTTCTCCTGCGCCTATTATGTTTGCAGATTGACTGCTGAATCCGGTATTCTGCACCCTTGGGACCTTTCTGTAAAAATCGAACAACAACAATTTAAATCTCCTTTTACGTTATCTCATACTATATCTGTCAAAATCTTACGTTCAATTTAGTTCAACTCGCTGATACCCTTTCAAGTGTAGCGCTGTTGTAAATTCGAATTATCTGAACTCTGTTAGGACGTGTACAGAATCACATGGCAGTTCGCTGGTGTATGGCAAGGATTAAAGCGATCAATCAATGAGTCGCCGGCCGTAGATATCTGAGCAAGACAATCATTTGTAGTTACAGCCAATGAGGATGCTGTGAATACCTACAGATTGTAATTTGTGTTATACGCCTGAAGTAACATTCTTTGTGTCCTTTGTGTGAAGACAAATATTAGAATAATATAGCAGTTCGCTAATTAGTTAAAACAAGTGTCACTTGTACTGTACATACCAAAAACACTAATTGTGATTAGCGCGTCAATATAATATTGATATTTTGTATACTACCGCCCGTTCGGAAGTTGTGGGCTTAGGGATGGAGCAAAGAAGGGCAAGAAACTCCCCCGTACCAGTTCGGCGGCCATTTAACATTTGGCAAAATTTTCAACCACCCGGCCACCGCCCCGCCACCGCTCCGTCACCGCCCCGCTCTCGCGCCGCCGCCGCCGGTTGTGTGCCGTAGCCTTTGTAGGATGTTAGTTTAGTATATTAGTTAGTCGGTTGTGACACCTGAAGAATCGCACTGAATCTGTGACAAAACATATCGATTGTTTGCTAATTATGTCGATTAGTTACAGAGCAGTGTTTAATTACACGACTTAAAATTTGGCTGGACGAAAACATTAACATAATATTCGTTTACCGGCACACAAACTGGCATTGCCCTCACACAAGGACACTGTGTCAACACAAACTTTTATTAGAAAGAGATATGTTATGATTTATTTATCTTACTGAATTTAAATATAGAGCTATGACTTTTTGGAGATGAACCTCGGTTAACACGATGTAGCTATGCGCTTAGATACCTAGTGTCAGTGGTACTTACCACCTTGCATTAACAATTTTATACTTAATACCCCCTCCAATTGAACGAAACGAAATCATGCTTTTAGCAGAGCCTCGACCGAGCGTCTCGGACCGAGGCGAGGACTGGATTGTCCTTGCGCGACAGAGCGTCCTCGTCGTGCTCGATAATGAACTGGATTATCCTTTGGCTCCTTTAAGCCGCCTGGTAACACTAAAATTAGCAAATGGGTTTGTGGTGGTAGAAATTTTTACAAATCATAAAAGAAAAATGATAAAATATAGTAGATAATATATAATGGCGTAAACTGCAGCGAGACACTTACGTCCGCGCAAAAAGTGCGAAAAGTGCTTAAAAGTGTGTTTTTTGCAAATTACACAAAAACCGCTGATGATATCTAAAATGATATCTAATACTTTAATTTTTGAAGTAAAACTTCTTGGGGCACGGGGGTAAAATTTATTTAACCTCTCAACTGTGGGTTATTCATATATTTGCTTTTCAATTGCTTCTAGCCGGGTGCTATCACGAGTGGCTAAGAAATGTAACGGAAATTGGAATCGGTGACGTCAGGGTCGGCTGAAGACTTTTAAAACCGCAACTATTTTCAATACGGTTTTTAACTAATCAGATAAGATAATAATACATTCGTACAATAAAGAATGTTAATTAGTGAGAGAAAAACCTGATTAAACGTTAACAAATAAAAATTATTTTAAGCATTCTTCCACGAGTTCTTGATTTCCGGTATGGCCAAAACCAGTGACGTGACCAAAAACTACTTCGTTCAACCTCTTTGTTGGAACCGGAACTTATGTTTGACAGTTGTGCGATGCGATCCATACAGTTTGTAAGAAAAGAGTTTCATCAATGTCACACGGCACGGGTCGATATGGATTTCTAAAATGATGAACGAATCGTTTTGTGGCCGGTAACTATGGAATAGGTACCTAAAACGCGCTGCGTAGTCGCGCAACGGGCAGCTAGTAATCGCATAAAGTCACTTAGAATCATCCAAATGTGATATTTAGTTTTCAAGCAAATTCCGATGTGATGGATGGCTGCATTAAGACTTCTTGAAAACAATAAGTAGGTACCTAGAACTGTTCTAAAGCCACTTTTTATTATATAGTGCAGTTCAAGTCACAAATAAGCAGTTTAGCTACTAAGTACGTGTTATACCTACCTATTTAATGTTTATCTGTAGTAAACGGCCAAAGCGAGGTCTACAGCTTACAGTTACAGAGCCATAAGTTTAATGGCTTATTGTTTCGCTTATTTGTTTGTATGTAATTTTTGTAATACATATTTTAAAGTTGAATTGTTGTTATAACTGTTGAAATTATACGATTTTGATTTTAATAAGCTTTTGTAATTTTAAAGTTAATGCTTCATGCCAGTCAATAATGTTGAAGTAAAATATCAAAATCGAGGTATGTCGTATGGCGGACTAAGGAAATGTCAAGAATAAAATTAAATAAGAGTTACGTCATCGCTTCGCGATGAAGTAACCCTAAAAAATCCTAGCAAAGTAGGTATGTATAGGTTAGCGGGGGTAGCATAAGACACGCCAGTCACCCCAGCCACGCATTTTGTCACAATTTAATGTCATATCATAATGAATGCGCGCTATTTTATGGAGAAACATCATTGAGACGCGAAAGGAGTTGGCAATTTGGCAAAATGACTGCCCCAGACATGTACAAAGACTTCTCAACAGCCAATTAATAGCATTTAAATATTCTCTCATAAATTACTGCGTCTTTAGTTAGTTTGTAGAACTTGATGGAAATGATTAAATAATTAAGAGTTGTCACTTCATACTCTATGATTCCGCCATTGATTAGTGACTTTTGCCATCGTTAAAAATAACATGCAACATAATTGCCAATTGCCAACTAGCAAAACTGTTGAAAACAGGAGGTTTCCAGAGGAGTGGCTAGATGGCGTTATGTTGCATGTTATTGCAAAATGGTGCTTATTTCTAGCGACGGCAAAGGTCACGGAATCATATTGGAATCACGGAGTATTGAGTAACAACTCTTATTTACCTATATTTAATTATTTTTTTCTTCAAGTTCTACAAACTAAATACAGACGCAGTAAATTAAATTTATGAATGAATATTTAAATGCTATTGGCTGTTGAGAAGTCTTTGTACATGTCTGGGGCAGTCGTCCATATATTGATTTAGTCATCTTCTTTGTCATTTATCAGCGCGACTGAGGTGAGTGGCAAGCCTTAAGGTAGCCCCGCAGGTACACATTAACTTGGAATAGTTGAAAATACGTACTCGATCAATTAAATAAAGGGACTGGGCACAGAGACAAGCAAAGCAATGCATACATTTGAGCGAGACGGCTTAAAGACGTGACGTCAGATGGTATATAATCTGAGCGAGATGCAAATAGTAGTGACACTATTGAATGAGTTAAGTATATCACCACGAGCGCGACAAATTGTAGATAAGGAATGGTGGGAAATAAATGACATGACGTATTAAAAGTAAGTACAAGTATAAAATAATTTCAAATAATCGGACGTCTGAAACTTAAAAGTAACTTGGAAATTTAAATCTCTTTTAGTATAGGTAGGTATAGGTGTATAGTATAGGTACCACTTAATGATCTAGCTACAGAAGTTTTACTTCTAACACGTGTACGGTGCTACACGCGTATTTTTTTTGATATTTTGATTACCGATTTTGACAGATAACAACCATACGCACGCCTTGTAGAACTCCTGGAATAACAAGTTTTAGGTAAAAATCAACTATTACATTATTATTATTTTCATACAGTTTCCAATGGCATTATGATGTTTTCAAACACAAAATTAGCCAAGGGACGGTTTTAAAAACATATATTTTTGTGGATTCAGGAAGTATCTCAAACTGCTGAAGTAACTTTTTAAATATGGGCATTTTGCTGGACAATCCCTCCCACCACCTACCAAAAAAAAGCTTTCACGCAACAAGTAGTGACAGTTGACCTTTGAGTCCCAAAAGGCTAACACAATAGCAAAACTTTATTTCTTCAGTGAATGCCAGCACCAGAATATCAAATAATTGCGTCCCCTAATCCAATTTCTACTTTACCACCTTTTTTTCGGCAACTCTAAATTTCTCTTGATTTTAGATAGGGCGGCGATGACCTTTTACTGTGCGATAAATGACTCATAGAAAATTGCGATGCGATTGCGAGGTCAAGTGCGGGTCGGACTCGCACACGAAAGGTACCACGCACACCATGGTACAACAAAAATTAGGCACTCAAAACAATAAAACAAAAAGAAAATTAAAAAAGACTTGGATTCAAAGTCAGGACTTACTCATACTCATACTCATACTCATATATTTATTGCGTCATTGTGGTACACTTTTACAAAATTATATCCAACAATGAACCCTGTAAGGGCACTACAATGTCTTAAAAGCTAACTTACATCTAACATTTGTGTTTGATAAATATTAGGTACCTATCTTAGTTAAAATAGAATTTTAATTTAATAACAGTGAGATCATTATATCGACGCTGCTCAAACTTACTGTTGGCGTGATTTACAAATACCGGTTGCGCTACCACAACGATGTGGGAAAACGCGAAATATACGACCATTGAATATTAATATTATTTTATTATATCGCAAGGTGTATCAAAACACATACAAATAATGCTTATATAATATAAGCAAATATGTAATATATGCTTACAAATAATGCCGAAGCATCCCGCGGAAAGCTTCGGGATGCTGTCTTATTTCTATATTGATACGTTTGAATGTCCATTGGTAAAAACTTGCCATGCCGTTCCGGTTTGCGTAGGCCTATTGGGTCCCGTTTGGCACCCATCGGATACGGAACCCTAAAAATGACTGTCTTTTATTACGTTTTCGCAACTAAAAACATAAACAATAAAACCAAACTATATTTGTTATGCACCCACACTAGGATACCCTGTGTGGTGGGATAATCCACCTCTTCCATTCCAAGAGAAATAACGTAAAGAGTCCTTAACATGACTGGCTCTTTTGAGAAAATGTTTCTGATGAATCTCGTTTCTCAATCGACAACAAAGTTAAGACACAGACACAAATATCGCCTCGTCCTCTATACTCACACGTTACTCATCTCAAAGTCTGACGCCGTATTTATGTTTACATACTCGCTAATGAGTGATGACTTGAATGAGATTAGGCGTAAACTAGTGTGTGTGATGCGTGTAAACTAGTGTGTGTGATGCGTGTAAAGTGCAATGAATGGTGAACAGAAGGACACGAATGTGTTGTTGGAGTAGGTTTTTAAAGGTCAGTTGCAAGTAGTGCATCTGTTACGGGCAATTTGATAAATCCGGCCATTATTCAAAATTTCAAACTGCCCGGCCATAATTCATAGTGCCCGCGTCAAATGGGCAATGTGATTAAAACAGCATTATTAATCACTTTGCCTAATCATTATGAATAATGACTACTCTATCTTCGGCAAAGTACTAAAATCCAAATTCCAAATTATTTATTGCTACATTATGGTTGTAGAGTTCTTAAAGTAAGGAGGTCCCGACAATGGACCCTGTAAGGGCACTGCAATTTCTTACAAACTAACTTATATCTAACACAGAGTTTCATATCATAAACGGACCTGTACGTACGATAACGTACGATAATACGATAACATTATACAGAATTTTTATTTATAACAAGGAAATAGGATCAAAAATTACGTATGACTTTCATAAATTATAATAAACTTTATTAAAATAAACAGATGCATCGTAGTGTTTTCGTGTATTTCAACTCGCTTCGCTTGCTCCGCTGGTTGCACTTCAAAAGTCTAACCTAACCTAACCTAACCTAACCTACCTAAACCTACAAAAAGTGAAACATAACCTAGTCACAATTTATTTATCACTTGTACCGTGAATTCAATTGATTTTTCAAACGGACCCTGGCTGTCGGGCATTACGAATACAGAACGGTCCAAGTGATATCCATCACATATTGCTCTCGTTCATTATTCATACTGCCCGGCCATTATTCATACTGACCAGTTAATCAAGTTGCCCGTGACATATCGATTATGATGTTAGGTCAACCAAATACATATATTATTGTTAAAAGTGTATCGTTTAACTTCATATATTGGTTTTAAATAATTTCTGTACCACCGTTTGTTTAAAAATCAAGGTGTATCGACGTAGTTACATTCCAGTCTCTTTTTTGGTCCTTAAACGATATTACAGATGTTTATGCTGTTACCTACCCAAATAAACAACTTCTTACCGCTTAAATTCCATTGTCAGACGAACAATGAGGCCACGCAAAAACCATCAAACAAAAATAAATAAAAGTAGTACTTTCAAACAGTGATAGAAAACTCACAAACAGTTGAAAATACCGGAAAATAACAACCGCAAAGTCAGAACATACTTTTAGCTGACGGCTGTGAACTAAAAATGGGATTCGGTAACAAGCTGTTCTATGCCGCGTAGTGAGTTAACTCAATGTTTGTTTGGACACAGTTTTTCGCAGTTTTCATACTGCGATCTCGTCCATTTACACATTCGCCTTCTGGCTTTCCCAACCGGTACGGACGCAAGCCCACGTTGTTATTCAATACTCTTCTACATTTGCGCCTAATTTTTCTAATCTGAAGAGCAATATATCCCACAAAATCGTAACAAAGAGAGCCCTTTACCCTGTGAAGGGTAACAGAATATGATGATGATAAAAATATATAAGATAAATATAGGTGTCTTTTTGCCACCTCGTATTGAATAAAAACCGGCCAAGTGCGAGTCGGACTCGCGCACGAAGGGTTCCGTACCATTAACTATAAAATACCGCAAAAAAAAATGTATGGCAGCCCCCCCTAAATATTAATTTAATTTTAATTTAATTATTTATTTTTTAAGTAAATAATATGCTAAATATATTGTGAACATTTTAAGCGTCTACCTGCTACCATTATCAATATCGAGCAAATATTAGCAAAAAATCACGTTTGTTGTATGGGAGCCCCCTTTAATATTAAATTTCTTTCGAT
Organism: Argyresthia albistria; assembly: GCA_963457715.1. Taxonomy (NCBI): domain Eukaryota; kingdom Metazoa; phylum Arthropoda; class Insecta; order Lepidoptera; family Argyresthiidae; genus Argyresthia; species Argyresthia albistria. Next base: position 8,667,456 of record OY735273.1, read on the forward strand.
TTTTAGTATTTGTTGTTATAGCAGCAACAGAAATACATCATCTGTGAAAATTTCAACTGTCTAGCTACCACGGTTCATGAGATACAGCCTGGTGACAGACAGACGGACGGACGGACAGACAGCGAAGTCTCAGTAATAGGGTCCCGTTTGGCACCCTTCGGGTATGGAACCCTAGAAAGTGTAACGCTCTGTTAGTTTTATTTCCTTATTAGGGTCACTACACTGAAAGCGACACACTTGAACTAAGTTATGCGTACTGTAAAGGGGCCTCTATAATTTTTTTTGGAGCAACACATTGGAGCAATGCGTATTGTGAACTGAGTTAGCGCAATGCAAGATAGTGTAGCCTCTAGAACTAGAACGTCATTTGGAGTAATTCACTTGCATACTTTTTGTGGTACTGTGAAGTGAGTTAGCGCAATGCCACGGTCATACCCTAGATTGTAGCCTCTAGAACTTTTGTTGGAGCGACACACTTGCGCCGAGTTCCACGAGTAGCGTTCAAAACGTAATCAGTGCGCCCTAAAAACTGAGTCATATCGCGGCACGGCGCTAGCGATGAGAGGCAGCGTTTTTATTTACGAGTAATAACAATTTATTTATACAATTCAGAAGCGTCCGTGGCCGAGCTTGGCCCTGATGCTGCTCTGAGAAACGCACTTATATTGGATCGCTATCGCATCTAAAACACCCAAAATGGCGTCATTTGGTATGCTCCTAAAGAATCGCAAATAGATCGTACCAAATGACGCCATTTTGGGTGTTTTAGATGCGATAGCGATCCAATATAAGTGCGTTTCTCAGAGCAGCATCGGGCCCCTGTATCCAAACATCGGAAACGATCATGCGGGTTAAGCAACATCGGGCCGAGACGGGTATTGGATGGGTGGTTACCCGTTTCATTTGTTTCGGGTGCTTCCGCGTTTCGGATGGTACGCACTACTCGGTGGTAGTAGTCGTAAAAACTGCGTCAGGGCCTTGAGCAGCTTGACAGCTTCTGATAGTCGGGTTGGCCAGTTGTCCGACACCCCTCCATCATCCCGCACTGAGCCAGCTTGGTGGAGTATGGCTCAACTGTACTCGGATCCTAGGAAAGGCACGTGCCCCTAGGTGCAGACGTTATTGGCTACATAATTATTTATACAATTATGAGCCACATCTTAGAGTGCCTCTCCTTTAGTGGAGGTTGCCGGTCAGCTCTTCATATTCCTCTCCGTTCTTCGCCAAGCTCATTAGCTCTTCTACGCTGACCACTCCCCCCACATAGGTACTCATTAGCTCTTCTACGCTGACCACTCCCCCCACATAGGTACTCATTAGCTCTTCTACGCTGACCACTCCCCCCACATAGGTACTCATTAGCTCTTCTACGCTGACCACTCCCCCCACATAGGTACTCATTAGCTCTTCTACGCTGACCACTCCCCCCACATAGGTACTCATTAGCTCTTCTACGCTGACCACTCCCCCCACATAGGTACTCATTAGCTCTTCTACGCTGACCACTCCCCCCACATAGGTACTCATTAGCTCTTCTACGCTGACCACTCCCTCCACATAGGTACTCATTAGCTCTTCTACGCTGACCACTCCCCCCACATAGGTACTCATTAGCTCTTCTACGCTGACCACTCCCCCCACATAGGTACTCATTAGCTCTTCTACGCTTACCACTCCCCCCACATAGGTACTCATTATCTTGTATCCCATGTTAGGAAATCTTAGGTAACCACGAGCAAAACCGTAAACCTAACTTCTAGTTTATGTCACCATGATGTTATTAGCATGGAGTTAAAGGCTTTTGTTTTAACAGAGTTATTATCATTTGGTTTATGTTCATGTGTTTTTCGTAGAAAAATATATTGTTCTGAGGTTGTTTCCCATGATAAAGTGTCTTTTGTGTATTTTGTTTTTGTGCAAAAAAGGTTAAAGTATAAAGTTTGTGGGTCCAAGTCAATAATACCTATAAATGTGTTCGTAATAAATAAACGGCCAAGTGCGAGTCGGACTCGCACACGAAGGGTTCCGTACCATTATCTATAAAAACCACAAAAAAAAAAACATGTTGTATGGGAACCCCCCTAAATATTAATTTAATTTTAATTTAATTATTTATTTATTAAGTATATTATTACTTAATATATTGTGAACATTTAAGCGTCTACCTGCTACCATTATCAATATCGAGCAAAAACGAGCAAAAAAAATCACGCTTGTTTTATGGGAGCCCCCCTTAATATTAAATTTATTTTATTTTTTAGTATTTGTTGTTATAGCGGCAACAGAAATACATCATGTGTGAAAATTTCAACTGTCTAGCTACCACGGTTCATGAGATACAGCCTGGTGACAGACAGACGGACGGACGGACGGACAGACGGACGGACAGACAGCGAAGTCTCAGTAATAGGGTCCCGTTTGGCACCCTTCGGGTACGGAACCCTAAAAATCGTTAAATGTGTTGCCACCCCGAATGGGAAAAAGACGTGACGCAACATTATGTGCCCTACCTATTCGTGTTTATATTCATTGCCCTAGAACTTTCGACCTAATATCCTCTATTGAAGGGGTCAATATAATTCACAGCATTGACTTTCAGTGTCCTTTTGATAACCGAGCAACAAAGATCTAACGCAGACTATACATTAACCAGAGATTCATGAAGACAGGTACTAGATTTCAGTTACGATACGAGAATATCAAAAGCGAGTAGAGAAATATAACGAACCAAAAGAAATACCTACTACAATTCATAATTCATAATTTCTTTACTGCAATCAAACAGTTACATAAGACAATATAAAACATAGAAAACGTGTACAATGGCGAGCGTGTACAATCCAAAACATGGAAAATATCGAATCCAGTCTAGGCCTACCAAATCGTAGGTCTTTATTTAATTTGAGAAATTACGTTGAGCTAAAAGATTCTTGTTCAAACGAGCAAAATATTTCAGTCGAAAGGAAAATAGCAGTGACATATGAAAATTACGTACCTACTTTCTGATTCATGCGAAGTAATTTGAATATAATCTTGGCAATGCTAAAATATTCTTAATTTAGCGCATGAAATTACGCTAATCTCTTTCACAGCTGTTTAGGTGAAATAGGTAGGTACATATAAGGCTAATTTATTTGTATTTGTATTACGTAGTTTTGTGTCCCCACCGAGTGGCACTGGCCTTAACTCGGATACCAGTAAGATTGAGCCATACTCCACCGCGCTGGCTCAGTGCGGTTTAATGGAGGGGTAAGGGCTAGTAGCCATCCCGACTATTAAAAATAATCAAGCTGTCCTATAATACGGCCTCTGGCACCTCTTTACGACTACTACCAAGTTATTCTATGAATGAATAAAAGTTTTTTTTTTAAATCGCTGTTTTCCCACAGTCATCACTCATCATTCATAATTCACAATTATTTATTGCACGGAAAACAATGTGACACAGCCCCGCTCGTGGCCAAGCGATTCCGAGACAATTTGACCATAATTTGATAAAGTCTCTTTTTCTGCAACTTTTACGTCATTTCTATTCAGAATCACGAGCTCTTCTCACCGCCATAGAGAAAATAACCGGCCAAGTGCGAGTCGGACTCGCGCACGAAGGTTTCCGTACTATTATCTATAAAAAACCGCAAAAAAAAACACGTTAGTTGTATGGGGGCCCCCCTTAATATTAAATTTATTTTGTTTTTTAGTATTTGTTGTTATAGCGGCAACAGAAATACATCATCTGTGAAAATTTCAACTATAGCTACCACGGTTCATGAGATACAGCCTGGTGACGGACAGACAGACAGACGGACAGCGAAGTCTCAGTAATAGGGTCCGGTTTGGCACCCTTCGGGTACGGAACCCTAGAAAAGTGTCCCGAAAATTCCTTAAACATATTGTTTCCACTGAGTCACTATCATAAAAATCATCTGGAAAATCGTGACGAAATAGGAAAAAAATGTGACCTTTTTTCTTTCTGGGTGGAAAGAGCTGGTGATTCTGAATAGAAAATGACGTAAAAGTTGCAGAAAAAGAGACTTTTTCAAATATGCTCATATTTTCTCGGAATCGCTCAGCCCACAGTTTCCGCCGGGCCCAAACAAAGAATCTCCACAGTCACTTCACTCCCGACTCCCGGCATTGTCTGCGCGCCTGCTGTTGTGAACGGTCGCACGGTGGAAGCATGCTTCAGTGTTCGCACTTGGTCTGTTTATGTGTATGAGGTAGCTGTTTCTGGATGAACAATCTCATGAAGAAGTTTCGTCTTTGGGTTGAAAGAACATAAACATTTACATACAGGCACATAATTGCTTCTGGCCCCACACTAGGATACCCTGTGTCATGGGAACCAGAAACAGCGACATCACAAACATGTAGGTAAACATCCAAGACCTGGGGGTTTTTTGTGCCCAGCCGGGATTGGAACCCGGGACCTCTCGCATGGTAGGCAGACGTGCAACCGCTGCGCCACAGAGGCCGTCACACAGAGAACATTATTCTTATAAGAACTTTACTTAAACCAGACCAACCAACCTTTCTTTATACCACAAACAGCGACCTCATATAGCTCAGCGAAGAAATAAAAAAATATAATGTAAGTACTGTAAGTAGTAGTAAAGGACCTTTGCTGCTGTAATGTCCCTACCGAGGGGCACAGGCCTTTACCCGGATCTGAATAAGATTGAGCCATACTCAGAGTGGAGGGGTTTTACGACTACTAGATACTACCAAGAGAGATAGTAGCAGCGGGACATACCGAAACACGGAGTGTCCGATAATGCACTACAGACAAATTAATTTTCTCATGGTCAGCGCCGGGATTCGAACCTGCATCACCTGCGTGAAGAGCAAGGTGAAACCCACTAGACTACGGAGCTCTAGTGGGTTTCACCTGAAAAAAAAAAAAATGAAATAAAAAAATATATGGCATTAATCAATTTACAGCACAGATAAAAAATGATTCCCACCTAGAACTGCCTGCGTCGGGAAATTCTATGTATGCTTAAACAATACAATACAGGGTGTAACAGAAATGTGTATAGTCATATTTCAGAGGTTAGTAAGGGACATCATTCTGAACAACTTTTACTATGAAACCAATTTGATTTGAGCAACATTATTTTTCACTTCCATACAAATCAGCAGATCGCCCGGCACAAAAAGTATGGAGAAGTGTAAACTTAAGTTGATCTGATCAAATCTGGCCCCACACTAGGATACCCTGTGGTAGGAATTAGAAACAAACACAAATACGAATACAAAATCATTTATTCAAAAAACAGCGACATTACATTTAGTTAATTTGCTGTTATTTGCGTCCTCTGCGTTAAAATACGAATAAACTTTGTTGTTTAGTGGTTCCACACAGCACGAACATGAATGCACTTTTGCATATGCTATGCATGCATTCTCTTAATATACGGACAATACGCAACACACGGCAGAATGTGCGAAAATTTACACCCAGATGTGTTTTAAGACCTACATTGAACAAGCAATTGAAAATGCTATACACATATTTTTATTGCTATGAGCTGTTTGTTTGTTTTTCAGAATTCATTTATTAACTTGAAATAATTAGAAACGATAAAGGTAACTCTAAGCAATTTTTACAGCTAGTTATTCGTTAACAATAACGAATGATGATCTTTTTACCAGACTAAACGTCTACAAAAAAAATATAACTTAATTAATGGTACTTATGTGATCTGTGATGGAATTTTTATGATAACCTAAAAAAACTATGTCTAAATTGTATGGGACAATTGTAATTTGTCACATTTTTTACAGGAGGGTAATCTAAAAAACTACATATCAAAATGAGATACTCTGCCCCTTATAAACGAGCTCCACGGTCTAGTGGCAGGGAGCACTTATCCAGTGGAGAGCGCATAGATACATTTTCCTTTGAAATACACACAACTCACCAATTTACGGGCGGCGGGGGACGAGGTAAGAGAGCTGTGATTGGTCAGCCGCTGCGACACTGTCTGGCGGCCCGTCATCGTACATAGATTGCGTATGCGAACGTTTGTTGGATACAACAAACGTCTGGCGAGCAGCATTACCCCGCAGGCGCAGTCAATTGGATATATAGTCTCTGTCTAGTGGATTTCACTCTTGCCTCTCACGCAGCAGATGCAAGTTCGAATCCTGGTGCTGCCCATGTACCAATGGGATAAGTAATTTATCGTACGTTACGGAAGTTCTAACGGTGATGAAAAACATCGTAAGGAAACCTTCATTGCCGGTAATGGAAAACATCGTGAGGAAACCTTCATTACTCCATAGCTGCGGCAATGGGTTTGCCTGCTGTCACGCAAAATGGAAAAGTCGTCTGTTTTATTGTTTATTTATTTTGTGATTATTGAGAACAGAACTCAGAACACACCTGAAGATAAAATTTATGAACTAGGCAGTTCATGCATAAATATTACTATTTCTGTATCTATTCCTTCATTCACATAATCTTCATCGCCTATTAGCCTACTTTGTGATACTTTGTTACAAAGTCAATCTCAGAACAGACAATAGAACATAAATTGACTATCTCAATGATCGAGCAGTAAGCTAATAAAAATAGCCTATTGCACAAAGAAATAAGAAGAAATCGAATATTCAATCAACGCTGAAGAAAACGTAAAAGCTACTTTCAAGTCTCGGCTTCTTTTCTTGCCTATACATACATTATATATCAACCTTTTATCTATCAGAAGCAAGAATCAGTACATTGCTCGTTTGAACAAATATAAAATCTAGATACTACTTATTATCGATAGTGAGTGTCTGAGTGGACTGTATTTGGGATTAGATTAAATTGTGGATGATGTTACTGTTATGGTATATTTTGTGACACTGACTAGAGTAGCTAATTTCAAACTTAAAGGCAAAATAAAAAAGGAAATATAAATCAAAATGACAAGATGCGGCCAGCTTGCCGCTGAAAGGAGGTTCCGCAACATCCGTTGACCTAGCAGAAAAGTTAGGTCACCGTATAGAGAGCTGAACCAATATTGACAACCTCATAGAGAGCAAACAAGAATTGTCTGCCATCCTGTACAGTTCGGTATTGATAGTATAGATTTTATGTTATTTTGAATGTCGACTACATGCATAGTGAGCTCCGTGGTCTAGTGGGTTACACGCTTGCTTCTCACGCAGGAGACGCAGGTTCGAATCCCGGTGCTGACCATGTACCAATGAGATTTATACGGTTGTTCTAATGGTGATGGAAAACATCGTGAGAAAACCTTCCAGGGTGGCAGAGGCATACTTGTGCCCACTTTTAGCCAGTTATTCAGTCATCCATTTTGCGTGACAGGGGGCTAGCCCATTAACGCAGCTGTGGAGTAATGAAGGTTTTCTCGCGATGTTTTCCATTACCACCGTATAATTGACCGAGCGAGCGAAGCGAGCGAAGCGTCTCCGTTTCAGGTTTGGGCAAAAATGCTTTCGTATGTCCGGTTGTTCTCCTTTACAGGTCACATTTATGAACCGATTCTCGTGAAATTTTGTGAGCAGGTTGGAAAAATAAATAGAATTTTTTACTCCAGCCAGTTTTTTGATTTTTTTCAAAATGGCGGAGATATGGGGTTTTAAAATGTAAAAAAATCGCTACAACCCAAACGGCTCGATGGATATTAACAAATGAAGTGTCGTTGGATTCGTAAAGACCATGAGAGTGAAACAGATTATATAATTTTAGTAAAAAGTCAATAGGTTGTATTAAAGATCGCGAAATGTAGTTTACAAAGTTATTGGTGCGGCTACTTTCATACTGCATGTACGTAACCAAGTACATTCATAAGTTTGAATGTGTTATTGAAAGAAAATTATTTGGGTTATTTTTTTTATGTGTGTTAGCAGTTCAGCTTTCCCACCGACATACTCGCGAGGTCTACAGCTCACAGAGCCACTAGTGTATAGATAAGTTAATTATCTCATCTTATCTCATCTCGCGCCGGGTTTGAACCGACATCTCCTGCGTGGGACGTAAGCGTTACACCCCTAGACGACGGAGCCAATGTTAAACGAAGGTTTAAATTATTTATTGATACCGATTACAAAATTGTGGTATGGCCTCATAAGCAAGGCTAAATTAAAACTGGTAAGCAGTTGATGAAATGACTCTACTAAGCCTAAAATATGAAATGAATCATAACTAAATCGGTATGCAAATTGTCTGTTTTATCAAAAAACATGTTTGTAATCGTAAAAAAACCGGTGGTGATCATTATGGAAATGGAAAATATTAGGGCCGATATGTTTAAAGGTTCAACAGAGCAACATAACTTACATAACTTTATTACACTATAATGACAACAAATATAACAAGTAGGATGAAAGAACACTCTACCTTTCTCTTCCATATTAAATTTAAGTATTTGTATTTATGTATGTTTTATTTCCTATTTATATCCATTTATATCAATTCTGGTATATATGTACGTATTTGTATGTAGTTTATATTATTATTATTATTTTTTTTTTTTTTTTTTAAATTATTTATTTGATGTTGTACACTTGGATCTACCTATTGTTCATTTATTTATCCTTTCCATCCTGGGTTTGCTGGAAGAAATCTCTCGATAGAGATCAGCTCGCCTTTGTACATGTCATTTCCATTTTTAATTGTCATAATGTATTGATTTGTGTGCAATAAAGTATATAAAATATATAAAAATGAAACCGGGGATAAAATGATAACAAGTAGGACGAAACCGGGGATAAAAGTAGATACTCGTTGTTCTATGACGTCAAAAATGGTAGGATCTGTGACTTGAGGGCTCCGTGGTCTAGTGGGATTCACGCTTACATCTCATGCAGGTTCGAACCCGGTACTGACCATGTACCAATTAGATTTACCACCGAGTAGTGATAGTAAGTAAATAGTATAGTAAATGTAGACCATTCATGTCCACACCGAAGGAAACAGTCATTTTCTTGGACGCGAATAAGATTAAGCCATACTCTACCACGCTGGCTTAGAGCGGGTTAATGGAGGAGTGTCCGGCTATACAGTGTACCTATCTAATATAACAGAGAACTTGACAGATGTCAATCTTGGCCTGTTAGTGAGGGGACATCTAAAAAATCTAGCAAACAAAATAATCGATACACTCTTTAAAATATTGTGAATCGGGAATAATTTTACAAGATTTGCAAAGAGACATTAGAATAGACAATATAGTTGAAAATTAACTAATTATACCCCTAAATGCGGATAGCAGTGATGACGATGACATCTCTTCTGTTAGTTCAACTGAATAAACAATTTCCATTCTTTCCGATTGTTTTGGTAACATCTCTGTGTTTAAAAAGTGGATTTTAGGAAGTTTTAGGTTAGCTGTCAAGTTGCTTGCAAGAATGAATAGAGTATAGTGGCCAACCCGACTGTCAGTAGTTATCAAGCTGCCCTATGGGCCTCTGACACAGCTTTACGACTACTACCGAGTAGCAGTAATTGGAGCCTGTAATTTGGGAGGCGACACGAACTATACTAAATAAACTAATTAAAGTGGTGTGTTTGAAAATGGAATCTATAGCCACTGCGCAAGAGCTGTCGGATTTAAAAGTTTTCAGTTTAGTGCCTTTAGCTCCTCTAGTTTAGTGGTTTTGACAACTCCCAAATAGCCGCCATGTTATGTTAATATTATAGTGTTTTTTATTTCCGCAGGTATCAGCTGTAGTGTAGTTCATTCACTGAGTGCATAATCTGGCTTGGCACGGCTCCGTGTCTTTATTTTCGTCACTGCGAACTTGACTCTAGTTCGCTGCTTTAATTTAGTTGATGGGTTGGCCGACTGCCTGACTAGTAATATGTTCTGTGACACTTACAGGAAAATAAACGTGTGAGTAGTTTCTCTACTTTCAAAAAATCCGCAGGTCTTGGATGTTTACATGTTTGTGACTTTGCTGTTTCTGGTTCAAACGACACAGGGTATCCTAGTGTGGGGCCAGAAGCAAAGTGAGTGCAATGTAAATGTAAAGTTAATTATGTAAATATGCTTTTTTTAACCGACTTCCCAAAGAAGGAGGTTTACAATTCGTCCGGATGTTTTTTTTTATGTATGTGCCCCGATAGCGTCGAGACGGATGGACCGATTTGGAAAATTATTTTTTTGTTTGAAAGGGTTTACCTTCTCATTGGTCTCATTGACACCAGGTCAGGATCTGATGATGGGATCCTGGAGAAATCGAGAGACCTCTTCAAATATTATAGGCAGACCTATTGTGATTTTTGTGTTTTTAGTAATAACTCGTGCATTTACTCACGGTAAGCATAATATTGTGATGCGGAACTGCAGATGAAGACCACATATGGCCACCAGAACTGCACAATACTAGGTATAAATACAATGCGTGGCTGACGGGCAGGCAACGCATAGCCTAAACCGGTGGACCTAGAGCCATGAAAATTTGTACAGAGGTTCCTTAGTAGCGTGGGTAGCACTGAGATGGGATTTGACAAAATTAATTCCCAAAGGGGGGGGGATAAGGGATTTCAGTTTGTATTAAACTCAATCTAATCAAATAGGGTTTGTGGAAGTCGGTTTTTTCTAAAGTTTACTTTTTGTTTCAATTATCTAGAATCAACAACTGGATTCGTGTTGGTTTGGTAGACATTTTGGACACAACCTTATTAAAGTTCATAACTCCACTGAACAACTGGCCTATTTAGGATACAACTGTGCTTTTGCCAACCCGTGTGGGAAATGGCGTAACGCTTTATTGTTTTTGTTGTTTATAACAAATAAGATCCTATGTTCTTTTTTCCTTATCCCCAACGAGGGGGCTTAAATGTACATTAAATATAATTATTCTCTTTTTTCAGGCTTTTTAACAGAATATTTTTCTTTTGTAGAAAAGGAGAACCACTTTCAGCCCCCAAACTTTGGCTGCATGGTAAGCGGATTATTTGAACCCTCTTCTATACCTACCCTTTTGTTTTCTTCGAAATCACCGCCCCTTAGGGGAAAAAACGGTTTTTAAAAGCTTCTACTTAATTTCACTTAAAATTAATGACATAAATGTGGGGAAATATGGATGTGTTTTCTGGAAATTAATTAGAACATAATAATTATTAAAGACACTGAAGGAATGGAAAATGAATGATTTAATTTTGCGTGTGTTTATAATTTCGTATTTCTTAATTTTATTCGAATGCTATTTAGTTTATTTTTTATTTTGCAATCAATTGCAACAATCAATTTCAATTCAAACAATCTTTTATATTTAATGTAATTCAATTGTATAATATATTTTAGTTAATTTGGAATGTACTTATTTAGGACATAGTTGCTTAATGTAAAAAATAAATAAAAGGCTTTATTATTACTTATTATTAAGACATATCTAAATTTCTCAACCAGTTGGTGGCGTCATTTGTTAAGGTGATGAAGTCATTATGCCTGTGAGACGTTCCTACTCGGAGATGTCTACGAATAAATAAATTAAGACATATAATTTAAAGACAACCGATCAAGTCTTGTATAGCCCCTTACAAGAGAGGTGAAAAAATATCTTATTAGAGATAAGCTCGCCTTCGTTCATGTAAAATGATACGATTTTCCATCGGTTTTCCATTGTTGAATTTGTGTGTTAATTACCTTTACCTCTCAATACATTTACCTCTCATCCCCTTAATGTATGTAAAAGGGTACATACATTAAGGGGAAAATGAAAATGATCTAAATCACTTTAGCCATACCACCTAATACGTTCCCCAGTGACTGACTGAGCAAATGTGTTGATAGAACAAACAACCTTAGCGAGTGTGCGAGCTGTGCAAATGTATTGAGAGGTAAAGGTAAAGAGTTCAATTCGTAAAATAAACAGAGTGATGGGCCTTCAAAGCCAAAACGGAAATCCGGTTTTTGGTAGAAGAATCTGCGAGGATGATTCTTAGCCAAGTTTCATTAGAACTGGTTAGGTGGTTCGAAAGTTACCAACAGCATATCATGGAAAGAAGTGGAACTAAGGTTTCATTAAGAATATTTCTTAATTAAAGTTAGTTTTTCCTTAATCCATTTGATAGAGTTGAAACGTCGCTAGTAAAAAGTTAATTTGGCTGCATCGCATGCGTCTTAAGCCCAATTTACGTTTCTATAAGTACAGTAACGAGTTAAGTAGACGGATAGTTAAGTCATAAGTAGTAAGTAGAGTCCACACATCTAGTAAGTAGTAACTCTAAGCTTATGAACTGTACTAAACTTGCCCGTCTATATTCCGGCAAGTAAGTTGGCAGGTTGACAGACTGGAGAGAGGGTGTTACTTCGCACTTAACTGTCCGCAAAATAGGATCGCGATCTATTCAACTCAACTCAATCTATAACTTACAACTTAACTCACTTTTGCGGTTCACACGACATTAACAACCCAATTCGCCGATGAAGCAGAATAACTCGCCACTAAACTTGGTGAAATGTGAAACGGCATACAGCGCAGATTTTGCAACGCAGGCAGGTGACATTTTTGAAAATGTGAAAACTAGTTCGCATTCGAAAGCGCCACTTTCATGCACGAATTTATAAAAACGCCATTTATGAAAATTCATTCCGTGATTTCTACAGCGAGTGGTGGTTTTTTGATTTCTACTAGTCGATATATGTATTCATTTATCTTCATTTTCAACCGACTTCAAAAAAGGAGGAGGTTCTCAATTCGATCCGTATGTTTTTTTTTTGTTTTTTTTTTTTTCTATGTTTGTTACGCGATTACTCCGCCAATTATGAACCGATTTGAACAAATCTTTTTTCGGCGTATAGGTAATACCTCAAGGGTGGTCCCATTGACACCAGGTCAGGATCTGATGATGGGATCCTGGAGAAATTGAGGGAACTCTTCAAATATTATAGGCAGACCTATAGTGATTTTTGTGTTTTTCATAATAACTCGTGCAAATGCACATGGTAAGCATAATATTGTGATGCGGAACTGCTGATGAAGACCACATATGGCCACCAGATCTGCTCAATACTAGGTACAAATACAATGCGTGGCTGACGGGCAGGCAACGCATAGCCTAAAACGGTTGACCTAGAGCCATGAAACTTTGTACAGAGGTTCCTTAGTAGCGTGGGGTAGCACTGAGATGGGATTTGACAAAATTAATTCCCCAAGGGTGGGGGGATAAGGGGTAACAGTTTGTATTAAACTCAATCTAATCAAATAGGGTTTGTGGAAGTCGGTTTTTTCTAAAGTTTACTTTTTGTTTCAATTATATTTATTGTGCACTAGGACTATTCTCTCAGAACAATCTGTCCTATCTTGCCTAGGTTTGCTGAAAGAAATCTCTTTTTAGAGATAAGCTCGCCTTTGCCTATTTACCTTTGTTTTAAGACTATGTATCACATTGTTTTCCGTGCGATAAAGAAATTATGAAATTATGAATTAAATGTCCATTTGACTGATGAGTTCTTGAACGCTTACATATTTTTTTTTCAAAATCAATAAGTTATTGCTGGAAAATAAATTCAAACACGATTTACTTTCGAGTGCGAATTCAAGATTCATTTTCACGTTTTCGAAAATGCCACTCATTTTTGAGGTGCGAGTTTGTCCTGCCTTGCAAAATCTTATCTGCATGAATTGTCGCATGATTCTCGCGCCTTCGATATACGGATATCGAGACCTATATTGACAGATTCCCATTCAAAATCACTCGATATATGTGTAGATATCGTATATCGAATGCGCGAGAATGATGCCAAGTGCTTCGCGTGTTTTAGCATGCACTGACACGTTCGCGTAGGCCCAACAGTATCTCTGCCACTTCATATGAGAATAGGCATTAGTTTAAGTTCGTTTGTTTTTTGTATTAGATACTTTTTGGGCAATTAGTATTTATTCTTCGTATTTTGATAGACCAGCCAAATGTCTTAAAGAAAACACGCAGTAGTCTGCAATGTTGCCTTCATTTAATGTCACGACTTTAAAGACAAACTGTACACGCCATTCATCTTATTACAGTCTCCCAACGATCTTTTGGCTGTTAAGTGACGTTTACAGGAGACGCCAGCTCTACGCAGCTTAATGCAACGAACCTGTCACCAACACTCAACACATTATCCCCCTGTTCCGAGTCACGCCAAAATCGATTACAGCGTCTACGAAGCCGTTCCGAGCCAGTTTTGGCAATACAAAACGATGGCATCGTAGACGCTGTAATCGATTATGGCGCTGACGGCAATGTCACGGAACGCGACCTATAATTATTTCATCATTGGTCAATTAGCGTTAGTTTTACCTGTCAACGAGCACCAAAAGATCGTTGGAAAACTGTATGAGATAATTAAAACAAAAAGTAAACAAATCCGACTTCCACAAACCCTATTTGATTAGATTGAGTTTATACAAACTGTAAACCTTTATCCCCCCCCCCCCCTTGGGGACTTAATTTTGTCAAATCCCATCTCAGTGCTACCCCACGCTACTAAGGAACCTCTGTACAAAGTTTCATGGCTCTAGGTCCACCGGTTTAGGCTATGCGTTGCCTGCCCGTCAGCCACGCATTGTATTTGTACCTAGTATTGTGCAGTTCTGGTGGCCATGTGTGGTCTTCATTATCAGTTCCGCATCACAATATTAGGCTGACCATGTGCATTTGCACGAGTTATTATGAAATACACAAAAATCACTATAGGTCTGCCTATAATATTTGAAGAGTTCCCTCGATTTCTCCAGGATCCCATCATCAGATCCTGACCTAGTGTCAATGGGACCAAATGGGAAGGTAAACCATTTCAAACAAAAAATAATTTTCCTTATCGGTCCATCCGTTTAGGCGCTATCGGGGCACATACATATAAAAAAAACATCCGGACGAATTGTAAACCTCCTCCTTTAGGAAGTCGGTTAAAAAGGCATTACTCTGATTTCGTTTGTTTCCATAGTTATTGGGCAGTACTTCCAATTGCTACTTTGCGCTATACACGCCATGTATTACCGATAGCGCCATACGAAAACTTTACTATAAGTTTGGCCTCGGTACTTGTCTATTTCCTCTTTTTACAAAATTACTGCCAAATCGCTTCAGAATACGAGTGATATTTGATTGCAGTCGCTTAATTACCAGTTCGTGTTGAACGTAATTTGGTAACATGATAGTTTCGGGTATTTTTTGTTAATCGTTGTTTGTTATCTGATAGTTTTGGTTGGTTTTAGTGTCTAGGTCAGTTGATAATGACAGTTTGTCTTTGACTATTTGAGATATTGTTATTAATAGTAGATTTACTAATATTGTTGTTGGATTGTTTACTGATATTCATTGTAAGATCGTCTTAGAATTATGATTTATGTACAATGACATTTATCTTTATATTTATTAATCGTAATAGTTACATTTTAGCAAAAGCCTCAAAGTTGCTTGTCTTATAGTTCTTTTTTCAGCAGTAGGTAATTTTATAAAAATTATATTTCTATTGTTATGTGCCCGTTGGCCATTCAAACTGACTTGGGGATAAGATTCCATTTAGTTTTATTTTTGCCTATTCCTGTTCAGTAAATAATATTTTATTTTTACATGTTTAACGCCCAAGGAAAATTAACTTTGACTACTTGTTAAACTCTTATCAATCTCATTTCAGGCAATCTCGTGTATATGCTACTTTGATTGAATTAATCTTCTATCACCTGTCACTTTTGATTCCTCTTTCAGAAGCTAGGAGTCAGTAATTCAAACTTTACGAGATAACTTTCAATTACAGGAAGGGTCATCTGAAAGGGTCAGTAGGCGAAATCAAAATTCAAAGAGGTAGTCGTTTTGGCTGTAAGGAACCTCATGATATACAGGTTGTTTGCAGTATGGAGCGACACATTTTTTTGGGGCGTAGAGGATATCATTCTGAAAAACTTTCACTATAAAAGCGATTTGATCAGAGCAACTTTTTTTTGACATCTCGATACATTTTGGGCCGAGCGGTTATCAGATTTGTATAGAGAAGGAAAACATAAAGTTACTCTGATCGAATCGGTTTGATAGTGAAAGTGAATGATGTCCCTAACTCCCCAAAATGTTTTGTTGCTCCATACTCCAAATACACCGTAGAATTTGATATCTTCTTTCTCTTACAGTTTCAGTTGATTTTGCCGTACAGACCGTTTCAATTAGTTCACGCAGCACGATGACAACGATGATGATGGGGTTGTATGGGTTGTATCTTGTATCCTAGATAAACAGACAGATAGTTGGTTGATGATTGGATGGTTGGTTTGTTGCTTGGTTGGATGGTTTTTTGTATGTCATTCTTGTGTTAGTACAATCACAGGGTGCTCATCCCATACAAATTAGAATTAATTACCCTTCGTAAAAAAGAGATGGCATGAGCAGTAAGATTTGTACTTTAAACGCCATGGTTTCAGTTAAACACAATTCTATTTAGCGCCACCGCTAATCTTAGAATAAATCTTATATATCTTAGCGCCATCTCGTGGTATTTCCAATTTTTCGAAGGTGCTGCACCAAGCGATAATGGCCTCGATCTAAAGAAGCTTCGTAGCATCTCAGTTTACGCCGATGTCATGTTTTGTTATAATATTATAGTTTCTGTGGTACAATAGAGAAATTACGAATTACAGATAACTTTATTTACTTAACATTTCTTGAGTGAAATGTCAAATCCCTCAGAAATACAGACAAGTGAAATAGGGGATTGTAAATTCGGCCGTAAATAAAATAAATTCAATGTTAAACTTATTTTGATTTGAGTAATACTTTATGAAATCGTATTTCTCCTAGCCAATTGGAAATTCCTGGAAAGGCTGTTGAAATGCTGAGGCCGAAATGCTTTAGATTCATTCTGTTCAAGAAACGGAGAATCTTACCTTTGTGTCGTAAACTTGGAAAAATACGTTGCCTTCAAATGTCTGGTATTACACAGAATATTCACGGTTGTTTGACTTGCTACAATTTAAGCCTTATAAATTGCCTAATTATGGAAACTTATACGCAAATTTTATTGAGCTTATACTAATTATTTGTGATAGAAACTGACCTTTGAATTGCTTTGATGGTGCCGATGCTTCGATCAGTGTTTTGAGTGATCAAACCACTTCCAAAGATCACCGACTGAAACGAAACAATAGATTTGTAAACCTGAGTCCCAAACATAAAAGTACACGATATTAACATGTATAATTGTATAGATACGGGCACCGTAGACCGGATACAGTGACTATTTAGATGTTATACCGGAATCTGGTGGAATAAAACCGTAGATGAAAATTGTTATTTTAATATGGCAATTGTCTATTATTTTCTATTGTCTCCTGTCAAATCAGGTCGTCGCGTCATAAAGTGCGTTCGCCCAAGCTGTGTTGCCTCCTTTCACTACGCGGCGCACGGCACTTCGATACAAACTTTAAACTGTCTTGCGCACAGACCATCAATTGCGGGTGTACTCTGCAGGCTCTGCAGCCCGCAGCGGTATTATTTGACCAAGTGTCAAATTACACGTTCTTTCAAATTACGCGCCCGCCAGTCACAAGGCGGTGAGATAAACTGGTGACAAAAACGAAATTAATGTACTTTTAGAATTTCCCCAGTATTGTACAAATATTTATTCCTTTGCGACCATGTTCCTGGGGGAAAGTTCTTCATAATGATGGGTACTATCATTCCCCAAAATATGGTCAGCTAATTAAATGTCATCCTGTATATTTTTATTTCCCCATTTGCCACCAGATCCCGGTATGTATACATACAAACATCCAAGACCTTAGGGTTTATTTCTTCTTCCCCAGTTAGGATTCAAAGCCAAGACTTCTCGGTAGAGAGGCAAAGCCTCGAACCGCAACGCTACGGAAGACATCGTTGTTCCACACTTTGCGTAGGTTTGCTGTGATTAAGTTAGCAAGAAAGTATTTTACATTTTGCCGCTTTATCCTTTATCCATCTAAACTCACCAGGGAAAACAAAGGCAAAACAAGCTCAAATGTTTTACAAAAACTCTTCGTTTTTCACACAAAAAAACCCAAACGTGTAAAAAAACTTTTTTATCACGCCTGTCACACCGGAGGCATTAACGCAAAGACCAAAGTAACATCGCTCGTGGAATTATTAAGGGCTTTATAGCTCTGGTGGTATAGTCAAAATTTGTGTGGCCGTGCAGACTATTACACGGATAATTTAACTAGGCACCTCGAATGATGACGTCATTAGGGCGCTCTAGGGCTATTGCAATCCAGTGATGTGTCGAGCTAAATCGTCCGTATAGTATTAACAAGGTAGAGTTGTAATGTTTCAATGTCTCACACGTTTCATGATTTTGTATGAAATTATTGTCTCGCCGTGGTTTTGGCTGTCGTACTTGTCACTGCGCGAGATGGGTCGGGTGACCACACTTATTTCGACGGAGACTTTTTTGGGAAAATAATTAAACGTGTTCCCTGTTACCACAAAAAAAAGCGTAGTTTAACCTCAAAACAAATGTCAAATCCCATATTTTTTAAACAAGTGTTGAACAGACGTTTATTTTTTTGTAAGGCCCATTATTTCTTAACCGCCTGGCTCCAGCCATTTTTTTTATTTTTTTTGTAAAAAAAAAAAAATACATTAAAATTAGTTTGACAGTGGGTACCAACGTCAAAAATTAGACATTCATTGACGTCTTGGTACCCACTGTCAAAATAATTTTAATGTCATTTTTTTTTTAATAATTTTAATGTCAATATTGTTCCAAGGACTGGATTGTCCTTACGCTTCCCAGCGTGTTAAACATGCCTTGGTTACACAGGGCATAAATGACATAACATTATTCACAACAGGGACGTGTAATATCCCAAAATACATGACAAGTACGTACATGCAAGATACGTGCGATCGCTTCACTTTAAATGTTGGGACATTCGGGAACTCAACGGCTGTTGCGTTAACAGTTTGGGGGACTTTTGTTCCCTATTACAGTCAAAACTTTACGCATCTTGTGGTCAAACTCATACAATAATGTGCCGCGATGCCATTCTTGTACAGTGAGAGTGACAATGACGAGATAATATTAAATCTTTTGAGTTGTGGGCTGAGTATCCCAATTCTTATCGATGTTTTGAAGTTTGTTTCCTAACACAAATTGACGTTTATTTCCAACGAGTGGTCATCTAAAACCATGTATTGTGATTCGTGAAACACCAAGTTGGAATGGAGAAATATAATTAAGCTACAGACTAGTTTAGTTAACATAAAATTAATTAATTATAGTTATTATGAATTTGTTATTGTTATGATTATAAAGGAATAATTCGTAATTCGTAATTTCTTTATTGTACTCACATGACAGTAAAAATAGCTTAACATAGAAAAAATATGTACAAAGGCGAGCTTATCTCTAATAAGAGATTTCTTCCAGCAAACCATGTTGGGTAGGAGACAGAGATGATAGGTAAGGGGAATAAATAAGTAGCTACAGAATTATTCCCATCATGTCAAAATAAACTCGCGCAACAGACCCGGAATCTCCAAAACCGTAGACACCCGACATCTCAATAGTAATGCTAATGGCCCTCACTATTACGCTACCATGACGAAAGAGGCAGGCAGGCACCGCGGCCTTCAGTTAACACGGTACTTCCAAATATGGACGTGTGTGATGCTCATTATCCAGTTAAAATACCGGCTATTGTTTTGTGAGACTACAGAATTTGTTTGGTTTGCGCAGCGACAACGATTTGTGCAATTTCGAGATCGATTGTAAGAACAGTTGTGAATTTTTTTCCGTTTTACATCGTGAGGGACTCTTCACTCCATAGCGGCGGCGATGGGCTAGCCGCCTGTCATGTAAAATAGTGTCTGAATGACTGACGACATAAGTGGTTCCCTAGCTAAAAACATAAAAACTATTCCTTAGTTCACATTCGTCTACCAATAAATGCGCATCGCCGTAGCAAAACACATTTATTGATTAAGACGTTACATAGTAATGTAACAAGCCTGTTTTTTTTTGTGACAAATAAATATTATTATTATTATTTTGTGTCTGATTTAAGACTTCAAGGGACATTGCTGTCATGGTCATGTTTTGTAGGCCTGCGTGGGGACATGGGTCCAACACGTAGAGACCCCTTTCAGACAATTTATTAGTTTTATAGCAACATCTGCACTTTACAGCAACTCAACATTCAGCTCCAATACAGTACTAAAGGGACTGGCCCATCGCCGCAACTATAGGCGTGACTTAAAAAAATATTGATGCAGAAGATACGTCCTCACGTTTCAGAGCTCAAACCAGGACTGCGTCAAAAAAAACAATCAGCTGCCAGACGAGATTCTAGACCCGAATTTACGAATTTCTATAGTTGTACTTTTTATCTGGCTAATCCGCCAGTAGCCAATATGGTCAAAGAGGTAGTAAATTATATGAAGTGTGGTGCACCCGTTGGGTCTGTCCCCGAATACACCCACAACAAAAGTGCACTCAAAGAACATTCTTCCCGCCAGGTACACTTCTATTGCAAAATAAAGGGAAACTGAGGAATCGGCTATGGGTTTGCGTTGTCAATGGTAAGTAAGTCCAGGATAGTAAAGGATTTTGTATGTAATTCTAGAATCGGTTTAATGGTGAGACATTTCCACAATTATCGGTTGATTTGAGACAAGATATGACGACTAGTCTTTGTATTACCTACCTAGTGTCTAAACTTGGACCAATTAATAGGTTTTTAAAAACAGCGTTATTGTTGTTGACGGACAAAATAATTTAACCAATTAAAACAACGACATCACCAATTACAAGTTTTAATTTTGTATCACAAAATTAATTGCTTCAAGTCGCAAAACTCTTTTTGTTTAATAACATCAAAGCATCAAAATGACAACGTCCTGTGTTGCAGGTGCAGGGAGCATGATACTCGCGCATTCGATATACGATATCTACATCTATATCGAGTGATTTCGTATGGGAATCTGTGAGTATAGGTCTCGATATCCGTATATCGAAGGCGCGAGAATCATAAATAATAAATAAATAAAATAAAATAAAATAAAATATGTTTATTCAATGACCAAATGATACATATAAGTTTCGTCTGGGGCCTTCAATTAAGTAATAATACCTGTATCAGAAGACCCCGCTCCCTCACATCCGTGACTGACTAACAAAAATGGTGCTACTTTTACTAACATAACTTAAATTAAAGTTTAAAATAGACAAAAAATAATAATAATAAGAGAACGAGAAGAAAAGAAAAACATTCTTAGAAAAATGATTGCTTTTTGTGTGAGTGCGTGTGTGTTGTGTATGTGTGTAGGTGTGTGTGTGTGTGTGTATATATGGAGGTTGGTTCAGCACTTTTGTACTGTTACGGGTACGGGAATAATAAGGTAAGTTATTTTAATTGTTTTAGGCTTGGTACAATGGTATCATGCTCCAGGATATGTGATGAAAATGATACATGATGACATGACCCAAGGATATTCTGTTTATAATGGGCAGTAATAAATCCGTAAACTGCCTCTTCAATTATTTTCCAGTAATTTGGGACGTTAACCCCCAAGCTCGAGCCATTTTTTTTATTTTTTTTTATAAAAAAAAACATTAAAATTAGTTTGACAGTGGGTACCAGCGTCAAAAATTAGACATTCATTGACGTCTTGGTACCCATGTCAAAAAAAAATTAATGTCATTTTTTTTTATAATTTTAATGTCAATATTGTTCCAAGGACTCTTTTGTCCTTACGCTACCGTGGGTGTTAAGGACCTACCTGAAAAGTCTTCCGGGTGTTTTGAAAATTGGCAATGCATATATTTGAATATTTTCTTTCGAATTTGTCCTTCATTTCGTATCTTTTCCACCGCGCCGCTCATAATGGTAGAACGACGAAGGAGAAAATTTCTACACAAAAAGACAATTTTGGCAGCAAGTTCGAAATCATACAGTTTTAGTCAACGAAGGCAACATCAGCATGGATAATATTGAGAACAGATACAAAGCCAGTCTTCCTGGAAATTAAAACTCAACAAAGACATAATATCGTTTCATATAATGGGAGGGAGAGGTAGGTAATATACGTTCATTTACCATCACCCGACGACAAAAAATAAGGATTAATACGATTTACGTAATATAGGAGCCAACATCTCCGCCTCATGCAACATTTGAAATCACCGTCCAAATCGTAGTAATCGACATCGCGGATGTGTCTGAGTGTAAAGGACAGGCAATTTGTCATTCACCTGGTGTGAATACGTGAATATAATCCTTCCGGTTCATTTGGACAACTGTGCCATTTCATCTACTGTGTCAATAGGACAACTGTTGACACACACCCTCTCTCACACACACATACACACACACAGACACACCCTCACACACAGACACCCTCACACACACACACACACCCTCTCACACACACACACCCTCTCACACACACACACCCTCTCACACACACACACACACACACACCCTAACACAAACTCACACACACACACACACACACACACACACACACACACACACACACCCTCACACACACACACAAACACACACACACACACACACACAAACTTCAAGTTACAGTTCTGGGAAGTTGGTGAAGGGAAGTTGGTGAATTGGGAAGTTGGTGAATTGGGAAGTTGGTGAATTGGGAAGTTGGTGAATTGGGAAGTTGGTGAATTAGGAAGTTGGTGAATTGGAAAGTTTGTGAATTGGGAAGTTGGTGAATTGGGAAATAGAATTGGAGGGTTGGTCATTTGGGAAGTTGTCTTATTGGGAAAGTTGTCCAGATGAACCTGAACGAATATAATCACGATGCATTATAAAGTCGGTACCAAACTCGATAGAAGACCAAATACAAAGTGGACGTAATGTGATATCTAATAGACCAGTTAACTTCTTTGTCTCTGACATCTAGAATAGTATAATTATTATCATTTTCAAAACGATGTTTTGTTTAATAGGGAATTAAACAGACAGAAGAATTAGTAGAGCTCTATTCGCGTTACTTTTGGTGGATAATGAAAATGCTAAGTAATTTATAGTAATAACACCTAATGATTGTGGCCACAGTTTTTACTTTGTACATAACAGTTTTTTTAAAACGTAAAAAATACGAAACCTTTGATCATAAACAAGTCAATATCCTAGAAAAATCCAACAACACCAACATCATCAACATCATCATTAATTGTCACACCTTTTGTTATTACAGGGTCACAATTTATATTGTGCCCAAATTGTTGAGTATAATTTAGTGCAGAGATGTAGCGCAAGCAAACCAAGACAAGGAATTTATTGATGCTGACTGCAATAAGGCTTTTGATCGACACCCCTCTCCCCCCAGCCTTCAAACTGCATTTATCATTCTGCTGGAGCGCATACAATGTATAGCTGAAGCTGACTTTTCTAATCGCATGAGATCTTCCAAGCATTTTTCCAGAAGATCTGGCACCTTCATGTAAAGGGTGTAACAGAAAGGTGTATGCAGTATGTATAGTAGTAGTATGTAGCATATTTTAGAAGGGTTGTTAGGGACATCATTGTGAGCAACTTTTACTATGAAACTTATTTGATCAGAGCAACTTTAAGATTTGCAAAAAGACATTGGAATAGACAATATAGTTGAAAATGATCTAATTATATCCCTCAGTGCGGATAGCAGTGATGACGATGACAACTCTTCTGTTAGTTCAACTGAATAAACAATTTCGATTCTTTCCGATTGGTTTTGGTAACACCCTAGTGTTCAAAAAGTGTATTTTATGAAGTTTTAGGTTAGCTGTCAAGTTGCTTCTAACCATGGAGGATAGAGTATAACTACCTATATCAAAAGTGTCATTCTTGATTAAGCTTTTCATTTCCGAAAGTATAGCATCTTCCCATCCTTTTCTCTCGTTACTAGATAAGGTATCTTTTAGGGATATTTCTGCAACACCGGCAAAGTCCTGACAGTCAGAAAACTCCTCCGTTGACTCGATGCTTTCCTCGAAAACTTCTGGTCCTACTTCAAAACGGGCAACATCCTGAAGATTCACAATCTCTTTAGCCAGGCTCTCAATTCTTCATTTTGCATAACAGGGGGCCAGTCCATAGCCAGCGCCACAGCTATTGAGTAATGAAGGTAATTTCACGATTTTTTTCATTTTCATCACTGTTAGAACCGTTATACAATACATACAGTCTATATTAAGTACCTACCAAAAGAGCACTATTTAAGATTTCTACTTGCCAGGCCAACTTGAACCTTACAGTCTCATCACTAGTTATAAATTCAGCCCAACTATCAAGATAAAGTAACAAACTCCTGAAGTGTTTAAAAGATAAGAATCTTAGGCTAAGTTACAGAATAAAGAGCTCAGAGGATATCTTCCAATCTTTTAATACTCAAATTCGGTTCGAATATAAAGAGGATTTTGGGGTCCGATTCGAGTCCGCTCCTTTCGTGTATTTTTTGTAAATTATATTTATTGCCAAACACAAAAAATAAAACAACAGAGGTGCAATATAAATATGGAATATGGGGGTTCAAACAAGAATAAGCTGGCAAGTGCGAGTTGGACTCGCGTTGAGAAGGTTTCGTCCAACAATAATAGGACCTGTCTCATCACTCTCATCCTTATTTAGTTTGCTGAAAGAGATCTCTTATTAGAGATAGCTCGCCTTTGTACACGTTTTCTATGTTTTATATTGACTTAAGTAACTGTTTGTGTGCAATAAAGAAATTATGATTATGACTAACACCAACAAAATTTCCCTGTACGAACCCTAAATTAATGAGTCTGGGGGGTCAGCTATCTGCTTGGCTGACTGTTCATGGTCTACACCGGGATTTGAGCCTGCGTTCCTTGCGTGTGAAAAGAGATATTATTTACCAGGGAGCACTTATCCAGTGGAGAGCGCATAGATACATTTTCCTTTGAAACACGACTCACCTATTTACGGGCGGGGCGGGGGACGAGGTAAGAGAGCTGTGATTGGTCAGCCGCTGCGAAACTGTCTGGCGGCCCGTCATCGTACATAGGTTGCGTATGCGAACGTTTGTTGAATACAACGAACGTTTGGCGAGCCGCATTCCCCCGCAAGCGCAGTCAATTGGATATATAGTCTCTGTTATTTACCTATCCATGATTCGCCTCAACACAGCGTAATCTAACCTACGCAGAAAATGTCGACCCAACTCAACCTAACAGAAACGTAAACAGATAACGTTACTTTTATAAATTAGAAAGGGAATAACGAATCCAATAAGGAGAACCTCATTTTATCTACCCAATGGTTTCTTTTACCTCTTTTTTGCTGTGTTTTTGGCTTTTCTGAACTGATTCTCGAAGAAGATAGCGGCCGTAGAAATGTGTTGTCATAAAAGTTTTGAGATCGAGACTCCTGAGCTTTTTTAATGGCGTTTGAATAACTATACTTATACTATCTGGCTGTATAGTAGATAGATAAAGATGAAATTATGACTATCAAATAATCTTTCAATTGGCTAGTTTGGGGTGACGACCTAGGAGCGCGACTGTTTTCAAGTTCAAGTTATTATCAAGCTACCCTATTAGGACCTCTAACACAGATTTACGATGATCCCACATATTTCTCACAAACGAATCTGGCCTTTACCCGGATACGAGTAATATTGAGCCATACTCCACCACGCTGGCTCAGTGCGGGTTGGTTAAGGGGTTTTACGTCTAATACTACCGAATAGTGATTTAGTAGCTTAACGTGCCATCCGAAACACGAAGTGTCCGATAATGTAAAGTAAATGTAGCCCATTAATGTCCCCACCGAGGGGCACAGGCCTTTACCCGGATCCGAGTAGGATTGAGCCATACTCCACCACGCTGGCTCAGTGCGGGTTGGTGGAGGGGTTTTACGACAACTACATACTACGAAGTAGTGATAGTATCCGGAACCTACAGCTTAACGTGCCATCCGAAACACGAAGCGTCCGATAATGTACGACATGTTAATTATCTCATTGGTACATTTGGCCAGCACCAAAATTCCAACCTACATCTTCAGCGTGAGAAGCCAGGGTAAAACTTACTAGACCACGGAGCTCTTTTAATTTGCCTATGCAAAAGCCGTGTGGCACCTTGGTCACTGCGGCCGCTGCGGGGCGGCCGTCCCTACAAGGGACAGTTCGGACGGTTGACTCTGCTCTCTTTGAATAAAACAACACAATCGATAGTAGACAAGCCACTGGGGACCAGACAGCGGCCCAGCTAAATCTGCCTGTGGATTATGGAACAAATAGCTGGGGCAGGACTCTGCTAGCGAAACGCATGTCAATACTGCCGTCATACCGAAGAAGGCGGCATGTACAGATGGCGCTGTTTCGAGATAATTAGCAAAACGTAACTTTTCGATAACAACAGATACAACCCTTTTCTGTAAAATCTGTTTACTTAGATAACGCCTCCCTTGATCCCGCCTTGACCGGTCAAGAATGCTGACGCTCAATCTGGCGTCCATTACACGCTCATGCAGGAGTCACTCAATTCCATCATTCATGAATGACAGTCAATTCCATCAGTCATGATGATGTCGAGTCAAATCAACTTCAGTCAAACATCAGTCATCGCATTAAACGGTCAGTCATTCGTCAGTCATAGCATGACTGATGGAATTGATTGACGCCTGCATGAGCGTTTAATGGACGCCATGGAAATCCACGTTTGGCGGAACTATGAAAATGAAAAAATTAAAAATGAAAAAATATTTATTTATCAATAGGAAAAACCTAGGATGAGTTTCCGGTGACTCCCACACTAGGCAAGCCTGGGTCGTGGGAATCAAATTACACGATTTACGATTGGTACGTCACGCGCCATTTGCACGTTTAAAAGGGAAAATAGTAATAAATAACTTGTTAAAATATTAAATAGGTAGTAAATTTAGGTTTTAATATAGCAGTTACATTATATATAAAAAACTATGTATACATAGCGTCACTTTCCCATAGGGAGTCACTATTTTGCCCACATTTAACTTATACAATACAATACAAAGTATTTACAAAGCAAAAATATCGCTATAGTTACATAATCAAGGGTCTTGGTTACGGTTCGCACTCTGATTTCCCGTTACCGCAACCCTTGTGATTTTCAATTCCAAGTGACAACCCTGTTTTTGTCGGGGTTAATGAAACCGCAAATAAATAAAATCGGCCAAGTGCGGGTCGAAATCGCACACGGAGGGTACCGTACCATTGTACAACAAAACTTAAGCACTCAAAACAATAAAACAAAATCAAAAATAAAATAAAAAATATTATGCCCTCACGAGGATTTGAACTCGTGACCTACGGATTGAGAGCCTACTTCATAGCCGCTGAGCTACCTCAACGATTACGTAGGTAGACGCGAAATATACCATCATAAATTATCAAATGAGTGTAACAAAACAAGTCTCTTGTATGGGGGCTCGTATTTCAGTATTTGTAGTTGTTGCGGCAACAGATATAATTTTCATAATAATTTCATAATTTCTTTATTGCACACAATTAATTGCAATGACAAAAAGTAAATAAAAACAGTGTACAAAGGCGAGCTTATCTCTAAAAAGAGATCTCTTCCAGCAAACCAAGTTCCGATGAGAGAGTTTGATATATCAGCACTCACTTTGATATATCATATAATCATTCTGTGAAAATTTCAACTTTCTGGCTATTACGGTTCGTGCTCTAGGACCCGCTGACGGACGGAAAGACGGACAGCGGAGCCTTAGTAATGGGTCCCGTTTGGCACCCTTCGGGGGTACGGTACCCTGAAAACGTGAGCGAATGGCATTGATTGATGTTTAAAGTGCATATAGTTTTTGTTTCACACATTTCAGGTTGTTTCTGTTAGGTATCCTGTATTTTTACGAGCCTCAAAATTCAACCTGTGATACCTATAGATACTTTACCTTCATCCCATAACCTTACACATGACCGAGTGAAGGCCCGTACCCCTCGGTGGGGACAATAATGGGATACTTATTAATAATAGTAGTATATATATTATTATTATTACTTAGGCTGGATTCGACCAACAGAAAGTTATCCGGAGAATAACTATCCCGGGGATAACTTGTAACTTTTTCATAGACAACAGTGACACCTAGATCAGATCACCTCACCTAGGTCACAGAAGAGATAATAGTACTACGTACAGAACGGCCACTCCCTTCCCCGCGCTCATTCAGATTCCGCACCTCACCCCGGAGTCGGGGAGCCTCTTCGGGAGACACTTTGTTTAGGCGCTGAACGCACACATTCATAAACGAACGAGTTTACGCACACATTTGCACGTGTACAAATGTCATTTGGCTATGTAGTAGTAATAGGTGATTATTTTACGAGCATTCTATGGAGTGACCGAGGTGAGCCTAGGTGTCACTGGTGTCTATGAAAAATTTACTAGTTATCCCCGGGATAGTTATTCTCCGGATAACTTTTTGTTGGTAAACTCCAGCCTTAATCTATTTCTAACTTTTTTAACCCTCGATAACAAGAGCAGTCAGTTAACAGACTTCATGGGTCAGTTCCATTTGCAATACATACATATGCTCACGCCTTTGTACCGCAAGAGGAGTAGGCAGAGACTAACGACCTCCACTTGCTACGATCCTGACATACGTCTCTCGCATCCTTAATATTCATAAGTAAGAAAGTTAGTTTTATCATGGACCAAATGGTTTTATTTACTTTTTTAACCGACTTCAAAAAGGGGGTTATCAATTCGGTTGCACGTTTTTTTTATATGTTTGTTACATCGAAACTGGTACTTTTTGTAAACCGATTTCAAAAATTCCTTCTTCGTTCGAAAGGGAAGCCCAATAGTTTGGTTCCATTTTTTGAAAATCTGGAATCGGTCCAGTAGTTAGGTTTCTACATGAAAAAACCGTGAAGTTAAATTTGGTTTTACCTGGATGACATTATACATCCAGCTTTTTCGATGTTTATAGTCATTGTCACGAGATAAAATCGGTCTGTTAGGATCGTATTTTGTTTACATTATGTAATGTAAGGACTTCACTGTCAGGAGACAGAATTTGTACGCTCATTTTCGGTTATTTAGACGACACTGTAAAACAAGCGGGGAGGACCAAGTAATAGGTCATGAAGGCGGTCTTTTTTAGGGTTCCGTACCCGAAGGGTGCCAAACGGGACCCTATTACTGAGACTTCTCTGTCCGTCCGTCCGTCCGTCCGTCCGTCCGTCTGTCACCGGGTCCGCCTGCACGAACCGTAATAGCTAGAAAGCTGAAATTTTCACAGAATGTGTATATCTGTTGCCGCACCAACCACAAATACTGAAATACGAGAGATATTACAAATTGAAAGTGGTCTCGGTACAAGATACGTCTTCACAACACGCTTGAAAAGTTTATACCAAGGCCATTTTGTTTTGGTAGGTAAGCCTTCTTTTAATGAAACTAAATTTAAATGATATGGCAATGTCGTCCCCGGACTTCTACAAAGAGTTTAAATATTAATTGATGAATTACCACGTCTCTATTTATTATGTAGAACTTTTAGAAAATAATTATAAAATTAATAGTTTTTAATTACTTTTGTTTTCATACAAATCTCAGAGCTCAGAAATTATTTTTTTCCTTTTGGCCACTTCAAGTTTGGCTGCCAGTGATGTTTTAATTAAATACTCTTTGGTGCGTTGAAATTATGTTTTGCAGTCTGCATGACATTGACATAATGAGTGAGTGAACCTCATTTTACGGAAATTGTAGATGGGTGTCTCACGTTTTCCAGTAGGAGTAGGTTATAGACAGTGCTGCTTACGGCGGCGTTTAGTAGGTACTAAAGGCCCTAAAAGCGCGGCAAGCTTTGAATCAATTCAAATGTTATTTTTCAACTAGCTACAAAGTTATTCTGACATAAGATGATAATTTGAACAAAACTTTTTGGGTATTTCATGAAAAATACAGTTACAGATCACACATATACAGGGTGGAACAAACGAATGGGCCCTGGAGGGAAAGTACCTTAAAATCTCAAGATATCCGTCCGTCCGTCCGTCTGTCTGTCACCAGGCCGTATCTCATGAACCGTGGTAGCTAGACAGTTGATATTTTCACAGATGACGTATTTCTGTTCCCGCTATAACAACAAATACTAAAAACAAAATAAATTTAATATAAAGGGGGCTCCCATACAATTAACGTGTTTTTTTGCGGTTTTTTTAACCGACTTCCCAAAGGAGGAGGTTTACAATTCGTCCGGATGTTTGTTTTTTTTTTATTTTTTTTTATGTATGTGCCTCGATAGCGCCTAAACGGATGGACCGATTTGGAAAATTAGACCGATTAGACCTATAGTGATTTTTGTGTTTTTCATAATAACTCGTGCAAATGCACATGGTAAGCATAATATTGTGATGCGGAACTGCTGATGAAGACCACATATGGCCACCAGATCTGCTCAATACTAGGTACAAATACAATGCGTGGCTGACGGGCAGGCAACGCATAGCCTAAACCGGTGGACCTAGAGCCATGAAACTTTGTACAGGGGTTCCTTAGTAGCGTGGGGTAGCACTGATATGGGATTTGACAAAATTAATTCCCCTGGGGGGGGGGATAAGGGGTTACAGTTTGTATTAAACTCAATCTAATCAAATAGGGTTTGTGGAAGTCGGTTTTTTCTAAAGTTTACTTTTTGTTCCAATTATATAGATAATGGTACGGAACCCTTCGTGCGCGAGTCTGACTCGCACTTGGCCGGTTTTATTAAGTTTTTAACTTGGTGAATTATCATGAAGGGTCTCTGACATTCACTATGGCCGTATTCGTGTGAGGTTCTCGTTATCGCCACGGTGACGGCAGCTGTGGACAAACGGGTATGGAAACATCGAACTACAAAACATTGTTATTCAATATAGTACAGTTATCGTCACATTTACTATGTAGCAAACTCTACATTGTCAAGTACGAATTAAACAACTGTTTAAATATATGAAGGTAGAGACTTAAGTATAACTCGATCATTCATATTGTAGGATTGAATTCTCTCTCACCGTAAGCGATTAACAGAGGGAGAGCTATTCCACAGACTGATTCACCAGGTTGGATTGTGTCAAGTTATGCTAAATTTACATTTTGATCTGATATTATTGTTTTTGTGGAATAATTATACTTTGAAATGCCTATCCCGTTTGAACCTTAACTTTATTCATCATTATAGAGGTGTCAAAATACGGTAATAATAAAAATTTATTAGAGCGAAAAAAGAAATTGTATAAAAACAGTACAAACTTCATACATTCTTACATTTCTTAGAAACTGTTTTGAAACATCAAGAAACTATTAAATTTGAGCGAACTCAGTGGATAAAAGACGTTCACCTTTGGGGATTCGAGGTCCACCAGGTGGTTTGCTCTCACAAGAGCCTAATCTAATAGAATAGAATCAAAGAAGATCTACGGCTTGAGCGAAGAGGATCACTGTGAGCTATACACGTCCATTCGAGAGCCAGGATCGCAAAATATTCTTCTTTAACCGACCAGATTGGCGGGGTACAGACGCGAGTGGCGTGCTTTGGGAGAGGCCCATGCCCAACAGTGGGATGATACGGGATGATATGGTGATGATGATGATGATGAACCGTAACTGAATGGTGCCAAACGAGACCCTAATTTTATTTTATTTTTTTATTTATTTATTTATCCCAAAAAAGGAAAAACAGAAAAAGTTTACACAATTTGAGGAACTTAGCTAAAAAAGTGACACCTAAATATTGGAACAACTGAGCCCGAGCTAGGTGTAAACCTGTATTTCAGGCTGCAGTGCTCTTCCCAAAAAATATATAATTTGCTAATTCGTACACGGTCACATAGCATTATAAAATTACTAACCGCCGTACTCAGAGTCATTTAATGAACGATTAAACCTATTCCAAATTTGAATTTTCATACAAAATTCTTTACTTAGTAATCCCTAATGAATCATTAAACGACCCTGAGTATGGCCGTAAGCCTCTGCTCCTTTTGTCCGTCTATCCATCAGTGGGCTCTATCAAACGAACCATACGTAAAAGGTAGCCGCTGCATGTCATGTCTATCTGTCACTCGAGAAATAACAATGGTATGATTCTCGCGCCTTCGATATACGGATATCGAGACCTATTTTGACAGATTTCCATACAAAATCAATCTATATACGATGTCTACACCTATATCGAGTGATTTTGTACGGGAATCTGTCAATATAGGTCTCGATATCCGTATATCGAAGGCGCGATAATCGACCCGCAGTGGCATGATTCTTGCGCCATCGATATACGGATATCGAGACCTATATTGACAGATTCCCAAACCAAATCACTCGATATGTAGATGTCGTATATCGAATGCGCGAGAATCATGCCTTGTGTAATGCATGCATGCAACTTGTATGATATTTAAACAGATCTCTATTTAATTAGCATTCTGAGGATTCTACCAAACTAACAGAGGTGAAGACTGATGACTTTTTTTGGCTCTCTCTACCGCGAGAGGTCCCGGATTCGAATCCCGGCTGGAGAGAAATAAAGAAAAAGTAGCTTGCTGCGAAGTAATGAACGAAATCGTTCGGGCTTTTCAAAAGATATTGTGCATATTTTAACGATATTGTGCATATTTTATTATTTAATTTTATACATCAGGTCAACCCGAAATACAATAGGTATTGTTCTGCCGTGTATGGCACTTCAAAGCACTTTTTGTGATAGAATCAGCAGTGAAGTTGAAAGGAAATAGTCCGCTTTTGTTTCGTAACTTCTCCTTTTACAGAGCGAGACAAAGAATGTGAAGCACTTCGGATCCAAGCGGAAGCTTTTCTAGTCTGAAACAGGGGCCTAATTCTGCAAGCAAAACGACCGCTCAGTGACGATGACGCAACGATGGCGCTCTACTTTGGATATTTATTTAATTATCTCATGAGAAGCTTAAAGCTGTAATTATTATATAGGTTTTAATATCCATTAACTGGCTTTTAGACGTCGTCCTAATAGAACGCGACTACGCACGCGATTATCGCAAGTTCGCACAAATTTTTGTCGTACGAATCCATAGGCTCGCATCGCGCGAATGACAATTAGGACAACACTTCGACTTCAATATGTTTGATTGCGTTTTCGTGCGACTAAAGTTCGCGCGAACTTGCAATAATCACGTAGTCGCGTTCCATTAGAACGTTAGATTAGGTTCTATTTTGAGTCAATCAAAGGAAGAAATTAAGGTTTATTTAATTATTGCTATTCAATTCAATTAAATTCAAAATACTTTATCGCACAAAGGAATCAATCAATTTCTACCATTAATTGCTTAAAAATAGGACTAATGTTCGCGATAGGCAATGTTGGAAGGCATGGTATTTTAAAGATAGAAAAATCTGGTCGCATAGCACGAGGGTAATTCGAGGTTCCCACCGGGCGAAACAAAGGTTGTTGTTTTCAACCGACTTCAAAAAAAGGAGGAGGTTCTCAATTCGACCCGTATGTTTTTTTTCTATGTTTGTTACGCGATAACTCCGCCAATTATGAACCGATTTGAACAAATCTTTTTTCGGCGTATAGGTAATACCTCAAGGGTGGTCCCATTGACACCAGGTCAGGATCTGATGATGGGATCCTGGAGAAATCGAGAGAACTCTTCAAATATTATAGGCAGACCTATAGTGATTGTTGTGTTTTTCATAATAAC
Organism: Argyresthia albistria; assembly: GCA_963457715.1. Classification (NCBI taxonomy): domain Eukaryota; kingdom Metazoa; phylum Arthropoda; class Insecta; order Lepidoptera; family Argyresthiidae; genus Argyresthia; species Argyresthia albistria. The sequence goes on from OY735273.1 coordinate 8,701,060, forward strand.
TCGTGCAAATGCACATAGAAGACCACATATGGCCACCAGATCTGCTCAATACTAGGTACAAATACAATGCGTGGCTGACGGGCAGGCAACGCATAGCCTAAACCGGTGGACCTAGAGCCATGAAACTTTGTACAGGGGTTCCTTAGTCGCGTGGGGTAGCACTGATATAGGATTTGACAAAATTAATTCCCCAAGGGGGGGGGGGGATAAGGGGTTACAGTTAGTATTAAACTCAATCTAATCAAATAGGGTTTGTGGAAGTCGGTTTTTTCTAAAGTTTACTTTTTGTTTCAATTATTATGTATTATATTATAGGTTAGTTGGAGTGACGAGCTGAGGGACCACAACAAGAACTGGTGGGAATCGGCCCAGGAGCGCGATGCATGGAAACGGGGAAGAGAGGCCTTTGACCAGCAGTGGGATGCTATAGGCTAATAATAATAATAATAGTTAAATGACTTGTTTAGTATCAGTAATAAAGTAAAGTAAAAAAAGTAAAAATTTCGTTTATTTGCAAGCAAATGTACATCATAGATGGAATGCCCTGTCCCTCAAATTAGCGTGAGCTGTGTCTTGAGAGACAGTTTCTTCCCAATAGTAGGTTATCAGTAAATATTAAATTAAAGTAATCAATGTATAGGTACTCCAAAAACGCAAATTAATGGATGTCTAAAGTTCAACATTGTCGTTGCCGCAATGTCACTCAGCGGTCACTGCGCTACCGGAATCAAGGCCCTGAAAGGCTTCGAGATTTATATGGTTTGGGATAAACGACATGTGCCCGCAGTTCTAAGAGTTCAAGAAACAATTCTGGGTATTGTTGTACAAAGAAGCATGGAAGAGTTACTACTTTGTGTTAAAAAGAAATTTCTAAGTTTGCCTTTTATTTGAGATTTTTTTCTTCGATAATAAAACGAAGATTAGGAATTAAGTTTAATTGTCGAAGAAAGAAATAAGTTCAAACCTAAAACCGGACTAAGGAACCTCGCATCCCAATGATAGGCTTGCGTCCTGCTAGTGAAAATAGACACTTTTTATGAACTATAAAAACGGAACTTTATTGTTCCTGAGTTTTATGAAATAACGACAGAATGACGTCATGTAAAAGTATCATCGTCTATTTTGCACAAAATTGACTTTATAAAATATATCTGCTGGAAATATATACAATTCTGATAAGGTCAAGCCATTTTGTACATAATGCTTCAACTTAAGACTTGTTCCTAGATTTATTGGATTACCCTGGACGCAAGCCTATTCTATCAGGTGCACACTACACAATACACACCCACTACAACAAATAATACGGTTTAAACGATAATAATTGCAAGAAATTGGCTATTTTTATGTTTTGACGGATGGAAAATGGAGTAGGTATTTAATAACTGGCATAATTATATGGGGCAAGGCGAGACATTACGTTAAACTGAAGATATTCTGAATTCTGAGTCACCATGACAACTACATAAAAGGCTCTATTTATAAAACGCCAGTCATTTGTCAACCAAACTTCGTAGCTGTATTAATATTTACTTTTTAGGGTTCCGTATCAGAAGGGTATCAAACGGGACCCTATTACTGAGACTTCGCTTTCTGTCCGTCCGTCCGTCCGTCTGTCTGTCACCAGGCTGTATCTCATGAACCGTGGTAGCTAGACAGTTGAAATTTTCACAGATGATGTATTTCTGTTGCCGCTATAACAAAATATACTAAAAATCAAAAGAAATTTAATATTAAGGGGGGATCCCATACAACAAACGTGATTTTTTTGCTCATTTTTGCTCGATATTGATAATGGTAGCAGGTAGACGCTTAAAATGTTCACAATATATTGAGTATATTATTTACTTAAAAAATAAATAATTAAATCAATATTTAGGGGGGGCTCCCATACAAAATGTTTTTTTTTTTGCGGTTCTTTATAGATAATGGTACGGATATTACGGAATATTTAACAACCCATATATATAACCACATTATAAGCAAATAAATGAATTTGAATATGAATATGATATGGTTATTTGTTACCTGCCTCGAAAATATGTGTCTATTTTTTATTCTAAAACAGGAAATTTAATATTACAGGAACAATGCCGTCTCACACTGTTTAAATACGAAAAGGGTTAGCAATTACGAATGTTAATTAAAATCATGGAAATTACGTCCTGGAAAAACAAAGTTGGGTGGGACAGTTGGGAGTACCTATTTTTAAAGACATTTTTTTGATGAATTGAGGTGAGACATTTTAACATACAGACAGGCATTTTTAATCGATTTATTTCTTTGAGAATTCATGTTTGGGATCGCCAGAGAGCACTTAACCAATCGCATATGTTTTTTTATTGGAGTTGTTAAATTATAGCTTTATTAAATCTATATGGCCTAAGAATTAAGAAATTGACATTCAAAATGCTGTCCCGCGAAATGGAGCTTGATGTTGTTCATCTGCCATCCCGTTTGTAAAATAATTGAAACAAAAAGTAAACTTTAGAAAAAACCGACTTCCACAAACCCTATTCGATTAGATTGAGTTTAATACAAACTGTAACCCCTTATCCCCCCCCCCCCCCCCTTGGGGAATTAATTTTGTCAAATCCCATATCAGTGCTACCCCACGCTACTAAGGAACCCCTGTACAAAGTTTCATGGCTCTAGGTCCACCACCGGTTTAGGCTATGCGTTGCCTGCCCGTCAGCCACGCATTGTATTTGTACCTAGTATTGAGCAGTTCTGGTGGCCATATTGGTCTTCATCAGCAGTTCCGCATCACAATATTATGCTTACTATGTGCATTTGCACGAGTTATTATGAAAAACACAAAAATCACTATAGGTCTGCCTATAATTTTTGAAGAGTTCCCTCGATTTCTCCAGGATCCCATCATCAGATCCTGACCTGGTGTCAATGGGACCAATGGGAAGGTAAACCCTTTCAAACAAAAAAATAATTTTCCAAATCGGTCCATCCGTTTAGGCGCTATCGGGGTGTAGACATAAAAAAAAAAAAAAAAAAACAAACATCCGGACGAATTGTAAACCTCCTCCTTTGGGAAGTCGGTTAAAAAGGTGACGCATTGTTATTTCTGTTTGTTATTCGACTACCTTCATTTCATTACCCGACTGCCTTCAGAATGGAGGGTTATGTTTTTCGAGTGTATGTATGTAGATTTCTATTTTCCCTGCTACAGCCTGAACGGCTTGAAGGAATTTACCGTTTGAGGTGTCGTTAGATTTGTCTTGATAGCGCAAGTGACACTGGGTACATTCTAAACAAAAAACACAAAAGGGCAGATTTTAGACGCCATATTGTGAGTTCAAAAAAAATATTTTTTTCACCAAACCCATCGAGTGGGGTATCAAAATTGAGGGTTTTTAATAGCGATTCCAAATATACATATATAACTTGCAGTTTAAACGTATAACGAAATCACTATCAGCGCACAGAAATCCAACGAAGGGCGAAGGGACTGGGTCCCCGCCTGCAATATTTTAAAAAGACGCAAAATTAAAGAGAAATATAGGTATTTCATTGATGTAAGTGGTTATTTATGTAGGTGCCTTATAAAATATAATACACGGTACGTACAGTGTTTTACACTTCACACTAAATTGTAGAGCTTGTTTATTCCTTTTAGTGGTTATTTTAGGCAGTCGGTTTTTTATTAAAAAAAACACAGTTGTGTATAAAAATATAACATTATCGTAACATGGCGTTACGCCTTGTCCCATACGGGTTGGCACAGGCTCAGTATTACCATGGAGGAAATACTAGTAAGAGATGCAGACTCAAACAAAATATCGTAATCGGAATTATAGTACCTTTGATGATCATAGATGTCTCCGGGTGTTTCATTTGTTGATTTTAAATCTATCGCCGCTCCAGAAGAAAGCCAAGAACTCTAGCTTTTGTAAAAACGCCACAATATGAAGTTAGATGGCGTTGTGATTGTCACTATGCGTTGCGTTTCAAAGCGTGGTTCAAATCGTGGTTCAAGGCAACACAGTCACATACAAGCTAAGTAGTTTCAACTCACACCCGAACAAAAACGGACAAAAAATAAGAAATCGCCGTTGAAAAATAGTTCTTAATATGAAAACTATAAAATCGCTTCCCGCCCATAGCCCGGGGATCAGTAGGCTCGCTTGTTTGTTCATAGGTTGCGCTCCTGCGGGTACAGTTGAGCGGGATACGAAACTTGTTAATACTTTATTCAAATTTTCTATTGATGTTATTAAACAACAAGGTACAACTTACAATTAATCTGTGGCAGAAGTCAAGTTTGTGTAAATAAATAAAGATAGGTTTTTCATTTTAGAAAAAAATAATTAATTTAACTAAAGGCTTTTTCGTTATTCTCTCGTTAGTCCTTATCTGATGATTGAAAAATCGACATTCATATGTTCAAATGCCTATTAGCTAATGGTGGGAATAAAAATCGGCCAAGTACGAGGCAAGCACGAAGGGTTCCAAAACAACTTGTAAGGCGAACAAGGTATAAGACCCTTGTCTACCTATTGCCATTATCAATTAAAGCAAAAATTGTTTAAAAATATCATGTTTTCTGCATTAGAGCCCCCCTTTAATGGTTAAACTATGTTTGTCTGTTTTTAGTATTCTTTAGCGGCAACAGAAATACATTATTTCTGAAAATTTCAACTAACTAACGGTTCATGAGATACAGCCTGCTGACAGACAGACAGACAGCGGAGTCTTAGTAATGGACCCTATTACTAAGACTCCGCTTTTCAGACTCCTTTTCACTCTTTTGGGATGAAACCCTAATAATCGGTAATATTCGGTACCATCACCATGATGCTGGGAATTGGGATCCATGAAAATAATACAATCAATCGACTGTACCTGCGCTATACAAACGCATTTGTTTGTTTAGATCGCATTCGCTCGACTAAAAAATGCGGAAGAGAGATGGATGAGACTGTTAGGTTGCGTAGGAGTGAATGAGATATCCGATTGTCCTTTTGTTAACTATGGCTGTGTTGGTTTGGTGTTGATGTGTGCGTGCAGTAATTATTGACTACATCGCCTGCTCAGTATGGATTGAAATTAATGTAACTTGCACCAAGTACGCAATGGTTTGGAAATTGAATTGGAAAGAAGTATGCATCGTGAAAGTTGATGAGCGCCCGCGGCGAAACAATGAATGAGATCGATGTGGCATCGTTGTAAAATAAGGGCTCGTTGCAATGCAAAAAAAGAAGTACAATAAATTACAAAAAAAAAAAAAACATTTCTCCGTTTCTATGCATTTTACAACAGATGTTTCTTCGACAATGTTTTTTTATTGAGACTGAAGAATGTACCTAACCCTTAAGTTATGGGAATTCAACAAAAACACCCTGTATTATGCTTACCATGAGTAAATGCACGAGTTATTACAAAAAAATAATTTTCCCAATCGGTCCATCCGTCTAGGCGCTATCGGGGCACATACATAAAATAAAACCGGCCAAGTGCGAGTCGGACTCGCGCACGAAGGGTTCCGTACTTAAATTATCTATAAAAAACCGCAAAAAAATAACACGTTAGTTGTATGGGAGCCCCCCTTAATATTAAATTTCTTTTGTTTTTTAGTATTTGTTGTTATTATTATAGTGGCAACAGATTATACATCATCTGTGATTCAACTGTCTAGCTACCACGGTTCATGAGATACAGCCTGGTGACAGACAGACAGACAGACAGACAGAAAGACAGACAGAAAGACAGACAGACAGACAGACAGACGGACGGATGGACATCGAAATCTCAGTAGTAGGGTCCCGTTTGGCACCCTTCAGGTACGGAACCCTAAAAAAATAAAAAATAAAACATCCATGTTTAATATACAACAACATGGTTTGCTGGAAGAAATCTCTTATTAGAGATAAGCTCGCCTTTGTACACGATTTTTCTATAAGATATATGTTTGTCATCATGTGAGTACAATAAAGAAATTACGAAATTACATTCGGACGAATTGTGTAAACCTCCTTCTTTTGGAAGTCGGTTAAAAAGGAACACAATGTGAGTTCGAATATGGAATCTATGGCGACCGCATAAGAGCTGTCAAGTAATTTTAGTCTTTTGTCGGTAATAATAAAATAAGAGTCCGTTGCGCGCCGATGAAAGTTCAAGAAAGCCTCGAACGTTTTTCTTTTGCAAATTGGCAACGTCGCGTCGTCGCATCGTAGTCAGTCTCTCTCTGCTGGCCCCCGATTCTCGCGCTATCGAGATCATCGCCCCAGTCAAGATATCGGTTTTGATACCGCCTAAATCCATTGAAAACGATCTCGATTTATATTTATTTTGTTTGAAAACGGGTCGAGATATCTCGGTTGGACGAAAAGCTAGTCGTAAGAATAGCTTTTTCTTGTTTTTGATAGAGATTTCGGTATCTCAAATCTCAAAATCGATATTTTGACCGTGGACATGATCTCGCTAGCGCCAGAATTGCCCCCATCTGCCGCTGCCCCGCGCTGTAGGTTCTGTCTTCTGAACTGAGAAAGTAGGTAATTAAGGCACGGTCCCACCGTACCAGTAACGATGAGCGAGAAGCGAACGATTAAAACTAGAAACGAGTTTGGCAAGTAATCAGTTGTGGATAGTATAGTATAGAAGATGTTATATTTTACACAGTGTTCTTACGTCCTGCCACTAGGCATACAAATAAATCGAGCAGCGAGGAGCGAGTGTGTAGGTATCTATCTACCTAGTTCTGATAGTTTTGTCGCTCGCCTATAAAGCGAGTGCGACGGGCGAGTAATCAAATCCACGTTGTACAGTAGAATGATGGCTCTGACCACTAAGCGGCGGGCATCATCGCTTAGCGAGTACCGCTGCGAGTTTTATCGTTAATAGCCTTTATCGCTGCGATCAACTAATTAGTGAAGAGAGAGAGTGCTCGCTAGCAGTGTGAACAGCCAGCGATGAACTATACACAATTATATCTCTCTTTTGCCGACACGGGATCTTTTTTTTGTTCGTTTCTTGAGCCAGAAAATAGTCGATAGTTAGTCGCTTCCTCGCCCTCGGTGGGACCAGTGCCTATTCGGAGATTCGGCAACGTCGCTCGGCCGCCGGCGGCCGGCCGATATGCGTCAAATAGTCAAATCAAAACATTTGGCAGAAAACAGCTGTTCATCAATGCCGCCGCCATATTGTACGCACACATGCATACAGCTAAGCATGTGTACAAGCATGTCGCCATCTATTGCTAGTTACCGGCGTTATTTGGTCTCAAGTCTCAACTCGACTTTGCTATACTAGCGCTAAACCACCGGTGGTTTTTTTTGGAAACTTATATGCATTGGTGCGCACTAACGCCATCTGGGTTTATGCTGATTTTAGACGACGACGCGTTCCAGTATGGACTATGTTTCTCTATTCTAATGCTTCCTCCATGGTATTACCCATATTCAACTTTAGACCAAAAATGTGTTGTTTAAAGTCGATTTTTACGAGTGAAGGCTACGATAACTACTCTGTGGTATATCTTTATAGTCTAGCGCATCTAGCGTGCCCGCTGATGTCATTACGCCATTCAAAGACCGACATGCCACTCATTTAGATAGAATCCACATTTTTACTCGACTAGGTACCGGCGGCGGTAAGGAATGGATGTAAAATATGTAAATAGAGTATTGAATAACTGGCTAAGAGTGAGTACAGTTGTGCCTTTGCCAGATATATTGATATCTAATAGCGAATTAGCATAGCGATACAGCGAGGTAATGGTGCCAGCATGTTGGGCACCCTGCCACTCGACGGCGGCGGTGACCTTAAGGATATTTTTTATTTAATTTAATTGTTTTTTAGTAGTAAGTTAATTGTATAAATACATATCAATAATTTTATGTAATAAATTGCATTCAATACCGATATCTCGAAAACAATCTCTATAAATATTTATTTCGATCGAAAACGGGTCGAGATGTCTCGGTTGGTCGTGAGAATAGCTTTTTCTTGTTTCAATGGAGATTTCGGTATTTCAAAATCGATATTTTGACCATGGACATGATCTCGATAGCGCGAGAATTGCCCCCTTGTACATTTGACCGAGTGGTCTGAAAGAGATTTCAGAAACTGGGAGTATGAGTAACTCAGAACAAATAATATCTTCGAACCAAATGGCCATTCGGTACAAAAAACCGCCTCTGCTAGAGTAATCCAATATTTCGTTAATGTTTCCTTTTAGTGCGATACCAAATCCCCTTTTGTTCTTTCTGTGAATAAAACATTATGCCTGTAATTTGGCTTTGGCTTTGGTCATTTCGAAATAAACCTTTATTCTGAGGCGATGGGCAAGCTTTCACGCAAAAATACTGCCATTTTTGGACAGTATACAACACAATCATATTCTTCTTCGGTAACAGGGGCCGCTCTTTGCCGCAACGTGGAGATGTTGAGTCAAACTCCATAACGCTGGCTTAGTGCGTGTTGGTGGAGGGGTTACGGGCTAGGCCTTCAACGTGATTGTGAGAAGTTATCAAACTGCTTTGGTGCCGCCATCCACGACGACGCGTGACGTAGCTATTTGCATCTTTGTCTTCCAGCAGAGTGCCCCGATGAAAAAGAAAGTTGCAGATAGCTGCGTCACGCGTCTTCGGGGATGGCGGCACCTGTAGTCTCTGACTGAATTTTACGGCTACTGCCACCGAGTAGCAGTAGTAGCCGGGACCTACAGCTTAATATGTTACCTTGGTTTATTTTAGTATCAAAATCAGGTATATTCGAAAATTTTACTATAATAGGTATCTACCAATTTTGCAGATATACTAAGTACTTCAACTCAATCGACTAACACAATCCTTTATGAAAATACAGTCTGTCTGAGATGATTTTATCAAGTAATTCATACCCGAAAAGTATTCAAAAGATGTCCCAATTTCACGTAAAGATTACGGGTGTAACGTACTACCTCTTTGACCATATTGGCTACTGGCGTATTAGCCAGATAAAAAGTAAACTTTAGAAATTTCGTAATTCGTATCTCGTCTGGCAGCTGATTGTTTTTTTGACGTATTCCTGGTTTGAGCTCTGAAAAGTGAGGACGTACCTATCTTCTGCACAATTTTTCAAGTCACGCCTATAGTTGCGGCGTTGGGCTAGTCCCTTTTATTGGTGCTGAATTTTGAGTTGCTGTACAGAGCAGTTGTTGCTATAAATAATCTCTATAATCCCCAACCTTTGGGTAAGCATTTGTTCGTAGTTAGTCTTTCTTATTTTCGTGTATTTTATATTCTCTGTGTATTTCCCTTTTCTATAGAGTGTTTATTGGACTGCGGCACTCTTAGATCCTAATTACCCTAGGGCCCTCGTCGGAAGTCTCCGTGTGAGGAGCCGTCGCCTGATAGCTGGGCGCTGTAGCGCTCTTGTTTTCTATTATTCACACTAGTCTCTTTCCAGGGTTCCACGCCGAGTCGTAAAATCCTCCTGGCGCTAATCATTTCTGTTGTTGACGTCTGGAGAAGTGGACCAGCTGGATTTGTCACGAGTCTACCAAGGAGCTGAAGACTATCTACAAATTCCCGGCGAGTCGCTACCCAGTGTTTCAACGATATCACCAATATTCGACTCACGACCCTGAATAAACGTATCTTGAGCCTGCCAACAAACTCTTTTGGTCAGGATAGAGTCTAACTGTTTCAATGGCGCCCAGATTAAGGGAATATTGGTGATAGAGTTTTACGTCTGGTCAAGAGTATTTAGGCCATAAGAGCGCCGTAGAACGCTAGATTTCTTTTTCGTAGCTTGTATATTTTGTTGTTTATTTTTGTCTGACAGGAGTATACTTGATCGTTTGTCTGGATACCTACCTCATTTCTACATTCTGTCGCAGTCTGACAGCCGTTGTCATGACAATTATTATTGTTGATAAATATTTTCCTCCAAATTCGCAGTACGAAAAATAAATTAATAAATTGTGAAGATTTTAGTAGGGAAAGTATTCGACTATTAAATAATAAATAAGGTTTAACGGCCGATTTCTCGTACATTAGTTGTGTACTCTGCTTACTTTCATGATAGGACTGATAGTAGTTTGTGGCGACATCTAGTAAAAGATGGTCGCAACTGCAGCCAATCAATAGTCACCAGTTCACTCATGTATTTGTCATTCATTCATTTCTTTCTTCTCCTCTCGGAATGCGATACTGTAAGGACGTGTGTGTACTCCCTCTGTCTCTGTAAACCTTATCGTCAACAATACAAACAATCAAAGGAGCAAGCAACGTGTGTCATTTATCACCCACACCTATTGATACTCCAAAGTGGTGACCCCGACGTGATCTGAACACGCAACCTTCTGATCTGGAATTGTTATATGCTTTCTCTCAGCGACGAGAAAAGTTGCCACCGCCTCAGCTTAACCAACTGTCCTTCATTAGTCAGTTCACCACCGATGTACAGTACATACGTGGTGAGGAGAATGTCGTAGCGGACGCTATGTCACGCATTGAGGCAATTTCGTTAGAAGAAGACTACGAGTCCCTCGCTAGGGCACAACAAACTGACAAAGAGCTCGCTGACGTAACGACATCTCACACTGGGCTGCGCCTTACAAAGGTAAATATACCAGGTACTAATGTCACCGTAATGTGCGACGTTTCCATGGGCAAGCCTCGCCCCTACCTCACTCCTACCTTTCGCCGAGCGGTGTTCGACAGGTTGCACAACCTGAGTCATCCTGGGGCGAGAGCTACAAGCAAGTTAATAACCGAGAGGTATGTTTGGCCGTCTGTAAGAAAGGATTGTAGGGATTGGGCACGCTCTTGCCAAGCATGTCAACGCAGCAAAGTGTCCAGACATGTCACAACACCCGTGAGTACTATCGGCCAACCATCTGGTCGGTTTATGCACGTACATATCGACATCGTCGGACCCCTTCCGGTATGCAACGATTTCCGTTACCTCCTCACAGCAATCGACAGGGCGACCAGATGGCCAGAGGCTTGGCCCATGCGCTCGATAACGGCAGAGGAGGTAGCAGAAACATTCACACGGGAGTGGATTTCTCGTTTTGGGGCTCCAACGACCATAACCACCGACCAAGGTACACAATTCGAGTCTGATTTATTTAGTAGACTCCTGAAGCAATTTAACACCAGGCGGATTCGAACGACCTCGTACCACCCGTGCGCAAATGGCATGGTGGAGCGCGTTCACCGACAACTGAAAGGCTCCCTCATGTGCCACGGGCCAACATGGACCAAGGCCTTGCCTATGGTATTGCTAGGCATGCGCTCAGCTATAAAAGAGGACCTAAATGCCACCGCCGCCGAAATGCTCTATGGTGAGCCAATCCGGTTGCCAGGTGAGATGGTAATCCAGACAACCGACCCTGCCGCCCTCGAAGACCCAAGCGACTTTGTGGTGCAGCTAAGGCAGAAAATGGCAGACGTGCGACCGGCACCTGTCTACCATCACGCAGTAAGAAAGACACCTTTCGTTTTTAAGGACCTCGCCACAGCAACACATGTTTTCCTGAGAGATGACACCGTGCGGCGTTCCCTACAGCCCCCGTACACAGGCCCGTACCTGGTACTAGACCGGGAAAACGACGGAAAAACAATAACGATTGAAATAAAACGGAAAAAGACTGTGGTAAGCATGGACCGGGTGAAACCCGCATTCACAGAGGAGTCACGAGAACCGGAGCACACCGACCAGCTTCCTCTCCAGCCGGACGCCGCCGCCGCCAAGCGGGCACCGCAACTGGACCAAGCCGGTCGGTCTACTCCGCCTATTTCCCCTTTTTTGCTTAGCGTGCCTGCGGTACCCAACTTGCCTACGCCGCCTGCCATAGTCCCACCTAAGCTTACCCGAAGTGGGAGACAAGTTAGATTTAGGGACAGGTTAAATTTGTAATGTCTTACTAGACACTGCTTTGTCATGCCTATGTTCTTCGTTATTTTAAGGTGTAAGAATATTCCATTGTTGTACCTAATTTTAGTACAGAGATATAGGAACATACTAAGTTGGTAAGGTGTTATGCGACAAGAGTTTTGTCATGCCTATGTTCTTCGTTATTTTATGGTGTAGTAATATTCCATTGTAGTAGGTTAGGGACATAAAACTGTTATTTTGTGTACCACATTTTTTTTTTGTTGAATATCTAAGGATTGTGTAACAAAACTGTTATTTTATGTACCACCATAGGTGGAACTTTTAGTTTATTTTTTTAGGTAGGTGATGAATATCTAAAGATCGTCTAGACTCTTATTTACTAAAGTAAATGTACCACTTGTAAAAAGTAGGCAAACATTTGTCAATAGATCTCAATAAGTGTTTAATTAAGTAGATTGAGGCTGTATTTCAAGTTGCCTAGTAAAAGTAGGAACTTATGTAAAAGATAATATTTTACCAGATTATCTGGAATGTTAATGTCAATGTGTTATTTGGTTGTCATTTTGTATAGTACATTAGGCTAATGATCTCAGCCCCCATGTACCTCTCTCCGTAGGGGGGTGGTTGTGGCGACATCTAGTAAAAGATGGTCGCAACTGCAGCCAATCAATAGTCACCAGTTCACTCATGTATTTGTCATTCATTCATTTCTTTCTTCTCCTCTCGGAATGCGATACTGTAAGGACGTGTGTGTACTCCCTCTGTCTCTGTAAACCTTATCGTCAACAATACAAACAATCAAAGGAGCAAGCAACGTGTGTCATTTATCACCCACACCTATTGATACTCCAAAAGTTAAACTATTGAACGATTCCTTTATGTATGTAATAAGTATTTTGACCCTTGTATTCTAAAACCATCTACATCTACAGCTATGTAAAAGTTCTTTATTGTGTAACGTTACTCTGCAATGTCTGTTACTTTAGCTTATGGCCTCTTGAACTATAATTCTCTACTTTTTTACTCTTTGTTGTAGAATACCCACCCACTAACGGTGCAGGTAGTCTTGAACACTTGAGGGAGCTGCCCCTCATGGTGTTATTCTGCGTTACGATAGTAGCTAAGCTATCGGGACGTCTATGTACTAAGGTTCTTATTTTAGTTCAAGGGATCTTGCTTATTTTTCAACTTCTGACAGTTAGTCTGGGTGTGCATTTGGCTATAATAATGGCACCCTGTGTGTAAGGCTGCGTTTACACGATGCTAGTGTGAACTCTTTTTTGAACTTAGTATGAATTCTGATGTCTGATTGTTGTACGAATGTGTGATGTTAGTATGTAGTTGAGCTAGACTGTTGGTTATCTATTTCTCTGACATTGTAGATGGCGAGCTTTAGAGAATTTTATCTTAAGTAGTTAATTTGGTAAGTTAGTTTAGTTTAGTTAGTATCTTAGCGGATTTTATCAGGTAAAATCCTACCCAAACAAGACGGGTATGTAACGTACTACCTCTTTGACCATATTGGCTACTGGCGTATTAGCCAGATAAAAAGTAAACTTTAGAAATTTCGTAATTCGTATCTCGTCTGGCAGCTGATTGTTTTTTTGACGTATTCCTGGTTTGAGCTCTGAAAAGTGAGGACGTACCTATCTTCTGCACAATTTTTCAAGTCACGCCTATAGTTGCGGCGTTGGGCTAGTCCCTTTTATTGGTGCTGAATTTTGAGTTGCTGTACAGAGCAGTTGTTGCTATAAATAATCTCTATAATCCCCAACCTTTGGGTAAGCATTTGTTCGTAGTTAGTCTTTCTTATTTTCGTGTATTTTATATTCTCTGTGTATTTCCCTTTTCTATAGAGTGTTTATTGGACTGCGGCACTCTTAGATCCTAATTACCCTAGGGCCCTCGTCGGAAGTCTCCGTGTGAGGAGCCGTCGCCTGATAGCTGGGCGCTGTAGCGCTCTTGTTTTCTATTATTCACACTAGTCTCTTTCCAGGGTTCCACGCCGAGTCGTAAAATCCTCCTGGCGCTAATCATTTCTGTTGTTGACGTCTGGAGAAGTGGACCAGCTGGATTTGTCACGAGTCTACCAAGGAGCTGAAGACTATCTACAAATTCCCGGCGAGTCGCTACCCAGTGTTTCAACGATATCACCAATATTCGACTCACGACCCTGAATAAACGTATCTTGAGCCTGCCAACAAACTCTTTTGGTCAGGATAGAGTCTAACTGTTTCACGGGATCTATCAGGTTTGATCCGACTTAGTTTTACCTATCTATTATTGTGTAGGTACTATTATTGCAATTCATAAACGCGCATGACACGCTTTAGATAGTTGTTTGATGGGTACTATTTTTCACATACATACAATCAAGTATTTACATTCGAAGTGATTGAAAATTAGACGCAATTGTTTGTTAGGCCTATTTTTGGGATATTTTAGCCCTGAAGCACTCACATAAACAGTCCTACCGCAGGACTAACGCGCATTTGTGTCTTGCAAAACTAAACATATGTAGCAAGCTCCATTTCTATTTGAGAAAATTGAGTATTTCCCTTGGGCTATTGGCTTATGTATGATTTCCTTACGAATAAGTACGCAATAAGCTTATAGTACGACAACTATTCGTTTTTTTCACCGAATGCCGAGACGGCATTAATGTTATAGAAACTGGCCCTGTCATTTTCTTTTTAAACCAACTTCAAAAAAGGATGAGGTTATCAATTCGGCTGAATATTTTTAATGGTTGTTACATCGAAACTGGTATTATTTATGAACCGATCAAAAAATCTTTCTTTGTTTAAAAGGAAAACCCTATACTAATATTGTGAAACGTAGTTTGTTTTTACCTGGATGACATTAAACATCTAGCTTTTCGTGACTTCATGGTGTTCTAAGTAATTTTCATAAGAATATTGTAATTAATAATACTTGTGGACATCACTCTCAGGACAGAATTCGTGGGTTCGTTTTTGTGTTTATAGACGACTTATTTAACTTAAGACGATCGTGTACTCGCGAGCTTCCATACAAAAAGCGTTAACGTTTTCCACCCCCTAAACCTTGTCCGATTTTCACAATTTTTTTACATGTTTGAGATACTATGGAAAACTATGCTCGTACCTTTTGATTTTTTTGAAATATTAGATATTTTAGGAAATATTGAAACTTATGGACTGGGTTATGTTCTTATATTTCCTAAAATATCTAATATTTCAAAAAAACAAAACGTACGAGCATAGTTTTTCATAGTATCTCAAACATGTAAAAAAATTGTGAAAATCGGACAAGGTTTAGGGGGTGGAAAACGTTAACGCTTTTTGTATGGAAGCTCGCGAGTACACGATCGTCTTAATTAGGTCATAGTATGTCAGTTAAGCGGCAGTTTATTTCAGCAGCATATTATGCATGCGCATGCGGCCATTATATGAGTGATTTGAATGCATTTAAATCATTTTCAAATTCGTAGTTCGTATTTTGAAATCTAAACAAAATTTAAAATATGAATCAATGGTTCATTCATTTTGAATTAATTAATGGATATAACGTTTGTAATGTCATGAATTTTCTTATTCCAGGTGAAACAACAAGCACAGTTGCACCCAGTTTAGATAGTTACACAATACCCAGTTTTTCGTGAAAATGGGCTATTAATTATTATTATTTATTGCTATTAAGTTCACTTTTTCCTATGAAAATATTCAAAACAAAATACTGTTTTTCTTTGGACTCCTGTGATAGATTTGTATGCGCTTTGGATTACAGATTAGTGATGATCTAAGGAACAAAATGCACTATGTAAGCATTCTAGGCAGCATTTGGTCCAACTTCCATAAAGTAGGCAATGTCCTTTTGAGAAAAATCTTCTCTGGGGTGAAAGGAGCTGAGTAGAAGTGACATAAAAGTTGCAGAAAATTGTCTCAATGAAAAAGTGACTTCTTTTTTTCCAAAGAAATTCTCACAGGTATGTGATATCTACCCTTATCACAAAAACACAGGTACACAAAGGGTAAGAAAAACCTAAGAGCGTTCAGAGTTTGTGAGTGGGTTTATTTTAATCGTATGGCTCTAGTGAATAGGCTACAGGGGAATATTTATTTGTTTATTTGTTTTTTAGTATTTTTTATTACAGCGGCAACAGAAATACATCATCTGTGAAAATTTCAAATGTCTAGCTACCACGGTTCATGAGATACAGCCTGGTGACAGACAGACGGACGGACGGACGGACGGACGGACGGACGGACGGACAGACAGCAAGTTTCTCAGTAATAGGGTCCCGTTTGGCACCCTTTGGGTACGGAACCCTAAAAATGATCTCTCTCCCTTGCGGCGATGGGCCAGCCTCTAGTTAAATGGAGTATTGAAAGATGTGGGAAGCATATTATGTACTGTTCTAGTTTTGTTGTGTTAGCTCAAACGGCCACAACTTCCGAACGGGCGGTGTATACAAAAATATTAATATTATATTGACGTTGACTAAGTAATATGTATGATTTTATGGTCAATAAAAATTTTGAACTGAACTGAACTGGTCTTTTTAACCGACTTCAAAAAGGAGGGGTTATCAATTCGGTTGTGTTATGATTTTATTTATCTTTTTTTATGTGTGCTACCTCGAAATTGATATTATTTGTGAAAGAATGGACCTTCAGGTTGGTCCCATTTTTTGAAAATCAGGAATCGGTCCAGTACTTAGGTTTCTACATAGAAAAAACTGTCATCCAGGTATCTAAAATTATACTTTTTTCCTTTCTGTGACTATGTGGTGTAGATGAATTCTGGCTTAAGGATCGATATTCGTTTGTTTTGTGTAATATTGTGAATTCTTAGATGACATTCGCATTCCACGCGGACAGGACCAAGTTTATAAGACCACGAAGTCGTTTTTTTTTTAAGTTTTTAACTTGGTGAATTATCTATAAATTAATTTCTTATTCGTACGAACCTATCGTACAAATAAGAAATCAATGTTTACAGTTTTAGCTTCTGGTCCTAAGATCACGATTACTCTTTGTGTAACTCAAGTCTATAATAAGGAAATATTGACTTGTTTTATCTCTACCAAACCAGGTGGAAAATTAAGTGACGCTGATGTCAATTTCATATTGACCTGCTTTTTAAACACGTATGAGGAATTAATGTAAATTATTAATTAAAAACACTGATATAATATGTATAATGTATGATGATGAGGGATTAGTTAGTCATAGATAAACGTACTTATATGCGTATTGCTCGACATGGTGGAGGCTCTGAATATGGAGGATATGAATTTTAAGGGTTCCGTACCCGAAGGGTGTCAGAAGGTACCCTATTACTAAGGCTCTGCTGTCCGTCCGTCCGTCCGTCCGCATATTTTTTTTATTTTTTTTTTAAGTTTTAGTTACGATAGTATGCGATTCCGACCCGCACTTGAACGATTTTTATTTTGTTGGTGTGTGACCTTGTACCATGGGATATAATAGCCTCATTCCGCTCCACTTCGCTGGGCTGGGTTGTACTTGTACATAATGTTGTGTGTGACCTAACACAACCTAACTTTAGTAGGTATTCTTTACTTACTTTACTTTATACTTTATTCCACAAAAACAGAATACCAGACAGTTAATAATGAAAAAAACATTTACAAAGGCGAGCTTATCTCTAATAAGAGATCTCTTCCAGCAAACCTAGGATGGACAGGATTAATTAACAAAAGATAGACAGTAGACCTACATATGTGCACAACGATAAATATTAAATTAATAGACTACTTACTAATAAGTACATACATACATAAAAACCATACATAATATTTAAAAAACAAAAAATAAATAAATTATATATATATATATAAAAAAACATAAATAATATAAACTTAAATATATTAAGGTAGAGAAAGATAGTGTTCTCAGACAGAAAGTGTATTCAGACAGAAAGTGACCTATAGCTACCCAGGTAGGTATGTTAAATGTTATAGCATGGTAAATTTTTATTACAGCGAAAAATGTGTCATTTTAAAAGAGCCCAATTGCATACTTAATAATTAGGTTTATCGTAGGTATACGAAATGGAATAATGTCAAGTGCGAGTAGGACTCGCGCACCAAGGGTTCTGATCACACTTGGAGATTGTTACCTCGTACGTAACTGGTGTAGGTAGGAAGTTAGGTTTCTAAATAAAAAAGTATGACAGTTTTAAGATTTGAGATCATTGCGATTAGTAAGTTATATGAAAATGCAACAATTTTATAGTATAAACAGTCATAGCGTTGGTTGATCAAGAAAGTTGTGTTTTTCACAGCTTTAAGGGACTACCAATCTGAGCAATATATATGAATTTCAGCTTGATACCTCTACGCCTTCCCGATAAAAAAGGTCTTGACAGACGAACGGATGGACGGACAGACGGACAAACAGACAGAACAGACAGACAGATGGACAACGAAGTGATTCTATAAGGGTTTCTTTTTTCCTTCCAAGGATCGGAACCCTAAAAACAAATAAAAGTCTCGCCCCTACCAGTCCAACAAACGAACGATAGAGATGTAAAATAAGGGACAACGAATTGTTACACTAATTTGTACATTAAAATACAAATAACAAAAAAATGCCGATCAAGCCAACAAAATACCAAGAGCCGAAATCCTCCTCTTTGTCACAAAAAAAATTCAGGTCATCAAAACCATGAAAACGTCGAAATTAACTTCATAAAGTCAAATTGACTAATCAGCATAAATTACTTTTTTTACGCATCCTTTTCAGAGATTTTGCCACTTTTCATGGTGATTTCTTTCAGTCGATGAATTCTTTTCAGCAAAACGACGGGCATATAATTAGAGTGATGCTTGATGTCTGAAGATGTTAACCGAGTGCTGTGACAACCACATACGTACACTGAGTATGTACTTTATACGCTGCACCATTTAGGTTAAATGATACCATACGTACCTCTACAACCATTCAACCAGCCAATCCATTCCGCATCGATAAAATCGTCATCACTTCACTAACAAAAAAAAACTCCATTCCAAAAGAAGAGACCACAAATCTCTATTTCCCTTCACACTCACATCACTCCACAAAAAAACACTGAGAAAATAATAAAAGACGCGCTAAGACGCGCGACACTCGTACAAACTACTTCAAAATTAGCGACAGTGGTAAAAATAGTGGCACAGCGAATACACACGCGAGAGGAGGAATCTTAATTTTACGCTCTGAGCGTCCGAGGCAGACACGTCCGCACCGCTTGATGGATCGAGAGCAACTGGGCTGCCGGGGCTGGCTGAGCCTGGCTCGGAAAGCGCGGGAAAATCTCCAGTGCTGCTGAAAACGCACGAATTTAATGAGGCATCGATGCTTCAGGCCTTCCTTTCCCTGGAGGTAAGCGAACTATTGTATAGTATAACCCACAGAGTAGCGCTCTCAGCTCTTGGGTTGACTCAGCTATGTCATAATGATGGTTCCACCATATCTTATCTGTTATTTTCACGCCCTTGAAATGGCTCTCAGAGTTGAGAGCGGTATATTATTACAGGACTTATCTTTGTAATTATATGGACGGACCTACCAAACGCGACGGAAAATATCATTAGTAACTGCGGCTATAGGCTAGACCCCTGTCAAACATGATGGGACTTTGACCGTATGGCAAAAGACGTGACGCTGTAACCGAGTTATTGTTAACTAAAGTAAAGCTTGTGTCGTCAGTTGAGTTTGGGTCTCTACCGATTTGCACAAAGCATTCAGAGATAATGAAGTAACTCTTTAATTGAGACATAATAAAATCATTTTATTATCATTCATCATCAGCGTGTCAGGGAAGCTACTGTTGATTAATGTTGATGTCATAAACATAATTAACAAGTTAATAAATCGCATCTTAAATTTATAATTGTGAAACTACTAGTTTAAACTTATTAGACCCAATATTTTATTAGCTTCTTTTTATCAATATAAAATCAATCATATTCCGTAATTCTTAACAATAACTGTAGCGTCATCTCCGTGGTCTAGTGGGTTTCATGCTTGCTTTTCAAACAGGAGATGCAGGTTCGAATCCCGGTGCTGACCATGTACCAATGAAGTAAGTAATTTTTATGTGTTGTGTACATTATACAGATGTTAAAACAGTGATGGAAAACATAATGAGGATCCCGTCAATCTCCATAGCCGTGGCGTCGGGTTAGCTCCCTGTCACACAAAATAGAGTATTAAATATCTGGCACAATTGTGCCTATGTCAAACCGTATGGAAAAAGACGTGACTCTAAAATGTAGCCCATGAATATCCCCTCCGAGAGGCACACTCCCGGATTCTCGAACGATTGAGGCGTACTCCACCACGCTGGCTCAGTGCGGTGAATTTTTGTATGTTATGTTGTATGTAAATGTATGTTATTTTCTATTTTACAAGTAAAACTGAAAACAATCACAGCAACACACATCACATCATTTTACTACACAAACAAAACCGTATCTAAACGATTTGCACGAATTTATTCGCGTGAAAAACTTACGGTATTCGCCGCCATTTTGTGCACGCTTTGGAGGGAAATTATAGACGGGTTCCCGCCAAATAGTTTTTCACGCAATAACTACATTATGTGCCTGTGCCATTTGTGTTATTTGCTTTGTTTTCCGATTGTTCCCATTTACCGTGTTCGTAGTAGTCTGTTAGTAGTCGAAGGGTCTGTTGGCTTTTGACCTTGGTCATGTGCAATTGTGTTGTGTAAATGCATTGTTTTTACTTTGTGTTACTACCACTAGTAGGTTATGCATGAAGTATACTTGATCTATAGAGCATACATAATAAAATCGGTTAAGTGCGGGTCGGTATCGCACACGAAGGGTACCGTACCATCGTACAACAAATCAAAAGCACTCAAAACAATAAAAAAATAAACAAAAAGAAAATTTAAAAAGTTTATGCCTTCACGAGATTTGAACCGACGACCTCCGGATTGAGAGTCTACATCATACCGTGTGTAGTATGTGTCTATGACATGGTTGCTATGACAATAAATAAACAGTTTCAGTCAAGATCTCCATTTTGAAATGCGTAAGTGTATCTAAACACGTCTCTTGTATCGGGGCCCCCTTTAATTTGCAATATCTCTCGTATTTCAGTATTTGTGGTTGGTGCGGCAACAGATATACACATTCTGTGAAAATTTCAGCTTTCTAGCTATTACAGTTCGTGCAGGCGGACCCGGTGACAGACAGGACGGACGGACGGACGGACGGACAGACGGACAGCGAAGTCTCAGTAATAGGGTCCCGTTTGGCACCCTTCGGGTACGGTACCCTAAAAACTGACGTAAATATGCAAGACAAGGTGGCAATGCTTTGTTAAAAACTGTTAAATAAACGTAATTAATTGAATTGAATTGAATTGAATACCCGTCATCTTACGGCCGTTTTTAATAACCTATCTATCATCAATCAGCAAATTATAGATAAGGTCAAACTTAGCAAAGTTTCATAGCGAAATTGACTAATCTTACTCCTAGTTATGTTAAATTCACGGATATTGCAAGTGTACGTTAGACAACCTTTCTATTATTCCCCGTATTAATCATTTCAGTCGAGAGATTACTACCGATAGCAAAGATTGCAAGCTACAACGAAGTTTGCAAAATAACTGTTATACTCTCCTACTTCTTTTACAATACAATTATGTCTTGATTACACTTATGATATAAGTTTTAAGAGGATATTCTAGCCTGCTAAACATTTGTTAATACTTAAATCTACACTGGGTTTTATCATTTTATGTCTCAAGTAAATAAAGATCTTTAAAAACAAACAAACAGTCGAGAGATTAAGATTCTCCTGGCCGAAAATGAAAAAAAAATGCCAGGAGACTGACAATCTCTCGACTGAAAGGGTGTAGTATGTTATCCTTTTCATGACACAAGGGGAAAGCTTATCGCTAATCTTGAGATACAAATACGAAACTATCATACCAAATGAATCACTAATAAAATTTTTAAATTTTTGTTTAGGTTTTCGTATCGCAGAAGGAAAAACCCTTATAGGATCACTCGTGCGTCTGTGAGAGACGGCTGTCACAGGCAATTAACCTGAGAACAAATTGGACCAATGAAGTTTAAAATTATTGCACACATCAATATATTTAACCCAAAGACAGAAGTGCAATGTAAATATATAAATATGGAATGGGGGGGGTTGCACTTTTGGGGACCCAAATGAAAAAAATAAAATTCAAAATATGCTATATTATCAAATGAATGAATCTTAAATGTATTTTTATATCTAATATTTTTAAGACTAATTTTGAAAAAGTTATCCGATTCGCATGTCATCAAAACCTCTAGGGTCTTATCGAAGTCCGAAAAATCTGAAACTTGGTATGGTTGCACCTATCCCATAAAAACTCCGAAACCCACAACTTTTACCCCCTGATAACCCCATAAATCTGGGGTGCAAAATTAGTATGAAAAACTGAATTTTTGTTGTATGAAACCCTCTCAAAGTCTCAACGCGAGTCCAACTCGCACTTGGCAGCTTATTTTAAAACCTGACATCAATTCATCCTTATATATCACATATTGTTTGTATTTAAAGTCACAGTCATGTGGTATTCTAACAGCTTATTATTTGAATAGACTTACTGTCCGTTAGACACAACATTACGAACGACTAATACAATAGCTTTGTTGTAGTTTAATCATACCATACCCTATTGTTCGACAGATCGTAAAAGGAATTTGAAAATATAATAATATATTGTTCATAATATTTTCTTTGTGCGTGATGATTTTATCATTGTAAGTTGGTAAAGGCCATTGCCCAGCAGGTAGACACCACAACCACAACAGGATATGTTAGTGGTCACATTGAGATCAGTGGGTTAATCCCATGGGTAAGATTTCATAATTTCTTTATTGTACTCACATGTCTGTAAAAAGAGCATAGAAAAAATATGTACAAAGGCGAGCTTATCTCTAATAAGATTTATGCATAGAGCTCTTGTATATTCAATGTACAGAAGGTTACCCATATGATAGCGTCCATTTGTTTACCACGATGACCACCATAATTCACAAAG
Organism: Argyresthia albistria; assembly: GCA_963457715.1. Taxonomy (NCBI): domain Eukaryota; kingdom Metazoa; phylum Arthropoda; class Insecta; order Lepidoptera; family Argyresthiidae; genus Argyresthia; species Argyresthia albistria. The sequence goes on from OY735273.1 coordinate 8,723,964, forward strand.
ACACTCGGAATGTGTCAATATATCATTAATATTGGACTTTAACGTCCATTGATTTACTCACAAAGCAGCAAAATGGCACCAAATGAGTTGAAGCTGCCCTTTGCTTCATTTGGGGAAGTCGAATAAAGAAAGTTCTACCAAAATAACAACAGAGCGGAAAAGGCTTCGACATATAACCGGCGGGTCGTGAGCGGGGCGGCAGCGGGCGGGGTGACAGCGGGGCGGCAGCGGGGCGGCGGCAGGGTGTTTGTCATTGTTGTCAAATGGCTGCCAGACAGCTCTGCCTGTTGTGCGTGACATGCTTCATAGAGTTTCTTGTACAGTTAAAACATTTCACGATGAAAGTTTGACTTTGGTTTTGTTAGCCGTGCAGGCCCGTGCACAAGCACATGCACATTGTTTCAGTGTGCTTTGTCTCCGCTCCACCGCTCCAGAGACCACGCACACTGACACAATAACACAACCAAAGTCAAACCTTCTTCGTGAAATGGTTTAACTATACTTGACACCCACCCCGCAAACGCCCCGCTACCGACCCGCTGACACAATAACACAACCAAAGTCAAACCTTATTCGTGAAATGGTTTAACTATACTTGACACCCACCCCGCAAACGCCCCGCTACCGACCCGCTGACACAATAACACAACCAAAGTCAAACCTTATTCGTGAAATGGTTTAACTATACTTGACACCCACCCCGCAAACGCCCCGCTACCGACCCGCTGACACAATAACACAACCAAAGTCAAACCTTATTCGTGAAATGGTTTAACTATACTTGACACCCACCCCGCAAACGCCCCGCTACCGACCCGCTGACACAATAACACAACCAAAGTCAAACCTTATTCGTGAAATGGTTTAAATATACTTGACACCCACCCCGCAAACGCCCCGCTACCGACCCGCTGACACAATAACACAACCAAAGTCAAACCTTCTTCGTGAAATGGTTTAACTATACTTGACACCCACCCCGCAAACGCCCCGCTACCGACCCGCTGACACAATAACACAACCAAAGTCAAACCTTATTCGTGAAATGGTTTAACTATACTTGACACCCACCCCGCAAACGCCCCGCTACCGACCCGCTGGTTATGCGTCGAAAGTGACCCCAAGTAGCACACAAGCACTATATTAGATCATTTTTAAACCAAAAGCACACCTCGGACACTCCATAGAACGCTCGTAAAATAATCACCTATTACTACTACATAAACAAATGATGTTTGTATACGTGCAAATGTGTGCGTAAACTTTGCTATGGCTGGTGGCGCGGCAAATGCAGCGATAATAAAGTATACGCGTCGTCACTCGTCCAGCGTTCAGCCCTGTCTATTGATCCTTTAACCAATCCTTTGACGCCAGGGGTGGGGTGCGGTATCTGAATCAGCGCGGGGAAGGGAGTGGCCGTTCTGTACGGAGTACTATTATCTCTTCTGTGCCAAAAGCTTCAGAGCCGTTACTTAGTCAGTTAAGGCTTAAAAAAATTAACATAAATAAATATTACTAATTAAATAAACATTACTACTTAACTAATAATGATAATCACTATATTTATGTGCTAATGCCGAAACCGGGCATACTCTCAAAATTAATCCCAATTCTTGGCACCCACGATACAGGTTCGCCTAGTGTGGGGCCATTGTAAATCAATTTTACATCCATCTTCACACTGTCCCCTCTATCCTACATATGTAACCTTATATCTAGAAATGATCTAATATGTATGTGTGAATAAATAAACTATTTGATTTGATTTGATTTGAAAAGGTCAAGATTCAAAATTCTCCCATCATAAGATTCTACTGCAGTTGCATTGGAATATTCGCTTTTGGCTACGGTGTTGGTAGCCAAAGTCATTTGCCGGCCCTGCCTCGAGCAGACTGTACCCACTCAATGCCTAATTGGACCACCTGACTCAGCCTCGATTCAACCTTTCGCTTGCTCTATCAATCGGATCACCGCACTCTGAAGAGATCGTTTGCACGTGAACTGGGAATTAAGTCAATTAAACTTTAAGTATGGCTCAATCTTACTTGTATGTGGAAAACAGCCTGTACCCTCGGTGGGGACACAGCCTGTACCCTCGGTGGGGACATTAAATTTACTAGGCGATGCCAGCAACTTTGTCTGCGTTGCGTATGTCTATGAATTATCATTTGCCGAGAAAACATTACCCTCCTTGTAGTGTAATCTGATCACAGCTGATAAACCCTTTATTTATGTTAATCTTGCTCAGAAACTATATGTGTATTTTTTATTCAAACCCATCCTGCCGTTTCAGCGTGAAAGAGTAACAAACACATGAACACCCTCACACACACACCACCACAAACTTTCACATTTTATTTATAATATTAGTGGAAATGGATAGAAAGAAGAAGGATGGGATTTGTGGTAAGTGGGACAGTGGGATTGTGGGACGGTGGGATAAGTGGGATAGGGGATAGCGGGATAGAAGATGCGGATTGGGTTCCGTGCTGACCATGTTTCTTGGTACCTGAGTCTCACCTCTTTTTAGGGTTCCGTACCCGAAGGGTGCCAAACGGGACCCTATTACTGAGACTTCGCTGTCCGTCCGTCCGTCCGTCCGTCCGTCCGTCCGTCCGTCCGTCCGTCCGTCCGTCTGTCACCGGGTCCGCCTGCACGAACCGTAATAGCTAGAAAGCTGAAATTTTCACAGAATGTGTATATCTGTTGCCGCACCAACCACAAATACTGAAATACGAGAGATATTACAAATTGAAAGTGGTCTCGGTACAAGATACGTCTTCACAACACGCTTGAAAAGTTTATACCAAGGCCATTTTGTTTTGGTAGGTAAGCCTTCTTTTAATGAAACTAAATTTAAATGATATGGCAATGTCGTCCCCGGACTTCTACAAAGACTTTAAATATTAATTGATGAATTACGACGTCTCTATTTATACTGTAGAACTTTTAGAAAATAATTATAAAATTAATAGTTTTTAATTACTTTTGTTTTCATACAAATCTCAGAGCTCAGAAATTATTTTTTTCCTTTTGGCCACTTCAAGTTTGGCTGCCAGTGATGTTTTAATTAAATACTCTTTGGTGCGTTGAAATGATGTTTTGCAGTCTGCATGTCATTGACATAATGAGTGAGTGAACCTCATTGTACGGAAATTGTAGATGGGTGTCTCACGTTTTCCAGTAGGAGTAGGTTGTAGACAGTGCTGCTTACGGCGGCGTTTAGTAGGTACTAAAGGCCCTAAAAGCGCGGCAAGCTTTGAATCAATTCAAATGTTATTTTTCAACTAGCTACAAAGTTATTCTGACATAAGATGATAATTTGAACAAAACTTTTTGGGTATTTCATGAAAAATACAGTTACAGATCACACATATACAGGGTGGAACAAACGAATGGGCCCTGGAGGGAAAGTACCTTAAAATCTCAAGATATTCGTCCGTCCGTCTGTCTGTCACCAGGCCGTATCTCATGAACCGTGGTAGCTAGACAGTTGATATTTTCACAGATGACGTATTTCTGTTCCCGCTATAACAACAAATACTAAAAACAAAATAAATTTAATATAAAGGGGGCTCCCATACAATTAACGTGTTTTTTTGCGGTTTTTTTAACCGACTTCCCAAATGAGGAGGTTTACAATTCGTCCGGATGTTTGTTTTTTTTTTTTTATGTATGTGCCTCGATAGCGCCTAAACGGATGGACCGATTTGGAAAATTAGACCGATTAGACCTATAGTGATTTTTGTGTTTTTCATAATAACTCGTGCAAATGCACATGGTAAGCATAATATTGTGATGCGGAACGGCTGATGAAGACCACATATGGCCACCAGATCTGCTCAATACTAGGTACAAATACAATGCGTGGCTGACGGGCAGGCAACGCATAGCCTAAACCGATGGACCTAGAGCCATGAAACTTTGTACAGGGGTTCCTTAGTAGCGTGGGGTAGCACTGATACACTGATATGGGATTTGACAAAATTAATTCCCCTGGGGGGGGGGGGGGGGGGATAAGGGGTTACAGTTTGTATTAAACTCAATCTAATCAAATAGGGTTTGTGGAAGTCGGTTTTTTCTAAAGTTTACTTTTTGTTTCAATTATATAGATAATGGTACGGAACCCTTCGTGCGCGAGTCTGACTCGCACTTGGCCGGTTTTATTTTCTCTTTCCGAAATATGTCACTCTCGTACTCATGCGGTTCTTGTGTGTGAAATAAATTTCATTTCAATTTCATTTCATTTCATTTCATTTCACTAATCCCTCCAGGCGGCACTCATGTGCTAAGAATCTTGGTGCGACCGACCAATTAGATAGATCGATCACACAATATTTTATCGTTCTATCGGGGCGATGGAAAACATGGTGAGGAAACCTCCATATCTGTACAGCTGCTGCGATGGGCTTGCCCTCTGTCACGCAAAATTTTCTATAACTTGGTGCGACCAATCAATGAGATAGATTCACACACAATATTTAACTTTCTATCGGGGCGACGGAAATCATGGTGAGGAAACCGTGGGCTCAATTGTGCCTCTGCCACCACGAACGGGAAAAGGCGTGACGTTATGTTTACATGTATTTCTATACGTGGGCTTCAATGGAAATGCTAGTTCAACTTTTATTGCACCACTGAATGCGACATTGTACTCTCATTTGTCGAATGATGGCGCGCTATGACCCATAAAGACACGTTCTTACGGCCCTTCGGGACGTATAAAAGGGGAGGTTGGATGATAACGTAAGAAGTTAAGACATCAATTTAAATCGAGGTTCGGATTGGTAAGTACTTTCTTTTTATACGCATTGACAGACGGCACAAGTTTTAGGTCAACGATTTCATTGATCCACTGTTTCCTAGTCGAAGCAAAAGTAAATTTATTTCTTGTTGCAGTGATCAGAATTACCTACGGAGAATTTGAAAAGTGCAATCATATTTAATTGGATTTTGCAGCAAGGGCTAGTCTATTGCCTCAGTTACTGTTGTTGTTGTCGCCTATATCGACCAGTTGTACAGTTTGCGGTAAGTAACATTAGCTGATTTGGCTGTCATCTAGCTAGCTGTCTCTTCTCCTAAGAAAAAGAGGTCAAAGCTCGCTCAGAGTCAAAGAATCTCTCTTATTTGAGATAAACTCGTCATTTATATTTATTATTATTATGTATCTGTATTATTTTATTTTGCTTTAAAAAACTTGGCATAATTGGCACAATAGGTCGTAAGAATGAGGTCCGCAGTGGCTCACTCTCGCCTCGCCCTGAATCTGATGACACGCGCGTTGCGTCAGGTTTGAAAACGCCCACAATTCAATGCATTCATCACCATTCTGCATTCTGGGATCGGTTTAGTACAAATTGCATGTCAATTTAATGACTAAGTAGTGATGTCACATCATGTAATGGACAGCAAGAATCTCAATAATCAGTATTTACATCTGGAGAAAAACAGATCGTATTTGCAATTTATAGATAAAAATAAGCTACTTTAGGGAATTACATTTCATATTTCAAATCGCTAAGTAACAACATTTCCCCAGATATTACAATTAATAGAAATATCATATTTACTACTACTGCTGTATAATAGGAAAAAAAATTGGAAAAAAGGGTTGACTTTAGATTTATTTTCTATCGAGAAAGCTTTATCCAAACACGTTGGCCAACATGGAAACCCTAGATTATATAGTCAAATCACATATACCAGAAATTGATTACGATTTGCCAAATATTTCCTGAAATACACATGAAAAAAGCTCCCCTCATTTATTTGTGAGGCGCCTTAAACGATGAAATATTTTAGGGCAAACACTGCGGTATGTTTAAAGAACCTTATTCTTATGCTAAAGTCAAAACTTCTTCGCGTGAGAGGATTCATCTATAGTTTGACATCTATAACTGTGTGTTACTCTTTCACAGTGAAAACTGCTGGACTGATTTAGATAAAATTTAACAAACATAAGTTCCGACTGCAGAGAACAGACTGAGAAGGTATACGCAAAAAAAAAGCGTGCAGCAGCTTTTTTAGTATAAAGTCCATTGACGCATCTATGAAGGTTTCCTCACGATGCCTTTCAACGTATTACGAATCCCAAAATAAAGTGGCTTCCTCTAATCAAAGGGTAACCCGATACGATAAAGTTTCCCCCAATTTCGTGAGTTCCTTTCTTCCCGTCAATAATATATCAATTCAATTGATCCCGATTCATTTGCTTTCAGCCGTTACAGGTGAAATGCCACTAGGCTTAATTGAATCATCCCGTACAGTAACGGAAATAACAGTAAAAACGATGGGGTTTTTCTGCTTTTTCTATCGCAGTCTGGGTTTCATTTAATTAGCTCCTTTTTGTACTATGCTCATGCATTTCACCCGAAAGAGGGTTAGGCAGCCGGCTACCGTGGCGTGGTAAAGACAGTCCAAGGCCAGGGTTAATGTTATTAGACTTGTCACGGTAATTACAATAAACTTTCACTACAAAACTGTCGGCAAGCGAATCACGAGACTGAAGTGGGGGTGGGCAGGATACTTGGCACGGAGGGATGACGGATGGCTGCCCAGAACCGCAAAACGCCAAGTAGGCAGACCACCAGCCAGATGGACGGATGACATCACCGCCATAGTCGGGAGGCAGTGGATGCAGGAGGCACAGGACCGGAACGGATGGCGTGGTAGAGAAGAGGCCTATACCCAGCAGTGGGTAGGTGTGGGCTGATTGATGATGATGATGATAAAACTGTTTAATTCTATCAACTTTCTTTAAGTACCTAGGTTTGTTCAGAATGCTATTTAAATTCCCTTATATTATAACTTAAGATAATACACAGAATTGACATAAAACGTAGCAAACGTTTCATAATTTTATATTTTTTATGTTAAGTCCCAGGTCGGTGGAGACAGATATAGACCTGTGCCCGGATATAGACCTGTGCCCTTCAATAGGAACAATAAAGGGCTACATTTATAATTTTCTTTCATGTTATAACAATGATAATAATTATATCTTTGCACGTACCCATAATGCAAATAACGTTCCTATTTAATTTTTAACCGACTTCACAAAAGGAGGAGGTTTACCTTTCGTCGGGTTTTTTTTTTCTTCTAGCCAACTTTAACATTATATTTCATCCGTTCTTACACAGTGTATCCAGCCAGTAGGTCACCGCCCATATTCCTCACGGTCATCTCCCGCACGACAATGGCAAAACTGCTAAAATATTACCCGCCCAGCCCATATTTTTACCCAGAAAGCTTTGGCTTTTAGCGAAAAAATACCGTCAAGCAATTTTTTGTCCTCTTCTCTAGGCGATAAGGGTGCAAGTGCTGTATCAGTGGAGGCTTGTAATTAGTTAGTGGCACTTATCCGAATTAATCGGTATTGACTGCGAAAAATCCTTTGTATTAGGGAAGGACGGAAAATTAGGGAGAGTTACGATTTTCTGTAAGTCGCCATTGAAAGAGTAGAAACTGCCAAGGCAGGTAGGCTGAATGGATAGAGAAACGTATACGATAATAATTCACCAAGTTAAAAACTTATAATAAACCGACTTCATGACCACGCGCGGGATGAACACGATACCTAATGAGCGTACGAAATCTGCCTTCTGACTTCACAATACTACACAAAATAAACAAATATCGGTCCTCACAATGTCCTCACAGCCAGAAATAATCTCAATGACAATGAACGTAAACGCCACAAAGTCACATAAAGGCGAAAATACGTACTATTGGTTACCTGGACAGTATGTATGTATAAACCAAAGTACTAGACCGATTCCTGATTTTTAATTAATAATAGGACCAACCTGAAGAGTCTCCCTTTCATATAAAAAAATAATTTTTGAAATGAAATAATACCAGTTTCGAGGTAACACACATAAAAAAATATGTAACAAAACTGAATTGATGACCCCCTCCTTATTTATGATATTACTTCAAAGATAAATTCATTGCCACTTCTTCAATGACAGGTGGATTAGGATGATGCTAAGCTATCAGCCCGGACTGAGCTATTATAGCGTGACGAAACATCTGGGTCATCTCGTATCTGGGTTAAGACCTGTGCCCCTCAAGAGGGAAAATTAATGGGATATTAAAATTAAATTGTATATTCACGAACTAATAAATCAAACTAAAACACTATTGTGTAACTCTCTTAGTGAACATTATTTTAAATAAGTAAAGCTAAGTCCATACTGGTATATAAACAAATATTACTACGAATGCACTCTTCTTCTTTTTAATATGGCATGCTAGCCTCTTTTGAGGATAACTTTGCCAGTGACATAAGCTGCAATGTTCCGAATCAAAAAACCTGGAACTACGATATCCTCCATGCTTACAAAGAATGGCTCATAATTTTCTCTTGAATCCTCGCGTACACTGCGAAAAGCTTTGGTTCAAGGATTGAACAAAATGGACTACCTATTCGTCCAGAAAACAGTGCTATTAAATTAAATAAAACTATGATGTCATTAATGTAAACGAAATGCGATTGGTTTTCTCTTGACTTCTGGGATACACATTAATCCCCTAAGGCAAGGATACTCAAGGGTCTGCCCGCGGGCCACAACAACATGCCCGCGGGCCACGACATGCCCGCGGCAGCCCTGGATTTACTCAATTGTGAATAGGCTTTCCCTGGAGTAGGCTGAGTAGGCTGGAGCCTAGTGCGCCTAGTTTTAGGTGGGTGACACAAGGCATTTTTTTGTATACTTCGTCTTCATTGTTAACAAGTGAGTTAAGGTAAATTTTCCGGGGCGGGCGGCTAGTGCCGCCCTTTATGGCACGGAGTTCGCATTTTATAACTTCCTATCCTAGGTCTGTAAAAATTCGGGGGTCTTGCGCCGCCGCTACTCTTAATAGGGATTCCTGCATTCTCATTACACTACAGTCTATTCGTGATAATAATGCAGTGTTGAAATTTAAATCTGTTAACACACACTCACAGGACAGGAAACAACCTACGCGTTCGAAAGTTTGCCTTCAACTGTTGTCACTGTGAACTTGATAATTGGAAACGATTTAATTGGTTACGGGGCGTGGCTAGGCCGCCGGACAGTGATGACTTTACTGCATTCTTATCACGAATAGACTGTTTATGTTAGTCATTTGAAAATTCACACGTCAGTCGCCCTGGTTGCTCGCTCCACCCATTGATTGGTGTAGTGCTCGTTGCTCGATTTGATATGATTTTTTGTTCCTACTTGTTCTTATGAGTTACCTTACTTCTCGTTGGTCGACTTGTTAGGCGTGTGAAATTTACGGGGCGGCTGACGCCACCCTTGAGTTACGATGATTTACTCCTACCTTAACTTTATAGCGATGTTAAATTTCCGGATCTCACAAACACCAGCAGCGCATTAATGCCTGGTTAATGCTTGTTAATGGTTAGTGATTCTATGGTCCCCGCTGAATTTAAAACTAAACTTTCCTGTAACATATTTTTCGTCTACTTCACTATGTAAATGTTTCTGGAAGCACAAAAAAAATAGGAAAAGATATGTTAATAAGGTTTTATTTACCAAATAAATCTCAAGATATAGTTTAATTATGGTTAGCCATACAAAGTATTTGAAATTCCTATTATTTATCGAGTTTTCTTACTTTTGACTATGCCCCCTCAGTGGATTAAAATACCTGTATCAAAAATAATAACCGTCATCAGTGGCCTGCCAAAAATTTGACTTGTGACTTTTTTGGGTAACTAAGCCAGAACTATTCTTAAAAAGTATCAGGAACTCCAGAACTATGCTGCATGCGAGCAGAACTCTAATTTATGTTTGACAATGATCTGCTAAGTTCACTAACATCCAATAATTTCTGAATCGTTCATTTGGCCCGACTGATCAGAAGGTTAAGCATCCTTGCCCTAACTAAGGTTTACAGATTAGTGCTGGCCTGAGGCACAAAATGCACTACAGTAAAAGTATATTTTCGGAATAATTGAAACAAAAAGTAAACTTTAGAAAAAACCGACTTCCACAAACCCTATTTGATTAGATTGAGTTTAATACAAACTGTAACCCCTTATCCCCCCCCCCTTGGGGAATTAATTTTGTCAAATCCCATATCAGTGCTACCCCACGCTACTAAGGAACCCCTGTACAAAGTTTCAGGTCCACCGGTTTAGGCTATGCGTTGCCTGCCCGTCAGCCACGCATTGTATTTGTACCTAGTATTGAGCAGTTCTGATGGCCATATGTAGTCTTCATCAGCAGTTCCGCATCACAATATTATGCTTACCATGTGCATTTGCACGAGTTATTATGAAAAACACAAAAATCACTATAGGTCTGCCTATAATATTTGAAGAGTTCCCTCGATTTCTCCAGGATCCCATCATCAGATCCTGACCTGGTGTCAATGGGACCAATGGGAAGGTAAACCCTTTCAAACAAAAAAATAATTTTCCAAATCGGTCCATCCGTTTAGGCGCTATCGGGGTGCAGACATAAAAAAAAAAAAAATATCCGGACGAATTGTAAACCTCCTCCTTTGGGAAGTCGGTTAAAAATGGTCCGTTGAGCATTCAAGCACTGAGGCAGCGATAAGGCGGCCTCAGCCACCCGGAAGATTAACATGGTTAGCAAGTCGAGTCACTATACTCGTACCTCACAAGAACTCGACGCGGCGCCAGCCTCTTCAGAAATTTCACATGGCTTTTAAATATTCTGGACAGCACTTGGTCCAACTTCCATAGGTACGTAACTTGTAAATTGCCCTTTGTTTTTTTTTGTTTGGCGATTTTAATACACGTTGTGGACCTGACTTTATGGAATTTCGTAACACACCCATCCATAAAGTCGTTAATCAATTAACGCTCCATTGAGTCCTTGAGGAGTTAATCAGGACGATGTGTCCGCAAACAAAACAAAGCGTCACGCCTTTTCTAGATAAGAAGATATTTTTAGAGATAAGTTCGCCTTGGGTATAGTAAAAAGTAAAAGTAGTTTAATGCCCCCACCGAGGGGGACAGGCCTTTACCCGGATACGAGTAAGAATGAGCCTTATTCGACCACGATTGCTGGTTGGTGGAGAGTTTTTACGAATACTATACATACTTTTTAACCGACTTCCCAAAGGAGGAGGTTTACAATTCGTCCGGATGTTTGTTTTTTTTTATGTATGTGCCCCGATAGCGCCTAAACGGGTGGACCGATTTAGAAAATTATTTTTTTGTTTGAAAGGGTTTACCTTCCCATTAGTCCCATTGACACCAGGTCAGGATCTGATGATGGGATCCTGGAGAAATCGAGGGAACTCTTCAAATATTATAGGCAGACCTAAAGTGATTTTTGTGTTTTTCATAATAACTCGTGCAAATGCACATGGTAAGCATAATATTGTGATGCGGAACTGCTGATGAAGTCCACATATGGCCACCAGATCTGCTCAATACTAGGTACGAATAATGCGTGGCTGACGGGCCAGCAACGCATAGCCTAAACCGGTGGACCTACAGCCATGAAACTTTGTACAGGGGTTCCTTAGTAGCGTGGGGTAGCACTGATGGGATTTGACAAAATTAATTCCCCAAGGGGGGGGGGATAAGGGGTTACAGTTAGTATTAAACTCAATCTAATCAAGTAGGGTTTGTGGAAGTCGGTTTTTTCTAAAGTTTACTTTTTGTTTCAATTATGTCTCCAAAATTCAATTAAATATCCCTTTATTAGATCAGCTTGTAAATAAATAACATCGTGCAACAAACCTAGGAAGGAAACGGCCACTTCTAGTTTTTCTATTATTATATACGAAACTTGGTATTTAAATGTTATTTAAATGACAATGCAATGATATGGTACGAACGAGCTGGTCTGATGATGGACCTCGAAGTTGGGAGAGGGAACCTTAGGATGCTTGCATGTAAGCTTATCGAGTTTGTGTTTATTAAATGTTATCATCATCTGATCTGATGATGCAGTTCGATGGCAGATGGAACCCTGTGATTCTTTATTCTAAGCCCATCAAGTTCGGGCTTATTTGATTCGTCGTAAGACCTTTTAATTAGAAAGTGTATTTAAGTTTTTAAACTAATATAATCACATGTATAAAAAGTAAAAAAGTAAAAATTTCGTTTATTTGCAAGCAAATGTACATCATAGATGGAATGCCCTGTCCCTCAAATTAGCGTGAGCTGTGTCTTGAGAGACAGTTTCTTCCCAATAGTAGGTTATAACTATTACATTTTTGAGTACGGTTCTCACTTTAAGGTATGTCTGTGATGCGCAATTATCAAAATACAGTTTACCATCAACCGAATAAAGCTGGTCACAGTCGCTTAGATAAATTGCTCTGCAGCGTGAAAAAACGGTGACGTTAATTCCTAAAGCGATTCCGGCTATCGTAATCCACGATCAAATTAATAACTGTCAAAGACAAACACAGCCGACTCCTGCAGAGCGAAATCCTCTAGCACGTTCCCACTATACATGTCGTAACGTAACGACAAAGAGCATTGAACCTTTCTGGGATACATATAGTTGAAATTCCTTTATATATCGCATTATTCATGTGCACCTGCAAAACATAAATTATGTTCATCGATTGAAAATTTAATTGCTAGCATGGACATATAGACATGGCAAGTACTTGAAGTCTCTCTCTCGACGTTGAGAGTGAGTAAAAAGTGCCATGCTTAGCGTACAGGATTCATTCAAAAATGTTAGAACCAAACTCTTTCATCGTGGCTTGTGTGATTGTATATTATATTATTTAAATAGAGGTGTTCGCGTATAGGACTCTATGGTTCTCATAGTCCGCGACTTTATTTGCTGTCACGCACGAAAGTTAAGACAACGGAAACGGCTAAATACGACAGTCGTAAATCGATAAAAAAGTCATCAGATATTTTATGTCATTGTTGCGACTATCTACCGTACGAGATACGACGACGACGATACCACGATAGAGACGATAGTCGTCCAGCAATAAAAAAATGTACGACACAAAACAGTCGAAAGAGACGATGGTCATCTAACGACAAAAAAAATCGGTTATGATAACATAGTCCGACGGTAAATTAATCGTAGCAAGACAGTGGGAACGCGCCGCACGCGCTGCGGTTTTAATCGCATGAGGGGATGAAACTTCTTCGCCATGTGTCTACAGTTTTAGAAAATTAATATATGACAAAGTTGCTAGAAAATTATTTCAATTCCACTCCCGGAAAATGTGGTTATGGTTTTAAGTTTTTAGGGTTCCGGCTCATCATTTCCGTGTGTCAAAACCTTTTTTCACGGGAAGGCGTAAGGGTATCAAGTGAAAATATCGATTAGTCAGGCTGCGGTCTTAAGCTGTGTAAAAATCTAACTTCTAGGTCAACGCAAACAAATGATAGAAGGCTGCAAAATTTTTGGACTTCCATAGAACTTCGAAAGAACTCAAAAACTAAAGGGTACTTCCCGCTGACCTAGAATCATGAAAGGTTCAAAGGCACAAAACACTGGCAAAGGAAATAACAGAAAACAGCGAATTGGTTGTGAACGTATTAAATCAGTTGAGTTTTACGACTCTGTTGAGGTCAGATTTGCCATAGGTCTGTTTCTGAATAAAACAGTTTCGACATACGACTTTATGATATGGAGGGCACTTTATTACTTTAGAGGTACGGGGGAGGTTTCTTGCCCTTCTTTGCTCCATCCCTAAGCCCACAACTTCCGAACGGGCGGTAGTATACAAAAATATTAATATTATATTGACGTTGACTAAGTAATATGTATGATTTTATGGTCAATAAAATTTTTGAACTGAACTGAACTGAACTTTCTTTCCGTTGCTTCAAAAAAAAAAGGATTTGGTCGGAACTAGGATCAGTGCGTGACTACAATTTTCACTTGGCCAGTTTTTTTTTTTTCAAAACAAACAAACGGCGTTATAGAATCACTAATGAAATAGAAATAGAAATTGTTTATTTTGCCTAAAAAAACAATACTGAGGAAAGCGAATGCGTAGGTTGTAACGTACTACTTCTTTGTCCATATTGGCTACTGGCGGATTAGCCAGATAAAAAGTACAACTATAGAAATTCGGAAATTCGAGTCTAGAATCTCGTCTGGCAGCTGATTGTTTTTTTTGACGCAGTCCTGGTTTGAGCTCTGAAACGTGAGGACGTATCTTCTGCATCAATAATTTTTTAAGTCACGCCTATAGTTGCGGCGATGGGCTAGTCCCATTAGTACTGTATTGGAGCTGAATGTTGAGTTGCTGTAAAGTGCAGATGTTGCTATAAAACTTCCCTTTTATCCCCAACCTTTGGGTAAGCATTTGTTCGTAGTTAGTCTTTCTTATTTTCGTGTATTTTATACTCTCTATGTATTTCCCTTTTCTATACAGTGTTTATTGGACTGCGGCACTCTTAGATCCTAATTACCCTAGGGCCCTCGGCGGAAGTCTCTGTGTGAGGAGCCGTCGCCTGATAGCTGGGCGCTGTAGCGCTCTTGTATTCCTATCATTCACACTGGTCTCTTTCCAGGGTTCCACGCCGAGGAGTATATCCTCCTGGCGCTAACCGCCATATCTCTTGTTGACGTCTGGTGAAGTGGACCAGTTGGATTAGTCAGAGTCTACCAAGGAGCTGAAGACTACGAATTCCCGGCGAGTCGCTACCCAGTGTTTCAACTATATCACCAATATTCAACTCACGACCCTGAATGAATAATAAACGTATCTTGAGCCTGCCAACAATCTCTTTTGGTCAGGATAGAGTCTCACCGTTTCAAGGTATATAAGGCAAAAAAGGGAACAGTCTCAGCGTTTGCTACAAGCTAGCACAGTGCTAGCTTGTAGCGCTGGTTATCAGACACCCTGACTAAAATTAAGAAAACTAAAACTAACTTGGTAGATACTACCACTAAGACGAAAACTAAAACAATAACTGGGACTGAAACTAAAACTACGACAATATGAAGGAATAAACTAAACAATATTATACATTAAATAAAATAAATGAAAAATAAAATAAAGCAGAGACGTAAGTAAATCTCATTACCAGTTACTTACCACCATTGTTAACCATTTTTCTACAAGAAAAATAAACTCATGCCAGGGGCCCTTCCCGCCCGTGCGAACTGAAAGCGTACAGTACTCAAATTGTCTACGACATATTTCATATCGACGAAGATGTCAATATTTTACGTCTACTACGTTTTCAATTCACAGAGCGTTTTTTTTTTTAATTGCCCCTGTTAGAAAAAGTCTCTTTTTCTGCCAATTTTTCGTCATTTCTATTCAGAATCACGAGCTCTTAAAAAGTCTCTTCTCACCCCCTATGGAGAAAAAATTGTCCCAAGTTACTTTTTCCTATGTCGATACGATTTTACAGATGATTTGTATGTATGTAACTAAGTGGAAACAAAAATTAATATGGAATTTTTGGGACATCTTTTTCTCCATCGGGGTGAGAAGAGCTCATGATTCTGAATAGAAATAACGTAAAAGTTGCGGAAAAAGAGACGTTTTCTAATAGGGGCAATTAAAAAAAACAGTCAAGTGCGAGTCGTACTCTCACACGGAGGGTTCGGCACCATCATTTTACCAAAAGTACAAAAGATACGTTTCTTGTGTGAAGACATTTTTATTTTTTATATTTCGTGTATTTCAGTATTTGTTGGTGGAGCGGCAACAGATATACACATTTTGTGAAAATTTTAACTTTCTAGCTATTACGGTTCGTGCTGGAGGGCCCTCTGACGGACGGACGGACGGACAGATAGATGGATAGCGGAGGCGTAGTAATAGGGTCCCGTTTGGCACCCTTCGGGTACGGAACCCTGAAAACGCTCGGGTAATAATTGGGCTCCTGTTGTGCTTTACTTTTTATGCCAACTTGACCCGCCCTGTCAACTGTCAATCGAACCAATCTAACTGTCCGTCCTGGAAATTGGATTTCGGGAACCAATGGAATGCTTTTAGTGTATTTTGTGCGAGTATCTTGTTCGTTATTTATAGTTAAAATACGCAGTGTCCGTTGCCTAGTGGGTATTCTCACACCGGAAACCTAGAGTACCTAAACTAGTGGCCCTGGTGGGCACTTGGGCAGGAGACCTCGCGAACAGTTAAACTACATTTTGCGATTTAAAAATACAATCTATTGACTAAATAACGAAAATAATTATAGTCTATTTCACTCACTCTCATGGTCTCTACGGATCCTCTTTACTAATCCGTCTCCTACTTCGAGGAGTCCAAACTTGGTATGTTTTGAAAATATTACTTGGATTATTAGAAAACAGGGTGTCCGATAGGTAATATTTTAGTACATTTTTAGAACCGGCTCATGAAGCCCTTTCATTTGATAACCCACACGATAGGTTTCAGAAAAAAAAAATCCCATACAAAAATTTGATGACGTCGTAACTCCCCCATGGGGAAAATTGAGAAAAGCTCTCGACAAAAAAAACTTTAATTCAAGGAACACAAGTTATGTGAGGATCGCTTGAAAATTGTGACCCCTAGACCGGAACTGACAGACATACATAGAGACAGACGAAAGCAAAATCGGCCTCCTATCTTGTCAAATTATGCCCGTCATCGTACCTGCCATGGTCTAGTGGCAGGAAGCACTTATCCAGTGGAGAGCGCATAGATACATTTTGCTTTGAAACACAACTCACCAATTTACGGGCGGCGGGGGACGAGGTAAGAGAGCTGTGATTGGTCAGCTGCTGCGAAACTGTCTGGCGGCCCGTCATCGTACAAAGGTTGCGTATGCGAACGTTTGTTGAATACAACAAACGTTTGGCGAGCTGCATTCCCCCGCAGACGCAGTCAATTGGATATATAGGGTGACATTTAATTAGCTGACCATATTTTGGGGAATGATAGTACCCATCATTATGAAGAACTTTCCCCAAGGAACATATGGTCGTAACCGAAAAAAAAATTGGGTCTCTCAGTAACTTGAAATCAGCTGATCAGGGCAATGTAGTACTGAGGGACGAAATTTTTTTTTCATTTGCGACTATATGTTTTTTGGGGACAGTTGTTCATAATAATGGGTACTATCATTCCCCAAAATATGGTCAGCTAATTGAATGTCACTCTATGTAGTCTCTGGATAAAATGTACAGTTTTTTTTTATTTTGAACTTGAATTTTGAACTTTGTCCGAGACGGGTCCTGTGGCATGATTCTTGCGCATTCGATACGTGATATCTACACCTATATCGAGTGATTTTGTATGGGAATCTGTCAATATAGATCTCGATATCCGTATACACTACGATCGGCCGCCGATATTTCGAAGGCGCGAGAATCATGCCGCTGGATGGGTCGTCGAACGTCGTCTAGGTTAAGTTGTAAATCTGTGACAAAAGCTCTAATAGCTATGCTAATAGGGCAGCTTGATAACTTCTGACATTCGCGTTGGCCACTAGTCCGACAACCCCCCATCAAATCGCACTGAGCCAGCTTGGTGGAGTACGACTCAAACATACCATTAAGCTGACTCTACAAAAATATAAAAATATTTGGAGGACGGATTCTGCAGAGGGTTTGAAACGGCACAAATATGCCGCTCTTGGGGAGGGCTACATATTTGTGCCGTTTGTCGTAGAGACCCTCGGGCCGTGGGGGACCGACGCTCATGAGACTCGTCGAAGCGTCAGGTGATTCTAGAGCTGGCACCTACCTCGCTCAGCGAATTAGCATAGCGATACAGCGAGGGCGAGGTAATGATGCCAGCATGTTGGGCACCCTGCCACTCGACGGCGGCGGTGACCTTAAGGATATTTTTTATTTAATTTAATTGTTTTTAGTAGTAAGTTAATTGTATATACATATCAATAAATATCCCAAAATATTTACTGTCTACATTTTTATGCAGCAAAGTAAGGACATAATCGAAACGTTACAAAATTAGTAACATTTTAATTGTGTATTTTCAATACTAATGCGTAAAATGTAATTTAAATGTAATCGTCAAACATTAATAGGAATCATGGCAAAAAGTGACTTGATACGCAAATGAATTGACCCCAATAAGGGCTCCTCCTGGATACGGAACCCTCATGATTGATTGATATAATCGAACATAATCACCCGCTGGGCAAACCGTTAATGGGACGTCTCACTCATGTCGACGAATAGTGATTGGATTGCTATCATTAGAGCAATTAATACCACCTGCCGTTGACATGTCGTTTTAATCAATACGTCTGTAGCAGCAGCCCCCGTCACTTCCCTCAGGACGTATGCCGAAACTGCTTCTCAAATTAACTTTCTATAAAATTGACAGCAGTCTATCTCTTTATCCAATCAGAGGTTGATTTTCACAACACTGCCAGGTTTCCTGCTCGCTAAAAGTTATCAAATTACACCCTAACTAATAATAAACGGTCAAGTGCGAGTAGGACTTGTGCACCAATCTCAATTGAATACATAATTGCTTATTTAACATGGTACCTGTAGATCTAATTGTATATTTTTGACAACTAACCTGGTATTTTCTGACTATTTTGTATTGTGTATTGTAAATAAAGTAAGTACCTACTTACCTGTAAATTTTGACATTAACCGCCGCACTCAGAGATTTAATCAACCATTAAGTCATTTCCAAATTTGAATTAAAATACAAAATCCTTTACTTAGTAATCCTTAATGAATCATTAAATGACTCTGGGTACGGCGGTAAGTATTTCAATTTTAATTTTTAAGTTTACAAAGGATTTAAAACTATTATTATTATGTTATAGATTTATGTTAGTTGGGTACCTACTCAATTTAAATTTAGGTGTACGATACAAATATAATTATGTTAATTATTTGCATGCCCAGCGACGGCTAAATGTGTGAGACTATTAAATATTTAAGAACCCACGTAATAACTACATTTAAAGCAAATAAATGAATATGAATATATGCGATTGCATGAACATATTATATGTCCACGAATTTGATAATTAATGTCTATTGCAAGGAAATTAAAACTGAATTTCCGCTAATTTTAATGTCAAAATATTTTGCTTTTTCGGAAGGAGAAGACAGGAGAAGAACGGAAAGGGTTAAATGAATGGTAAAGATGCAAGTTTACTTTAAAGTTGTCAATGATGTGATCTTAAAATTTTGTAACAACTAATAAACGGACACATACGGACGCAATGATAAAAAACATCGTGGGGAAACCAGACTTTTATTTATTACTCCATAGCTGCGTCAATGAGCTAGCCTTCTGTCACGCAAAATAGAGTTTGAAACATAGACTAAAGTGGGCACTATTGTGCCTCCGCCACCCCGTATGGGAAACATTGTGACGATATGTATATACAATATAACATATGTATATATGTATATTAACTTACTACTAAAAACAATTTTTAGTAGTAAGTTAATTGTATATACATATCAATAATTTTATGTACTTAATAAATAAATATGCTTTTGAATTAAAAAAAAAAAAAAAAAACAATTAAATTAAATTAAAAATATGCTTAAGGTCACCGCCGCCGTCGAGTGGCAGGGTGCCCAACATGCTGGCACCATTACCTCGCTGTATCGCCAGGCTAATTCGCTGAGCGAGGTAGGTGCCAGCTCTAGAATCACCCGACGCTTCGTCAAGTCTCTTTGCAACCTCCTTTGGCCGTTCTAAACTCTCGCCAAGACAACACGAGACATGCCGAGACGGAGAATGTAGAGGGTACCTCTCGCCGCGCTCGGGGTGTCTCGTGATGTCTCGCCTGCTCTCGCTCCGGCGGCGGTTTTTGGGCCCGAGTCAAAGGGTCTCGGCATGTCTCGCGAGGAGCCCGAGAGCATTGCACTAGAAGCGGTGAGAGTGTAGAGGGTACCTCTCGTGGCAGGCCTCTCGGGCGAGAGCTCTCGCCCGAGACATCACGAGACCACTCGGCGAGAGTGTAGAACGGCCATTAAAGACTCGCCGAGCGTCGGTCCCCCACGGCGCGAGGGTCTCTACGACAAACGGCACAAATATGTAGCCCTCGCCAAGGGCGGCATATTTGCGCCATTTCAAACCGTCCGCAGAGTCCGCCGCGGCACCGGCCCTAGAAGAAGTCGCTGGTAAATGGGATGGTGCTAGGCTAGTGTGTCAACACACGTTGCATCCCATACCAACGACTTCCCATGCTGCCACGGAATGAGTGTCATTCCGTCGGGCCTCTTACCGTCGTCGCGGACTGTGCCTGGCGGTTCTAATACAGACGGTACGCCCGCGCTAGAAAGGGCCCGACGGATGACATCATTCAGGGCAGCATGTCTGGGAAAACGGCCGGCACTGTAGCGACGATATGTTATGTTATATTTACATTTAATTCATTCCACAGTAGACAGAGATGTAATTAATAGCATTCTGTTTCGGACCATCACAGACAGAATTACGTCAACATGTTCCCAAGAATGATATAAATGGAGACGCCATCGTTGCGGTCACTGCTGTACTACAGAAGTAAGTTTTTGAAGTAAAACTTCTTGGGGCACGGGGGTAAAATTTATTTAACCTCTCAACTGTGGGTTATTCATATATTTGCTTTTCAATTGCTACTAGCCGGGTGCTATCACGAGTGGCTAAGAAATGTAACGGAAATTGGAATCGGTGACGTCAGGGTCGGCTGAAGACTTTTAAAACCGCAACTATTTTCAATACGGTTTTTAACTAATCAGATAAGATAATAATACATTCGTACAATAAATAATGTTAATTAGTGAGAGAAAAACCTGATGAAACGTTAACAAATAAAAATTATTTTAAGCATTCTTCCACGAGTTCTTGATTTCCGGTATGGCCAAGATGGCGCCGCCGCCGCCGCCTGACATGACATGACTCAAACTACTTCGTTCAACCTCTTTGTTGGAACCGGAACTTATGTTTGAAAGCTGTGCGATGCGATCCATACAGTTTGTAAGAAAAGAGTTTCATCAATGTCACACGGGTCGATATGGATTTCTAAAACAAGCAAAGCAATGCATACATTTGAGCGAGACGGCTTAAAGACGTGACGTCAGATGGTATATAATCTGAGCGAGATGCAAATAGTAGTGACACTATTGAATGAGTTAAGTATATCACCACGAGCGCGACAAATTGTAGATAAGGAATGGTGGGAAATAAATGACATGACGTATTAAAAGTAAGTACAAGTATAAAATAATTTCAAATAATCGGACGTCTGAAACTTAAAAGTAACTTAAAGCAGAGATTGGATCTCAAAATTGGAAATTTAAATCTCTTTTAGTATAGGTAGGTATAGGTGTATAGTATAGGTATACCACTTAATGATCTAGCTACAGAAGTTTTACTTCTAACACGTGTACGGTGATACACGCGTATTTTTTATTTTGAAGTAATATTATCAATAGTTTTATCGCACCGAGGGGCACAGACCTTTGTATAGCGGTTGTAGACCGCTAAAATACTGTGTCAGCTATCATTATCGCATGAGAATGACCTCCAAAAAGTACCTCCTTTCCTTCCAAATACGTCATTTTGTTTACCTTTTCAGTTTGTTTTACGTAGAAACCTAAGTACTGAACCGATTCCCGATTTACAAAAAATGGGACAAAACTGATGAGTCACGCTTTAAAATTAAATTGAAAACCGTTCATAAATAATACCACTTTTGAGGTAAACGCATAAAAAAATTACAAGTTTACAACCGAATTGATAACCTCTTCTTTTTTTTAAGTTGGTTATCAATAGTTAGAACCGGTTGGTCTTTGCCCAGCAGTGGGACACCTTATAGGCTAACAAAATAAAAATACCCAAAAAAATACTTGACTACTTTGGCCGAGGCGCTTCGACTCCCAATGATGCTATCTCCTGAATCTGGTACAAGTTTATGAATACGGGCACCCGACTGAAAAGCCGGGCTTTGTTGGTGCGTCTGCACTACACCGTAGACCCGAGATTAAAACGTCAGCTGGTTGCGCGTCCTTATTTAAGAACGGACTCATTTGAGTACGGACGTAGCGCGTAGCGGGGATACTTGAAAATTGCAATAAATTGTTTACTTTAAATAAATAAATAATAAGTCATTTATTTCATTTAATAAGTCATTTAAATCTAATACAAACATGAGATTATAAGTAAAATAGAAAATTAAATGTCAATGATAAAATAACCTTAAAAAACCAAAATAAATGTCAACTTATGAAACATAAAATTAAAAATTAAAATTAAAAAAATAACTACATTACATTAAGTCATCGGTAAGATATATGAATGTTACTGTAAAAGAATGTCAATGGAATTGAAACTATTTTTAATGATAAAATATTTCAATGAATTAACGATTATAAGTGCGTTAGATTAAATGAGAATGAATAAAATTTTGATTTGATGGGAAAAATTAAACATTGCCATATCATAACATCTGTGGTCCGTGGTCCAGTTGGGTTTGCTATTGCGTCTCACGCAGGATATGCAGGTTCGAGTCCCGTGGCATGATTCTCGCGCATTCGACATAGTGATTTTGTATGGGAATCTGTCAATATAGATTTCGATATATCCTTATCGAATAATGCCACCGATGCTAAACATATTCATAATCATTTTCATTTTTACACAATGAGATAATAATTAATTTATCGGAAGTTCCGTGTTTCGGATGACACTTTACAAGCCGTAGGTCCCAGCTACTATCGCTACTTGATATAGTAGTCGTAAAAAACTCCTCCTCCAACCCGTACTAAGCCAGCGTGGTGGAAAAAGGCTCAATATTACTCGTTTTCGGGTTAAGGCCTATGCCCCTCGGTCCTTAAATCTCAAAAGTATGAATCGGTAATATATTATAGTTTTCCAACGATCTTTTGGCACTTCAGTGACGTTTACAGGGGGCGCCAGTAATACGCAACTTATTGCAACGAACCTGTCAAATAGCGTTAGTTCTACCTGTCACTGCAAGCCAAAAGATCGTTGGACAGCTGTAAAAATTATATCTAATATAACAGGCAACTTGACAGATGTCAATCTAAAGTCTGTTAGGAAGGGGATATTGCTAAAAAAAAATATTAATCAAAAGAATCGATCGACACTTTAAACTTTTGTGAATCGGAAAGATGTCTAACATTTTATTCTTGATTCTTCAGTTACCTTAAATAGGTTAAAAATGAAATAATAATATCTTTAAGTGCAAATAGCAGTGATGACGATGACAACTCTTCTGTTAGTTCAACTGAATAAACAATTTCGATTCTTTCCGGTTGTCCCTAGTGTTTAAAAAGGATTTTATGAAGTTTCAGGTTAGCTGTCAAGTTGCTTCTAAGCATGGATAGAGTATAATTGAAACCATCCTAGTTACATCCTCAGTCGGCCACCCAGCTGTCAGCTGCAAAAGCGGCGGAATCAGACTGCTTTTGACTGTCCCTATCTAGACCTGACGTCACAAGCAACAAACTGAAATAATTTACCAAAACAAATAGTCATCCAACGATACTTTGCTATTGGCTGATGAGTGATGAGTGACGTTTACAGGGGGTGCCAATAGGCTTGTGGCCTGTCAAGTCAAAATAGATAGTTTTTATGAACCGTCAAAACGGAACTTTTGTTCCTGAGTTCTATGAAATAACAACAGAATAACGTCATGTAAAAGTGTCATCAAATGCTGTCTTTTTACACAAAATTGACTTTATAAAATATATCTGCTGCAAATATACAATTCTGAGAATGTCAAGCCATTTTGTACATAATGCTTCAACTTAGGGCTTGTACCTAGATTTATTGGATTACCTTGGCCACATATACCTATTCTATGCAAATGCGGCACGCTGATGGCCGATTTGACGTTTGTCAGCTCATCAAGTTTGTTCATGAGCTGACAAACGTCAGATTGTTCATGTAGATGGTCAGAGCTGGATTCGAATCATCTACGAGAGCGTAAAACCACCAATAGACCATCGAGCATGACCCCCAGTTTCTGAGAGAGTGATCACATGTAACAGCAAAATGCCCATCTTTAAAAAGTTATTCCAGCAGTTTGAGATACCTACTTTCTTAATCCACAAAAAATATATGTTATAAAACCGTCCCTTGGCTAAAAATTTTGTGTTTGAGAACATCAAATCGTTGTGCACATAAGTAGGTCTACCTTTTATTAAATTATCCTCTCCATCCTAGGTTTGCTGGAAGAGATCTCTTATTAGAGATAAGCTCGCCTTTGTACATGTTTTTTCTAATATTAAGTGTCTGTATTATGTTTTCTGTGCAATAAAGTATAAAGATTAAAGAGATCAAAACGCCATTGGAAACTATATGAAAAAAATAATAATCTGATAGTTGTTTTTTACTTAAAACGAGTTATTCCAGGAGTTCTACAAGGAACGCTGGTATGGTTGATATGTGTAAAAATCGGTAATCAAATTATCTAAAAAAGTATTTATTATTTTAGAAATCATCAGCGGTTTTAGTGTAATTTTCAAAAAACACACTTTTATGCACCTTTCGCACTTTTTGCGCGGACGTTAGTGTCGCGCTGCAGTTTACGCCATTATATACTTTAGTTTATAATTTTTCTTTTATAATTTGTAAAAATTTCCACCACCACAAACCCAGTTCCTATTTTAGCGTAACCAGGCGCCTTAACCTTAATCTTAATAAATGTTTAAAATGAGTTCAACAAGTTTTCAAAGCCAATTTTACTTTCAGAAACGGGCGTTAATCTTCTTACCTTCTATTAAATCCTCAATAACAACATCCTACACATTATCATACCTATCCTGCTATAGATATGTGATCCCCAAATTAATTCCCTTTATCCCTTCAGATCTTCCAAAGCCGCAATACGGCTAATCATTTTCCTTTTCGTCGTAAGCCAGCGCAGACTACCGGCTTCACAGAATCAGGCCCTTTGACGTATAGAACTCAATTCTACTAATTTACAGACATCAAAGTGTCACACCTTCTCCTATAAGGCGATTGTCCAACAAAATCTTTAAAAAGTTATTCCAGCAGTTTGAGATACTTCCCGAATACACAAAAAAATATATTTACTTATTATAAAACTGTTTGAAAGCATCATAATGTCATTAAAAACTATATTGAAAAATAATAACCTTATAGTTGTTTTTTACCTAAAACGAGTTATTCCAGAAGTTCTACAAGAAACGCTGATATAATTCTTGTAAAAAACACACTGTTTTGCACTTTTCGCACTTTTCGCGCGGACTTAAGTGTCGCGCTGCAGTTTACGCCATTATATACTTTATTTTATAATTTTATCTTATGATTTGTGAAAATTTCCACCACCACAAACCCAGTTGCTAATTTTAGCGTTACCAGGCGCCTGGGCTGGCGGAGGCATACATTTTGCGCGACAGGGGAAAAGCCATCCCCATCTATAAAGACCAAAATAATATGTTGATAATTGACCTTGCGAATTATCATCATTATTAGTGATTATCTAGTAGTTGGGCAATCTTGGGCCTGAATTGGGCATGCCCCTTTTAAGACAGTATCGTGCAACTTTGGTTTAGAATTGAAAACCATACGACAGGAAAGACAAGATAATTTAATTGGGACCCTTTGAAGTTGTCCCATTTCCTTCGCGATCGTTAGTCAGTTTATCCAAATGAGCATTCAAGATCGTTATTGTTAGACGATTAAGAGCGAATTTTAACAACGAAAGAGTAACTTTTACTCGAGAGTATCTTCTACTTTTTCATAGACACTAGTGACACCTAGATCAGATCACCACATTTTGAACTGTCATTGTCATACAAGTTGTCCCCGGGATAGTTATTCTCGTTTAACTGTTTGTTGGTAAAAGTTACTCTTTCGTTGGTAAAATCCGGGCTAAGTATAAGAAGAAGATTCAGTATAAGAAGAAGATTCAGCATAAGAAGATTCAGTATAAGAAGAAGATTCAGTATAAGAAGAAGATTCAGTATAAGAAGAAGATTCAGTATAAGAAGAAGATTCAGTATAAGAAGAAGATTCAGTATAAGAAGAAGATTCAGTATAAGAAGAAGATTCAGTATAAGAAGAAGATTCAGTATAAAGAAGAAGATTCAGTATAAGAAGAAGATTCAGTATAAGAAGAAGATTAAGTATAAAAAGAAGATTCAGTAAAAGAAGAAGAAAAAGAAATGATCTGGGTAGACTGCGATGCTTCATGAAGTCTTTGATCATCTTAACAAATAAACAATTCAGCCAAATTGTAAATTATTTTATTTGTTAATTTTAATTGATAGTTATTTTACACTAAACTAACGCGAGACATTTAACAAGGAGCAATTGCTACGTCCCAGCATAAAGCCTTTGCAATGCGAAGTTTGTCAACAAACAAACGCTTGTGTGGAGTGGCTTACACTGTGTTGTTTCAGTGTACACTATACCAACCACACAACTAACAAGAAAGGTTTACTCATTAGAGATGTAACGAAACGGTTAACATTTGCTTGCATTTTGTCATGTTCAAAAGTTCAAAGTACATTTTTTTATTGACCATAAAATCATACAGATTGCTGCATCCCAACACAAGTATTGTAATTAATTACTGGGAAGTCTTGCTATGGGTTTTTTAACAGTTTGTTATGAAATAAAACAACTTTTTTTTTTAGTCAACGTCAATACAAAATCAAAATCAAAAAATAAAACATCTGGACGAATTGAAAACCTCCTCCTTTGGGAAGTCGGTTAAAAAGAAAGAATGAATACTTGATTGGCATTCTAAAAACCCGGTTGATTTTGTGTTTACACTAGCGCTAGGATTGCGAGCGTGGCAGCGAGTTTAACTAAATTGAACGTGAGTTTTTGACAGATTAGTTTGAGATGATGTAATAGCTGCATTACACGTATGGCCAACGGACGCGACCAACGCGTTGGCCAAGCGTATAAACGTATGGCCAACGTACGCGACCAACGCGTTGGCCAAGCGTATGAACGTCCGATTTTCCTAGTTTGTGGGTTTGTCATGTCCGTTTGCCGAGCGTGTTGGCCTTAAGAATTAGTGACATGTGAGGTATTTCACCCGTCACTTCAACACTCACTTCGTACTCGAACACGATTGCAGTGTCAAACAAATGCGAAGTGAGAGTGATAGCGTTGGGAGACAGATGCGAGTTGTTGTTCGATTTTTACAGAATCCGCGTACAGCATCCTCTTCTGAGTAAAGGCCTCCTCTTCATTATGTATTGCGGTCTTGGGCAAACCTCATCCACTATTGCCCAGCAGTTTTGACTAGTTTGTCATCGTCGTCATCAGACTACTAATTATACATTTAAGCTTTTTAAATTCCTTATTCCTAATGGCCATACCTTATTTTCATTCATCATGGACTGGCTAGTGCATGCAAGCTAATGTTGTTAAGTAAATAAACCAAGACGGCTAACGTCTAGATCCAGTGCTCCTAAAACAGGACCACCCGAGTTGTACCCGGATTGGTCAGAACTCGGACTATCGGGTAACCGATTCCGTATCTACAGGGTGTAACAGATTGTTTTCTTCATAAGGGGAGCAACTTTTTATTTAATTTCTCACAACAAGTCAGTTTATTGATTAGTAAATGTTAGTATATTTTTGTTGTACACTTGGGCACAGAAGAGATAATAGTACTACGTACAAAACGGCCACTCCCTTCCCCGCGCGGATTCAGATACCGCACCTCACCCCGGAGTCGGGGAGCCTCTTCGGGAGACACTTTGTATAGAAGCTGAACGCACACATTCACAAACGAACGAGTTTACGCACACATTTGCACGTGTACAAATGTCATTAGGCTATGTAGTAGTAATAGGTGATTATTTTACGAGCGTTCTATGGAGTGTCCGAGGTGTGACTTGGGTCTACCCCTACTCCACCTTTCTCATTCCATCTTGGTTTGCTGGAAGAAATCTCTTACTAGAGATAAGCTCGCCTTTGTACACTATTTTTCGTATAACAGTTTTTTTTAAATGTCTGTGTGCAATAAAGAAATTATGAATATGAATTATGAAGTCAGCTGACCGCCTGTCCAATATGTATTGAAGAGTCTTGTTCAGAATGATGTCCATGTCAAAGGTGTACTTGTATCCGGGTACCCGGGTACCCGGGTCGTAAGGTTTCCCCGGATCAAGCTGAGAGCGTTCTAACGTCCGAAGAGTTCGTTAGGGATAAACTAATTACGTCTGCCAGAAACCAATATTCTGATGAGGAAGACGACAGAGCTAGCTTGATTATGCAGGTTTGGCTAATTGGAAGGGTTCGAGTAGGCCTTCATTACCCCATAGTGGCGGCGATGGGCTAGCCCCCTGTCACGCAAAATGGATAATTGAATAACCGGCAAAACATGTGAATATTTTTGTCGTTCCACCCCGTATGGGAAAAGGCGTGACGCCCTTCGATCAAGGTGACGCTCTATTATCAGTATTTCCTTAGACTTAAGTAGTACATAAAATTGTTTTTTTTAAGGCCCTCACATATTTTAAAAGAGGTACGGGGGAGTTTCTTGCCCTTCTTTGCTCAATCCCTAAGCCCACAACTTCCGAACGGGCGGTAGTATACAAAAATATTGATATTATATTGTCGTTGACTAAGCAATCTGTATGATTTTATGGTCAATAAAAAAAAATACTTTGACTTTGACTTTATTAATTTTAATTTCCTAGCCGGGAACCAAAAGATGCTTTGGTTCCTCACAGCAAATGCTTCTAACTCTTATAGTACAGTACAGTATATGTAGAAGAGGCAAACAATTACGTGTTCTATGAATATTTGATAATATATAATATCTACAAATATAAATAAATTTTGACTTGACTTTTGATTTCGCCCTGCTGACCCTTTCAAATAGCTCACTCTGCATACGAGCCATAATTTTAAATATGCCGTTTAATATAGTGCCCACTTGCTAAAGTGCCTCTGCCACTGCGTATGGAAACGGCGTAACTCTATGTTATGTTAAGTTAGATAAGTTTGCGAGATGTTCTTACCTCCATAATGGGTTCCTAAATTTCTAATCTTACAGGCTTTGCATAACCGACGGTGTTATTAACGACCCCTTTTGATATTCAAATCTTCGCGCTAGTTCACATGATACAGTTTGCATAGTTTTACTTGGAGTCTACGTAAAATCTTGTTGACACTGGGTCAAATCAGAGACTATATACATATACCCGAAAACGAGCCTACGATATCTGTCTCCTGACAGTGAAATCCATACGTATTACATAATATAAACGAATATACGATTTTAACAACCAGAATTTATCTCGTGACAGACTATAAACAGAAACACTAAAAAGGCTGGATGTATAATGTCATCCAGGTAAAAACAAATCAAACTTCACCGTTTTGACGTGACAACGTCTTATAAATTGGTTTGCCGGGTGACACTTCAAGAAACTGTGTTACGCTCCGCTCACGTTATGCGCTCACAATGAGAGCGAGTGAGAGGCACGCGTCCCTTCCACTCGGGCATGGTTAGCCCGCCTAAGAGCGAGAGAGACAGACATAAAAAGTGAAAGGCACGCGTCCCTTCCACTCGAGCACAGTTAGCCCGCCTAAGAGCGAGAGAGACAGAGCGAGAGAGAGAGAGTGAGAGAGATAGTCTACTAGGAAGTCTACTACGTTAAAAGGAACAACCATTGACTTGACATTTTCTAGGCACATTACAGCAGAAACACTTCCTTTCATTTCATATTTCTCCTATCATCGCCCTATCCTCAACAAAATCACTCAGATAGGAACAAGTTAAGTTGTAGTAAACGCTGTTTCATTGTACGCAAATGTATTGCAAGTTATTGTATGTATATTTGTATATAAATACGTATGTATGTGTAAAGGTAAAAATAAAATTTTGTTAATATGAAATTCAGTGCGAGATTCTTTGTATACATTAATGTTTTAAATATAATTCTTTGTATAAATAAATGTTTTAAATTGTTACTATTAAGTATTTCATCCTTCTTCCTACTATACGAATGAATATTCACATTAAAATTATTTTACCACTCAAAGTCGTTGTCACGTAAAACTTTCGCCCGTATACCGACTTTACAGGCAACCAATTTTTTTTTTCACGTAGAAACCTAACTACTGGACCGATTCCTGATTTTCAAAAAATTCGACCAAACTATTGGGCTTCCCTTTCGAACAAAGAAATATTTTTTGAAATCGGTTCATAAATAGTACCAGTTTCGATGTAACAAACATAAAAAAAAGTTCTATACAACCGAATTTATAACCCCCTCCTTTTTAGAAGTCGGTTAAAGACAGCCATCGAAATAGCTAAAGAGAACCTCAGTCAGTATGTAAAGAATACCTCCA
Organism: Argyresthia albistria; assembly: GCA_963457715.1. NCBI lineage: Eukaryota > Metazoa > Arthropoda > Insecta > Lepidoptera > Argyresthiidae > Argyresthia > Argyresthia albistria. Next base: position 8,754,150 of record OY735273.1, read on the forward strand.
ATAACCCGATATCGCAAACGACAGTCCCCGGAGAAGATGTGATGAGCGGACCAGTAATATCTGCGACAGATCAAATAAAGACGGACCAAGACTTCTGATATTGACTCGTCACAATTGATACAAGAAACGCTTGAGTTTCTGGATGTGGCATTTTAGGGTCTAAAATCCGAAGAGAGCTTGACCTTCACCCATCTGTTACTGCGATGAAACTTGGTTTTTATCAAAGTATGCTAGAAAATACATCGCGAGTGGGTTGCCTAGCAAAATCCTGGCAAGGCCATGATTAATTAATTAACGGTCAAGAGTGCGAGTAAGAATCGCGCGCTAAGGATTCCGATCACAAGTGTAGATAGCTACCTCTCGTAACTGGTGCAATTAACTAACTGCATAAATGTACAAGTATGATGTCTGTACTGTTCGATTACGTTGACTAGAAGGTTGTTTTTTTCACAGGTTTAAGGCACCATAGACTTGAGTAATTGGTATAAATTCCAGCTTAAAACGTCCACGCGTTCTCGATATAAAAGGTCTTTTATTTTTAAATGTCAAATTAATCATAACTTTGCCAGGATTTTTCTAGGCAACCACCTCGCAATGTATTTTCTAGCATTCAAAATTTGATAAATACCAAGTTTCATCGCAGTAACAGATGGGTGAAGGTCGAGCTCTCTTCAAATCTTAGGATGTGAACCCGCATCCATTCTCAAGTCGCTCCTAACTCCTAACCTATCAAATCCAACGATCTCTCGCTCCCTGAGGATTACGAGGGTCACTCTGGCCCACTGTACCCATTGGTTCTCGAGGACACGGGCAAGTGAAACGAGTGGTAGCACAGCCTAATCCGATTTCCTGTTTTCTTGTTACTTGGGGGATTTGTAACAAATACGGTACACTCAATTAACCAAGTGTGCCTCTGCCACCCCGTTCAGGTAAAGGAAAGGAATTCCTTACGTTCGTTCATGTTCATCCCGTGTACCAACGACCAAATCAGTGCTACTTTATATACATTTAAAGCAGTTTAAATCTTCAGTTTCTTCATTAGAAATCGGGTTTTCGAAAGTGTGCGGATTGAGCGAGCATAAGAAATTAGGTATTTGTAAAACCTTAAATACGTTACTAGGTGCTCTACAAATTATAAAGGTAAGCAAAGTTAAGCATAGATTTTACTAAAGACTAGTATATAAATATTATAAGTTATATTAATACATTCACTGATTTCGTTGGTAGTTGGTGAGAACTGAGTGAGCGCACGTAAAATAATGTATATGATTTTGTTCCGTATATATTTATTGCACATAAAAGACAAAACACAGAATATACAGAGAATTAATTTACAAAGGCAAGCTTATCTCTAAAAAGAGATCTCTTCCAGCAAAATAAAATACAATCCAGTAAAATCTACAATAGACGTGACATTAGCGATAGTAACCGACATTAATTTGGAAATTGATTGAGTTAATGAAATGAATGAGAGAAGATCCATTTCCTACTAAATCCTTTTAGCACTTTATAGCGCAGTAAAATACATATTTTTATATTATTACAAAAACCCGAACGTACAAAATATGAAGGTCTCGATCTAACCCAGTCTCGGGAAGTTTTCTATCAGAATTTATGCTTTTTTACGTATTTTCTTTGTCCCACCGCAATACTCCAAGGTCCCATGCCCTGTGGCGTAACGCAGTATCTATAAAAAGTAATGTTTTGGATATTAGACGGATGTTTATGTTGTTACTCTAATGAAAAAAAAAATATATTGGGATATTTTCGTCTATTTAGTACCTAATTGTTTCCATGAATTGGAGGATTGGAATGTCATTCGTCTATTTAAACAACCATTTTGTTCTGGATACTTACCTACACACAAGATACTCCTGAAATATTTTCTGAATAAGGTTTTTGTCAAACTTACCTTTGATTTACAATCAAATTTTTATATGAATGTGTGCAAAAACTCGCACGTTTTTCGGTGCGGTTCTTCGAGCAAGTTCTAACTAAAACACGACATTTGCAAAATAGCGTTTACTGCATTTTTCTTTGCATCAACATAAGAAGTTGCTTCGTCCTCGTCGTGGTTAAAGGGTTGGTCCCTTATAATCCCCACTTCACTGGATATGGTACCAAAGGGTTATGTATGATGCAATGGCTGACCAACTGTCCCCTTTCACTCAACTATACACCAAAACCTACCATAATATAGGGACATAGAAAAATAATATAGGGACATAGAAAATAATATAGGGACATAGAAAATAATATAGGGACATAGAAAAATAGCGCCACGCCTTTCCCCATACGAGCCGGCAGAAGCACAATTATACGCACGCTAATTATAATTAACTGGTTCGCCGACACATCTTATATAACAATAGTTCGCCATTGTTCGGTCGTTCGAGCGGTGTGCTTCTGCGAGAGAAGGGTTTTAATATTCAATGATCCATTTTGCATGGCTCTATAATTTTAGTACCTACCTATTAAAACAGGTTGTATTTAAAAACTCAAAATTAAGTTTAAAGAAGTTATTTGGTGCAGTTGCTATCAATTATCTTATTCCAACTAGATGCATTCATATTTTAGTAAGTTTCAGAAGAATAAGTTCAGCTTTTGACCAATAGATGTCTGTCTCTATCTTCTACAGCTATTGTGAAGGAAAGAAAAACATTCAAAATTTATATTAAAGGGCTTACATTTACTTTACTACTTACATTACTACCTACCAATGTTAATAATAATTAATAATAATAGATAACACTTTTCTGTCCCTAACTTAAGACGGCGCCTCAGGTACAAACAGCCTTTAGCAAAACACAAATCGCTCGGAATGACGCGTATTATTGCTGTACGTTTTTTCACTAGCTTGTTTATCACGAGTGTCAGCGTGACTTTGCTTTCCCATAAACGTTATTTTATTAATTTTGCTCGATAGAAAAGTCTCCGGAAGTTGCCAGAAAATCTGTCTGTCACGATGTTTTATTTTACAATCTCGCACCGCATCTGAATTGGTATTCTTGTTATTTATCTTATCATTATAAAAATGGCACAGTATGTTTCCCAGTTAGACTTACTAAGCTTGGCTTTAACCTTTTTTTATTTTTTTATTTAATATCCTCTAAAAATAAGTTAAGGATGAAATTAGTTCTGATTGCCAAGGGCCCGCCCTTAACGGATAAGTTAAAAAAATCTCATAAAAAGATTTCCGTCCGCTCCCAGATGGTTTCAAGGGATTTTAACTCGATCCTAACCAATCCTTACTAATCCTACTTAATGTCTGTTATGGTACTTTAATTCTTGTTTAAGCTTTTATGGGTTGGTTTTCCGGCAAAACCTACAAGTTGTGGCATTAGACCAGCCCTCTAATACGTAAAGAGTGATGATTTTGGGGTCGATATCGAGTGTTATATTTTAGAACGTTCTGAGAATGTATTTATTAAGGTTTGCTATGAAAATCTCTTACTTACATAAAACATAAGTACATTACTGCCGCGGTCTGTACTGGCACTGGCGGCGTTGCTGGTCGCGCTGCTGGTGGCCGAAAGCGCAGCGTAACGCAGCGTAGCGCAGCTCAAGGCCTATACAGCGCGGTCAGCATTGAAACCTTTGATGAACAAGCTAGAATATAGGCCGAGACCGAAGGTCGAGGCTTTTAAAGCGCGGACATCAAAGGTTGCAATGCTGACCAAGCTTAAAGTTCGAGATCGTAGCTAAGCCACTTTATTAATCTGTGGCTAAGCTAAGCTCGAGGCCATCATAGCGTGGCCAGCAGTGCAGTCATTGCGGACCAAGGCTTGTATAGTGCTTTACTCAAACAATGATAGTAATATGAAAGACAATGCTAATGAAATAAAACCAGCTTAATAAAGCTACTTATAATAATTTAATAAAAAGTGCAGTGCACCTACGTGTCTTAAATTGAGTGTACTAACTACATCTACATCTAACTACATTGATGTCTGTGGTCGCAGCATTAAAAATGTTATCATCAAAAAAGTAAAAAACAAAACAAAGAGACGGACCTTTTTATATTAAAACGACGATGACCCACCGAAGTGGTAACGCCAACAAATCATGTTCATCGGCGAAAAGATCACCGCAAAATGTGCTATTCCTACAAACGAGAGATCTCCAGTGGATCATTTCATGAAGCTACAAGTAACATTAAAGAAGAGAACGGTTCAATATGCCACGGTTGTTTGGCAGTTTGACTTGGTAAAGGCATCCTCAAATAATTAAAGAATGTAATTGATAATCTCCTGAGTTAGGTTATTAGGTTGATTGGGTACATCTGGCGGTAAAATGTCTGTCCAACCCAGAGTAAAGTAAGCAAAGAGTTATGTTACAAATTAATAACAGAGCAAGTAAACAAAGCAGATTCTCAAACAAATGGATAAAATGATACCAGCCATAGAGAACTTTGCTGTCGACAAATGTTGGCCATGTTATAAGTGCACAATTCTAAAATCTATCAATAATAATTCAGACTTGTAAAATATGTATTTTGTATCTTTATTAAAAAGGCCACAGATGGGATATTTTGCGAATCCCGCAGACCGGAAGTGGGGCGAGGCTTCTTACTTCCGGCGGAAATAAGCTGCCGGAAACGATGGCCGCGGTTCACTCGGGTTTGTGTCAATAAGAATTTAACTCAGATATTGCTATCTTAAAACATTGGAATGTCTGGTTGGTGTTATAAAAACATTGCTCACGGATTTCTATACGGGTCGGCAGAGGCAACAAAACTATTTTATAATTCTCATTACAAATAATCGGCCAAGTGCGAGTCGGGCTCTCACACACGGAGGGTTTTTGCACCATTCGGACTAAAAAAGTACAAAAAGTCACGTTTCTTGTGTGTATATCACCTTCATCATCAGTTCAGTTCGGTTCAGTTCAAAATTTTTATTGACCATAAAATCATACATATTACTTATTCGTCAATATAATTTTAATATTTTTGTATACTACCGCCCGTTCGGAGGTTGTGGGCTTAGGGATGGAGCAAAGAAGGGCAAGAAACTCCCCCGTAACATCATCATCATCATTGGTCTTTTCATCTTTTCAGATGATTATTACAGCTGCTGTGTGCTCTGGGAGTCACATTTTGTCTTGTGACTGAACAGACCGATTCGGGATGCACTGCTTGCCACAGCGATCACAAGCAAATTTCAGCATCACATCAGCGTAATCGATCAGAGGGAGGAGGAGAGACTGAGCAAAATATTTATTCATTTTATTTATTTATTTATTTACATTAATAATTTGTGTCATTACAGCGAATGCCAAGTCGGCACAAATATACAAAATTCAATTATATTATAATGTAATTATTTTTGATTAAATTACAATAACGTGAATGCAGCTAACAAATTCATTCAATGATAGAAGTGCAACACAATATAACCCGACCAAGTGACATTGCTCGTTAATTTCATATTAGACGTAAGTATGTTACTATGAGTTCATTGAATTTGCTTTTAATAGGCTTGTGGCCTGTCAAGTCAAAATAGATACTTTTTATGAACTGTCATAACGGAACTTTTGTTCCTGAGTTCTATGAAATAACAACAGAATGACGTCATGTAAAAGTGCCATCAAATGCTGTTTTTTTTTTGCACAAAACTGACTTTATAAAATATATCTGCTGGAAATATACAATTCTGAGAATGTCAAGCCATTTTGTACATAATGCCTCAACTTAAGACTTGTTCCTAGATTTATTGGATTACCTTGGCCACAAGCCTATTCTATTCTATCCAAATTGACATTTTCGCCTCAATAGTTGCAATTCAACGCTGACACGAAATTGAATTGCAGAATAACAACTGTTGTTTTTCCTTTTTACAGGAAATTGAATTCACGAACAAAGGCTGAACAAAGCTTTCACAATCAAATAATGTTTACAAATCAACTTGTAGCAGATTTCGTTAGCAAGTAGTAACTTTGTCATTCCGTTACATTTGTAAATTCAGATAGAAGTTTTTGTCTGACCGCCATAGAGTCCGCCAAAGAAAAGTCAAGAGCTAAATAACCGAAGGGTGCCATACGGGACTCTCATTGTAAACCTCCGCTGTACGTGCATCTGTCTGTCTATCTTTCAGTCCGTCAGCGGGCTATTTTTCATGAACCGCAATAGGTGGAGAGTTGAAATTTTCACAAAATATGTATTTATGTTGCCGGACGCACTTCCAAAGATTTACTTATTTATTTTATTGTATGGTTTCCCTTTCGAGTTCGCACTTTAATCATTTTTTTAATTCGTTTAGAGGACACACCTCAGCAATCAGACTCCGATCGGTAGATCAGCAATAATGGCCCAGGAACTGTTGTTTCAACACACATTGAGAGGCCCTCACCTCGCCTCCCTTATCCCTTCAATATGCATAACATGAAATGCTAATGGACGTATTATGGTAAATCAGACCCGCGCAAATATTTAATTCATAGGGCCGGGTAAACCACTACGGGTTAAGTTTTGGTGTTAATCAAAGGGGTGATAAGTACCGCCAACCACGGATGAGCTTCGGCCAACTAAAACACAATATTCACACACTTGGTCCCGAAGAATTATTTTTTTGTTTACTTTTAGGGTTCCGTACCCGAAGGGTGCCAAACGGGACCCTATTACTGAGACTTCGCTGTCCGTCCGTCCGTCCGTCCGTCCGTCCGTCCGTAAGCAATGGCATAGGTAAGGTTTCCTCAAGATGTATTCAATCTACATTTTTCAGACATTCGCCCTGCAACGAGTGGTCAGGAGTCAGGACCACTCGTTACGACAGTCGAGTGATAGAATAGATGTCATATAAGTCAAACCTAACCAACCAATGATGAATGAGTCAAAAAAAATGTCAGGTTGTCTATGTTCCGTTTCCCGCAGTCTTTAAATAAAATAAAATAAATAAATGAATGTGTGAGTGTGTGGGGTGTTTGTAGATAGGTCTTTAAAAATGACGTTGAGATGCATGAAACCATTTTTCCTCAAAGTAAATCGTTAAAGAGACAGACCCTTCCAAAGTGGAAAAAATTGTGTCCCCCCTCCCTCTCTAACTTTTGAAGTAAGAGAGTGAAAAATAATCGACGTCAGGCGATAAGCTCGCCTTTGTACATGTTTTTTTCCAATATTAGGTGTCTGTATTATGTTTTCTGTGCAATAAAGTAAAAAGTAAGTATAAATAAAAATAAATATGCTGTGCATCTCAATACACACTTTCAACAAAAATTGGTTTGAGAAAAAATTTAGAGGCAGTTTTTAAGATATAAAACATTTAATAAAACCGCAAAGATAACTTTGTCATTGTCACTATGAAAAAAGAAGTAATGATATTTGGGCTATGTATTATGATGCTACTACGGAACCCTTCATGGGCGAGTCCGACTCGCACTTGGCCACTTATTTATTCACAAAATCGTATAGTTTCAAATATACATTAGTACGTACAACGAAGACGTTATCGAATCCGAAAGCAGTCGCAAAGAGGCAGCGTTCCTAAATGATATGCAAATGGAACGGTCCCGACTGAGGATAATTAAGATCGTGGAGCAATCGGACCGGAATTAAACAAAGGAATGAAGGAATCGAGAGACAGATCATGAGAAAACGGCGCTCTGTAAAGAAAATAAATAAAAACGAAAGGCTCTTTTAGTGAGATTGTCCCGGGATTGACCCCGCGCGTGAGAATAGAATTGACTCTTATTCATCGTTTATTGCATTAATAGTACATTACTTCAGAGGGAAGAAAGTGACAGTTCCATACCGAGATTATGGCACGAGCTTGCGAGGGGCGCAAACCATTTGAGGTATGGAACTGTACTTTATCCTGAGGTATGTATAGTGCTTTTTATTACACCTACGAGGAAAATTGAAGACATAAATAATTTCGATTTTAATTTTCTGTATGCACCAAGGAGGTTGGTAACTGGTAAAAAAAAACTGTATGTGGCCAGTAACAATTTACTTGAAATTTAATTAGTAGATAGTCTCTTTGCAGTATGACTGCTGACAAATAAAAATAAAAAAAACCGGGTATGTAATGGAATTTCATACATACTTCCCACCCTTGGGTCGGAAGGATTTTCATACAAACTTCCATACCTTGGGATGAAAGGATTTGAAGGGCGGGATAAAGGCGTTTCTTCCCTCTAATTGGTATAATTAGTATGTATTTTCAGAGCAGGTGTGATAAAAAATCTTATAGGCTACGCATACATCCCTCAAAACCAAATGGTTTGTCTGCAGGTCGGGAGTCGCACTTCATAATTAACTTAAATTAACGATCTGACAACGCTAAGTAGGAATAAGTTGTTGAGTTGTTGATGCAGAAAGGTTGAATATAATTTCTTTGCTAATTAGGATTTTTTGACGGACGGACGGATGGACGGCCGGACGGACGGACAGACGGACAGCGGAGCCTTAGTAATGGGTCCCATCTGGCACCCTTCGGGTACGGTACCCTAAAAAAGATTAGAAACATAGGTTATTGGATGGTAGTAAAATGTTGGCTTGTGTATTACTATGATCTGCCGTAAGGCGTTCAAACATTGCTATATGTACAATTAACAATATTAATAAAATCGTAATAAGTGATTAAAAGTCGTTCATACTCACAAATCTTCCTGATAAGATCAATTACTGAAATACTTTGTCATTGGCACACAGGCTGTGAGACACAGCATCTTGGAAATAAACAAAGATATAAATTTGTCCCATTTCAGACCGTTCTCAACGCAAGTCATGGAGGTATTGTAATGGAAACACCATCTGCCGTTTATCAAGTATTCAAATCACCATTGTTTTGCGTGTGGGCATACATTGTGTTGCAAACAGTCTTATCTGGGTGTCGTGTCATCGCAAATTCTGGTTCCCATGACGCAGGGTATCCTAGCACAGAAGCAATACATCTGCCTACACAAATAAAAATAACCGGCCAAGTGCGAGTCGGATTCGCGCACGAAGGGTTCCGTACCATTATCTATAAAAAACCGCAAAAAAAATCACGTTAGTTGTATGGAAGCCCCCCTTAATATTAAATTTATTTTCTATTTTAGTATTTGTTGTTATAGCGGCAACAGAAATACATCATCTGTAAAAATTTCAACTGTCTAGCTATCACAGTTCACGAGATACAGCCTGGTGACAGACAGACAGATAGACAGACAGACAGACAGCGAAGTCTCAGTAATAGGGTCCCGTTTGGCACCCTTCGGGTACGGAACCCTAATAAATGTTATAAATGTTTGCATCTCAGTAGTGATTCTTTAAGCGGGTACGTCATGTCTTTGATAAAGTATATTGATTTACTTCTTTTCTATGTCGTCCCCGCGACAAACCATTTCTGGGGAGAATTCTGAAAGGCGACTCCAGTCCCAATTATTTTAAACTCTGAGCACATCTCTCTCTCCGCTCAAAAGTACTCAAGTTCATTAGTTCCACTAACGAGACTGTAATATTAGCTAACAAGAGGAAGCCTTATTATAAATCTTGAAAGTACTCTTCTTGAGACCCCAATTCACAACCGGAGTGAAGTTAGCAGCCTAAAGCCAGCAGCCTAAGATAAACCAACCAAATTAAGAAGTTTCGTTTTTTAACCCTTCTAGTACCCTGACGGAGCCTAAATATATTTAAAAAACGTCAAGTGCGAGTCAAACTAGCACTCATGGGGTTCCGTGACAAAAAAATATAACTTTTTTCATTTATATAGGGAACATGATCATTTTCAGCCAACTTCTAAGCTTGATGCCAGATTATGACATATATGGCTGGTTCTCTAAGTCATAGAAACGATTGCAACGTAACGTTATGTCAAAAAATAGCTGTCTTCATGATGTCAGAAATTAAAATCTGTAAGTTGGCATGATACAAGGCTGCCATACGTTATAAGGGTAGAGTAATGATAAGAGTGCTACGTTATAGAGATGATTGCTACACTACGATAATTCAAAGAAAAGCCGTTTTTGACTATGTCAGAAATGAAAATTTGCAGCCTGGTTAAAACAAATTTAGAATGCTAGCCTTCCAAACCAAATTTGGCAGACTTCTAACCTTGATGCCAGACAATGACATACCAGGCAGGGTGCCGTACATCATAGAGATTATTGTTACATCACGATAATTCAAAGGTTAGCCGTTCTACACTATGTCAGAAATTAAAATCTGTTGCCAGATTTAAAAAAAAAGGCTGCTAGCCTTCCAAACCAAATTTGGCAGACTTCTAACCTTGATGCCAGATAACGACATAGCAGGCAGGGTGCCGTACATCATAGAGATGATTGTGACACCACGATAATTTAAAGGTTAGCCGTTCTACACTATGTCAGAAATTAAAATCTGTTGCCAGATTTAAAAAAAAGGCTTCTAGCATTCCAAACCAAATTTGGCAGACTTCCAACCTTGATGCCAGATAATGACATACCAGGCAGGGTGCCGTACATCATAGAGATGATTGTAACACCACGATAATTCAAAGGTTAGCCGTTCTACACTATGTCAGAAATTAAAATCTGTTGCCAGATTTTAAAAAAAAGGCTGCTAGCCTTCCAAACCAAATTTGGCAGACTTCTAACCTTGATGCCAGATAATGACATACCAGGCAAGGTGCCGTACATCATAGAGATGATTGTATCACCACGATAATTCAAAGGTTAGCCGTTCTACACTATGTCAGAAATTAAAATCTGTTGCCAGATTTAAAAAAAAAAGCTGCTAGCTTTCCAAACCAAATTTGGCAGACTTCTAACCTTGATGCCAGATAATGACATACCAGGCAAGGTGCCGTACATCATAGAGATGATTGTAACACCACGATAATTCAAAGATTAGCCGTTCTACACTATGTCAGAAATTAAAATCTGTTGCCAGATGAAAAAAAAATTAGGCTGCTAGCCTTCCACACCAGATTTTGCTGACTTTTAACCTTGATGCCAGATAACGACATAGCAGGCAGGGTGCCGTACATCATAGAGATGATTTTAACACCACGATAATTCAAAGGTTAGCCGTTCTACACTATGTGAGAAATTAAAATCTGTTGCCAGATTTAAAAAAAAAGGCTGCTAGCCTTCCAAACCAAATTTGGCAGACTTCTAACCTTGATGCCAGATAATGACATACCAGGCAGGGTGCCGTACATCATAGAGATGATTGTAACACCACGATAATTCAAAGGTTAGCCGTTCTACACTATGTCAGAAATTAAAATCTGTTGCCAGATTTAAAAAAAAAGGCTGCTAGCCTTCCAAAACCAAATTTGGCAGACTTACAACCTTGATGCCAGATAATGACATAGCAGGCAGGGTGCCGTACATCATAGAGATGATTGTCACACCACGATAATTCAAAGGTTAGCCGTTCTACACTATGTCAGAAATTAAAATCTGTTGCCAGATGAAAAAAAAATTAGGCTGCTAGCCTTCCACACCAGATTTTGCTGACTTTTAACCTTGATGCCAGATAACGACATAGCAGGCAGGGTGCCGTACATCATAGAGATGATTGTAACACCACGATAATTCAAAGGTTAGCCGTTCTACACTGTGTCAGAAATTAAAATCTGTTGCCAGATTTAAAAAAAAAGGCTGCTAGCCTTCCAAACCAAATTTGGCAGACTTCTAACCTTGATGCCAGACAATGACATACCAGGCAGGGTGCCGTACATTATAGAGATTATTGTTACATCACGATAATTCAAAGGTTAGCCGTTCTACACTATGTCAGAAATTAAAATCTGTTGCCAGATTAAAAAAAAATTAGGCTGCTAGCCTTCCACACCAGATTTTGCTGACTTTTAACCTTGATGCCAGATAACGACATAGCAGGCAGGGTGCCGTACATCATAGAGATGATTGTAACACCACGATAATTCAAAGGTTAGCCGTTCTACACTGTGTCAGAAATTAAAATCTGTTGCCAGATTTAAAAAAAAAGGCTGCTAGCCTTCCAAACCAAATTTGGCAGACTTCTAACCTTGATGCCAGATAACGACATAGCAGGCAGGGTGCCGTACATCATAGAGATGATTGTAACACCACGATAATTCAAAGGTTAGCCGTTCTACACTGTGTCAGAAATTAAAATCTGTTGCCAGATTTAAAAAAAAAGGCTGCTAGCCTTCCAAACCAAATTTGGCAGACTTCTAACCTTGATGCCAGACAATGACATACCAGGCAGGGTGCCGTACATTATAGAGATTATTGTTACATCACGATAATTCAAAGGTTAGCCGTTCTACACTGTGTCAGAAATTAAAATCTGTTGCCAGATTAAAAAAAAGGCTGCTAATTTCCAAACCAAATTTGGCAGACTTCCAACCTTGATGCCAGATAATGACATACCAGGCAGGGTGCCGTACATCATAGAGATGATTGTTACACCACGATAATTCAAAGGTTAGCCGTTCTACACTATGTCAGAAATTAAAATCTGTTGCCAGATTTAAAAAAAAAGGCTGCTAGCCTTCCAAACCAAATTTGGCAGACTTCTAACCTTGATGCCAGATAACGACATACCAGGCAGGGTGCCGTACATCATAAAGATGATTGTAACACCACGATAATTCAAAGGTTAGCCGTTCTACACTATGTCAGAAATTAAAATCTGTTGCCAGGTTTAAAAAAAAGGCTGCTAGCCTTCCAAACCAAATTTGGCAGACTTCTAACCTTGATGCCAGATAATGATATACCAGGCAGGGTGCCGTACATTGTAAAGATTATTGTTACATCACGATAATTCAAAGGGTAGCCGTTCTACACTATGTCAGAAATAAAAATCTGTTGCCAGATGAAAAAAAAAATTAGGCTGCTAGCCTTCCAAACCAAATTTGGCAGACTTCTAACCTTGATGCCAGATAACGACATAGCAGGCAGGGTGCCGTACATTTTAGAGATTATTGTAACACCACGATAATTCAAAGGTTAGCCGTTCTACACTATGTCAGAAATTAAAATCTGTTGCCAGATAAAAAAAAAATTAGGCTGCTAGCCTTCCTCACCAGATTTTGCTGACTTTTAACCTTGATGCCAGATAACGACATAGCAGGCAGGGTGCCGTACATCATAGAGATGATTGTTACACCACGATAATTCAAAGGTTAGCCGTTCTACACTATGTCAGAAATTAAAATCTGTTGCACGAATTAAAAAAAAAGGCTGCTAGCCTTCCAAACCAAATTTGGCAGACTTCCAACCTTGATGCCAGATAATGACATACCAGGCAGGGTGCCGTACATCATACAGATGATTTTAACACCACGATAATTCAAAGGTTAGCCGTTCTACACTATGTCAGAAATTAAAATCTGTTGCCAGATTTTAAAAAAAAGGCTGCTAGCCTTCCAAACCAAATTTGGCAGACTTCTAACCTTGATGCCAGATAACGACATAGCAGGCAGGGTGCCGTACATCATAGAGATGATTGTGACACCACGATAATTTAAAGGTTAGCCGTTCTACACTATGTCAGAAATTAAAATCTGTTGCCAGATTTAAAAAAAAGGCTTCTAGCATTCCAAACCAAATTTGGCAGACTTCCAACCTTGATGCCAGATAATGACATACCAGGCAGGGTGCCGTACATCATAGAGATGATTGTAACACCACGATAATTCAAAGGTTAGCCGTTCTACACTATGTCAGAAATTAAAATCTGTTGCCAGATTTTAAAAAAAAGGCTGCTAGCCTTCCAAACCAAATTTGGCAGACTTCTAACCTTGATGCCAGATAATGACATACCAGGCTGGGTGCCGTACATCATAGAGATGATTGTAACACCACGATAATTCAAAGGTTAGCCGTTCTACACTATGTCAGAAATTAAAATCTGTTGCCAGATTTAAAAAAAAAGGCTGCTAGCCTTCCAAACCAAATTTGGCAGACTTCTAACCTTGATGCCAGATAATGACATACCAGGCTGGGTGCCGTACATCATAGAGATGATTGTAACACCACGATAATTCAAAGGTTAGCCGTTCTACACTATGTCAGAAATTAAAATCTGTTGCCAGATTTTAAAAAAAAGGCTGCTAGCCTTCCAAACCAAATTTGGCAGACTTCTAACCTTGATGCCAGATAATGACATACCAGGCTGGGTGCCGTACATCATAGAGATGATTGTAACACCACGATAATTCAAAGGTTAGCCGTTCTACACTATGTCAGAAATTAAAATCTGTTGCCAGATTTAAAAAAAAAGGCTGCTAGCTTTCCAAACCAAATTTGGCAGACTTCTAACCTTGATGCTAGATAATGACATACCAGGCAGGGTGCCGTACATCATAGAGATTATTGTAACACCACGATAATTCAAAGAATAGCCGTTCTACACTATGACAGAAATTAAAATCTGTTGCCAGATGAAAAAAAAATTAGGCTGCTAGCCTTCCACACCAGATTTTGCAGACTTTTAACATTGATGCCAGATAACGACATAGCAGGCAGGGTGCCGTACATCATAGAGATGATTGTAACACCACAATAATTCAAAGTTTAGCCGTTCTACACTATGTCAGAAATTAAAATCTGTTGCCAGATTTAAAAAAAAAGGCTGCTAGCCTTCCAAACCAAATTTGGCAGACTTCTAACCTTGATGCCAGATAACGACTTATAAGGCAGGGTGCCGTACATCATAGAAATGATTGTAACACCACGATAATTCAAAGGTTAGTCGTTCTACACTATGTCAGAAATTAAAATCTGTTGCCAGGTTTAAAAAAAAAGGCTGCTAGCCTTCCAAACCAAATTTGGCAGACTTCTAACCTTGATGCCAGATAATGATATACCAGGCAGGGTGCCGTACATTATAGAGATTATTGTTAAATCACGATAATTCAAAGGTTAGCCGTTCTACACTATGTCAGAAATAAAAATCTGTTGCCAGATGAAAAAAAAAATTAGGCTGCTAGCCTTCCAAACCAAATTTGGCAGACTTCTAACCTTGATGCCAGATAACGACATAGCAGGCAGGGTGCCGTACATTGTAGAGATTATTGTTACATCACGATAATTCAAAGGTTAGCCGTTCTACACTATGTCAGAAATTAAAATCTGTTGCCAGATTTTAAAAAAGAAGGCTGCTAGCCTTCCAAACCAAATTTGGCAGACTTACAACCTTGATGCCAGATAATGACATAGCAGGCAGGGTGCCGTACATCATAGAGATGATTGTAACACCACGATAATTCAAAGGTTAGCCGTTCTACACTATGTCAGAAATTAAAATCTGTTGCCAGATTAAAAAAAAGGCTGCTAGCCTTCCAAACCAAATTTGGCAGACTTCTAACCTTGATGCCAGATAATGACATACCAGGCAGGGTGCCGTACATCATAGAGATGATTGTAACACCACGATAATTCAAAGGTTAGCCGTTCTACACTATGTCAGAAATTAAAAACTGTTGCCAGATTTAAAAAAAAAAGGCTGCTAGCCTTCCAAACCAAATTTGGCAGACTTCTAACCTTGATGCCAGACAATGAGATACCAGGCAGGGTGCCGTACATTATAGAGATTATTGTTACATCACGATAATTCAAAGGTTAGCCGTTCTACACTATGTCAGAAATTAAAATCTGTTGCCAGATTAAAAAAAAGGCTGCTAGCCTTCCAAACCAAATTTGGCAGACTTCTAACCTTGATGCCAGATAATGACATACCAGGCAGGGTGCCGTACATCATAGAGATGATTGTAACACCACGATAATTCAAAGGTTAGCCGTTCTACACTATGTCAGAAATTAAAATCTGTTGCCAGATTTTAAAAAAAAAGGCTGCTAGCCTTCCAAACCAAATTGGGCAGACTTCTAACCTTGATGCCAGACAATGAGATACCAGGCAGGGTGCCGTACATTATAGAGATTATTGTTACATTGAAATATAGGAGTGTATTGAAAGATAGATGTCGGTAATCGAAGTCAGTTTATTGGTTATGTGTGTACTTATATACCTATCTTAATGCTAACACAGCACTACGTACATTATGTTGTAGTTCACTCTATCATCTAGCCTATTGCATGTACGACCATACTACACCTCCCCTTTAACTTCCTTCACCCTCGGGGTAGCGAAAGAAAAATAATTTCTCAACAAAGAAATTACTTTTCAAACCTAAATGGTATGATCGTACCTACATTACAATATTACGAAATCCTACTCTACCTAACTGCATTGCATAAAAGTAAAAATGTAAAAATGCTGACAAGTTTCCTAGTGTTAGATTGCTGTATGCTATGGACAAATACTTGAACAAAATAATGACCTAGATAATTGCTAATTACCTGTCTTGAAATTTAATTTTGAATGAAATAGGTACACTTTATTTTCCTATAAGATACACACACATATTTATAGCTGAAAAACATGTAA
The DNA here is from genome assembly GCA_963457715.1 of Argyresthia albistria. Taxonomy (NCBI): domain Eukaryota; kingdom Metazoa; phylum Arthropoda; class Insecta; order Lepidoptera; family Argyresthiidae; genus Argyresthia; species Argyresthia albistria. Next base: position 8,770,492 of record OY735273.1, read on the forward strand.
TTAAAGATCATTAATTTCCTGGATAATATCTGTTAAATCAATAAAATAAAATATAACAATTTATACATTTTTAATTTTGAAAACACATCATAAACTCAAATTCACCTATTAAAACGAATAAACACATCAAAATACCTTTTTAATTAGTATCTCCTATTCTCATGAAAAATAAAAGTAATTAATTTTATCCTAAACAAAAAAAAAACACAATTTATACATTTTAATTTTTGGAAACACACCTATAAACTGAAAAATAAACTATTGAAAAACGAAAACACATCAAAATATCTGAAATCAAAATTCCTTATACTTTTATACCTTTTAAATTCTTTATTTATTTCCACTAAATAAAACTATTATAATAATAATAATAACACAACACAAGACATGTACAGAGTGATCCTATATTCTATTTCCTCGGTTTATATATATTTTATTTACGAATTTCCACAAATTAATTTTACACTGAATTATATTCCTGTTCTACGTAAGTAACTATTACATTTCACAAAGTAATTAACCTGCATTTCTATTTACTCATTAATTTATTTACTTGAAAAGAAAAATTATTACCTACCAAGTGTCACGTAAATTTTTAAATCAATCGAAAAAATTAATAATATATGTATATTAAAATGTGAATGCAATTTACTTGAAATCTTCCTATCGTGGTATCGGTACATTTTCCACATTCATACACATTTTCCAAACACACATTTACACTTTTGGTTTTTAACCCATTTTGAGCACCCTGTAGCTCTCAGTCATCACTCTGATTACTGCCATTATGAACTCTGGGAAGTGAGATCTATCGTAACATTTGGGTGATGAATCCACTTGTTAGTCAAAACTCCTTAACCTTTAATGTCCTCGATCATTCATCATTCTACTCTTTTACACTTTTTCTACTAATGCCTTACTACTTCTAATAATTAAGTCTTTCACCGAGGGCACGACAGTCCAAACACTATGAGCAAGAACATAATTCTCCTAGGGCTGTAACTTTACACCCTTTATCTACATACATTATACATCTCGTGGGCATGGTCACCCACACATTGGCATATCAGGCCACCTATTTTGTGCACCTGTATAATAGAGAATAGAGCCGCTACAATTTAAGGCAATGGCCTCCAATCTGTCTGTATGACTAGAAGGAATAGCTCCCTATCTCATATTTCTATTCCTACTATGTACCGATCCATAAACTTTTCTAATTCGAAACACAAAAAAAATATCATTTACTTATTAATTCATTTACTCTAAATCTCTCTATTCAATTGTCATTAGGTCGTCGGTATTTTCCACTTGACCTAGAAATTTTTCTGCAGTCATTCAACTCGGAATGCATTGTATTAGCAATACCTAACTCGTATGCTATTTTTAACTTTACTTTGAATTTAAATTATTATGAATTTACCAATTATTTACTCATTGACTGTGACACTAGGTATTACAAAATATGTATGATAAACTATGATTAAAAAAAATTGATCTACGTTCCTAATTCTGCCTGAAACAATTAATTAATTTAACTCACAATAACAACATTTCGTCGAAGTAGGTCGCTCGTTGCTAGTCATCGACACGTGGATGGTGATGACGACAGCTGGGAGGACGTGACGCACGTTGATACTGGATATTGCACGAAGATACACGTAGTTGTCATCTTCTTGAGCTGGACCGGGATAACCCTGGATACCTCTTGATCGAGTCGGGATACCCTGACTCCTGGTCCGGTCGCAGTAAATCTTCAAACGAGACGGGAAACCCCTGAACTCCCCGTCCAGTCGCAGTAAAACTTCATAAAAATCGGGATTCACTCGTACATGTTCATTTTCTTCTATTACGTCGTCTTGTTGTGTTGAACGACGGCGATGTTGACGTCGTTGTTGTGATGCACCGTGTAACATGGGCAATCACCGTTGAAGCGCGTGGTCGTTGTGGTGGTCTTCATGGTCTCCTCTTGGTTTTTTCTTTAAAATCTTCTTACTGCCATTCGGCACAGCACTACCTCGCGAGAAGTAGGCTGGCCTGGCAAGGTCTTCTTCGGAGTAGTCAGTAGATTCTTGTGGCTCAAGGCAAGGTCGCCATGAAATATAGGAGTGTATTGAAAGATAGATGTCGGTAATCGAAGTCAGTTTATTGGTTATGTGTGTACTTATATACCTATCTTAATGCTAACACAGCACTACGTACATTATGTTGTAGTTCACTCTATCATCTAGCCTATTGCATGTACGACCATACTACAACATCACGATAATTCAAAGGTTAGCCGTTCTACACTATGTCAGAAATTAAAATCTGTTGCCAGATTTAAAAAAAAGGCTGCTAGCTTTCCAAACCAAATTTGGCAGACTTACAACCTTGATGCCAGATAATGACATAGCAGGCAGGGTGCCGTACATCATAGAGATGATTGTCACACCACGATAATTCAAAGGTTAGCCGTTCTACCCTATGTCAGAAATTAAAATCTGTTGCCAGATGAAAAAAAAATTAGGCTGCTAGCCTTCCACACCAGATTTTGCTGACTTTTAACCTTGATGCCAGATAACGACATAGCAGGCAGGGTGCCGTACATCATAGAGATGATTGTAACACCACGATAATTCAAAGGTTAGCCGTTCTACACTGTGTCAGAAATTAAAATCTGTTGCCAGATTTAAAAAAAAAGGCTGCTAGCCTTCCAAACCAAATTTGGCAGACTTCTAACCTTGATGCCAGACAATGACATACCAGGCAGGGTGCCGTACATTATAGAGATTATTGTTACATCACGATAATTCAAAGGTTAGCCGTTCTACACTATGTCAGAAATTAAAATCTGTTGCCAGATTAAAAAAAAGGCTGCTAGCCTTCCAAACCAAATTTGGCAGACTTCCAACCTTGATGCCAGATAATGACATACCAGGCAGGGTGCCGTACATCATAGAGATGATTGTTACACCACGATAATTCAAAGGTTAGCCGTTCTACACTATGTCAGAAATTAAAATCTGTTGCCAGATTTAAAAAAAAAGGCTGCTAGCCTTCCAAACCAAATTTGGCAGACTTCTAACCTTGATGCCAGATAACGACATACCAGGCAGGGTGCCGTACATCATAAAGATGATTGTAACACCACGATAATTCAAAGGTTAGCCGTTCTACACTATGTCAGAAATTAAAATCTGTTGCCAGGTTTAAAAAAAAGGCTGCTAGCCTTCCAAACCAAATTTGGCAGACTTCTAACCTTGATGCCAGATAATGATATACCAGGCAGGGTGCCGTACATTATAAAGATTATTGTTACATCACAATAATTCAAAGGGTAGCCGTTCTACACTATGTCAGAAATAAAAATCTGTTGCCAGATGAAAAAAAAAATTAGGCTGCTAGCCTTCCAAACCAAATTTGGCAGACTTCTAACCTTGATGCCAGATAACGACATAGCAGGCAGGGTGCCGTACATTTTAGAGATTATTGTAACACCACGATAATTCAAAGGATAGCCGTTCTACACTATGTCAGAAATTAAAATCTGTTGCCAGATGAAAAAAAAATTAGGCTGCTAGCCTTCCTCACCAGATTTTGCTGACTTTTAACCTTGATGACAGATAACGACATAGCAGGCAGGGTGCCGTACATCATAGAGATGATTGTAACACCACGATAATTCAAAGATTAGCCGTTCTACACTATGTCAGAAATTAAAATCTGTTGCACGATTAAAAAAAAAAGGCTGCTAGCCTTCCAAACCAAATTTGGAAGACTTCCAACCTTGATGCCAGATAATGACATACCAGGCAGGGTGCCGTACATCATAGAGATGATTTTAACACCACGATAATTCAAAGGTTAGCCGTTCTACACTATGTCAGAAATTAAAATCTGTTGCCAGATTTAAAAAAAAAGGCTGCTAGCCTTCCAAACCAAATTTGGCAGACTTCTAACCTTGATGTCAGATAACGACTTATAAGGCAGGGTGCCGTACATCATAGAGATGATTGTAACACCACGATAATTCAAAGGTTAGCCGTTCTACACTATGTCAGAAATTAAAATCTGTTGCCAGATTTAAAAAAAAGGCTGCTAGCATTCCAAACCAAATTTGGCAGACTTCTAACCTTGATGCCAGATAATGACATACCAGGCAGGGTGCCGTACATCATAGAGATGATTTTAACACCACGATAATTCAAAGGTTAGCCGTTCTACACTATGTAAGAAATTAAAATCTGTTGCCAGATTTAAAAAAAAAAAGGCTGCTAGCCTTCCAAACCAAATTTGGCAGACTTCTAACCTTGATGCCAGATAATGACATACCAGGCTGGGTGCCGTACATCATAGAGATGATTGTAACACCACGATAATTCAAAGGTTAGCCGATCTACACTATGTCAGAAATTAAAATCTGTTGCCAGATTTAAAAAAAAAGGCTGCTAGCCTTCCAAACCAAATTTGGCAGACTTCTAACCTTGATGCCAGATAATGACATACCAGGCTGGGTGCCGTACATCATAGAGATGATTGTAACACCACGATAATTCAAATGTTAGCCGTTCTACACTATGTCAGAAATTAAAATCTGTTGCCAGATTTAAAAAAAAAGGCTGCTAGCCTTCAAAACCAAATTTGGCAGACTTCTAACCTTGACGCCAGATAATGACATACCAGGCTGGGTGCCGTACATCATAGAGATGATTGTAACACCACGATAATTCAAAGGTTAGCCGTTCTACACTATGTCAGAAATTAAAATCTGTTGCCAGATTTAAAAAAAAAGGCTGCTAGCTTTCCAAACCAAATTTGGCAGACTTCTAACCTTGATGCCAGATAATGACATACCAGGCAGGGTGCCGTACATCATAGAGATTATTGTAACAACACGATAATTCAAAGAATAGCCGTTCTACACTATGACAGAAATTAAAATCTGTTGCCAGATGAAAAAAAAATTAGGCTGCTAGCCTTCCACACCAGATTTTGCAGACTTTTAACATTGATGCCAGATAACGACATAGCAGGCAGGGTGCCGTACATCATAGAGATGATTGTAACACCACAATAATTCAAAGTTTAGCCGTTCTACACTATGTCAGAAATTAAAATCTGTTGCCAGATTTTAAAAAAAAGGCTGCTAGCCTTCCAAACCAAATTTGGCAGACTTCTAACCTTGATGCCAGATAACGACTTATAAGGCAGGGTGCCGTACATCATAGAAATGATTGTAACACCACGATAATTCAAAGGTTAGCCGTTCTACACTATGTCAGAAATTAAAATCTGTTGCCAGGTTTAAAAAAAAGGCTGCTAGCCTTCCAAACCAAATTTGGCAGACTTCTAACCTTGATGCCAGATAATGATATACCAGGCAGGGTGCCGTACATTATAGAGATTTTTGTTAAATCACGATAATTCAAAGGTTAGCCGTTCTACACTATGTCAGAAATAAAAATCTGTTGCCAGATGAAAAAAAAAATTAGGCTGCTAGCCTTCCACACCAGATTTTGTTGACTTTCAACCTTGATGCCAGATAACGACATAGCAGGCAGGGTGCCGTACATCATAGAGAAGATTGTAACACAACGATAATTCAAAGAATAGCCGTTCTACACTATGTAATAAATTAAAATCTGTTGCCAGATTAAAAAAAAGGCTGCTAGCCTTCCAAACCTAATTTGGCAGACTTCTAACCTTGATGCCAGACAATGACATACCAGGCAGGGTGCCGTACATCATAGAGATGATTGTAACACCACGATAATACAAAGGTTAGCCGTTCTACACTATGTCAGAAATTAAAATCTGTTGCCAGATTAAAAAAAAAAGGCTGCTAGCCTTCCAAACCAAATTTGGCAGACTTTTAACCTTGATGCCAGATAATGATATACTAGGCAGGGTGCCGTACATTATAGAGATTATTGTTACATCACGATAATTCAAAGGTTAGTCGTTCTACACTATGTTAGAAATTAAAATCTGTTGCCAGATGAAAAAAAAATTAGGCTGCTAGCCTTCCAAACCAAATTTGGCAGACTTTTAACCTTGATGCCAGATAACGACATAGCAGGCAGGGTGCCGTACATTATAGAGATTATTGTTACATCACGATAATTCAAAGGTTAGCCGTTCTACACTATGTCAGAAATTAAAATCTGTTGCCAGTTTTGTTGCTGATTGGTTTATATATTTTTGTTCTTGTTTTTATATTTTTATTTATTGTTTTTAGGGTTCCGTACCCGAAGGGTGCCAAACGGGACCCTATTACTGAGACTTCGCTGTCCGTCTGTCCGTCCGTCCGTCTGTCACCAGGCTATATCTCATGAACCGTGGTAGCTAGACAGTTGAAATTTTCACAGATGATGTATTTCTGTTGCCGCTATAACAACAAATACTAAAAATCAAAAGAAATTTAATATTAAGGGGGGCTCCAATACAACAAACGTGATTTTTTTTGTTCATTTTTGCTCGATATTGATAATGCAAGCAGGTAGACGCTGAAAATGTTCACAATATATTGAGTATATTATTTACTTAAAAAATAAATAATTAAATTAAAATTAAATTAATATTTAGGGGGGGCTCCCATACATTTTTTTTGCGGTTTTTTATAGATAATGGCACGGAACCCTTCGTGCGCGAGTCCGACTCGCACTTGGCCGGTTATTTGTTTTTTTTTTGTTTTTTTTTATATCCTAATTTCCTATGTTTTGTATCTATATTTAGATTTGATAAGTCACAGATAAGTTTATTTTTATATTTAAACAGTCCTATTGTTTTTGATTGGTTTCTTATGTATTAACATCTATATTTTTAATTGTTGTAATCACAGTTTGCGTTTTTAGACACCCTGATTCATTTCTTATAGATAAACACTTACTTATTTTTTTTATAAATTTCTTCTTTCTTATTTTAAAGTTGTTGAGTTAAATTTAATTTAATTTACTATTAAACGCTTCCATACGACAAGAAGTAGAAGAAGAAGCTGTTTTTTTGTTGATACGCAGATTTGTTTTTCTATATTTATTTACTTTTTTTTTGTTTTTGATTGGTTTCTTATCCATTTATATATAAATTCGAATTAAACGACATCACAGATTAGTTTCATTATTATATTTACACCTATTGTTTATGATTGGTTTATTTTGTATTTACATCTATATTTATATTTGGAGAAATCACAGTTTTCTTTTTTAGAAACACTGATTTGTTTCTTTACAGATTTACACATTTTTTGTTGCTGATTGGTTTATATATTTTTGTTCTTGTTTTTATATTTTTTATATTATTGTTTTTTGTTTTTTTGTTTTTTTGTTTTTTTTTTAATATCCTAATTTCCTATGTTTTGTATCTATATTTAGATTTGATAAGTCACAGATAAGTTTATTTTTATATTTAAACAGTCCTATTGTTTTTGATTGGTTTCTTATGTATTAACATCTATATTTTTAATTGTTGTAATCACAGTTTGCGTTTTTAGACACCCTGATTCATTTCTTATAGATAAACACTTACTTATTTTTTTTATAAATTTCTTCTTTCTTATTTTAAAGTTGTTGAGTTAAATTTAATTTAATTTACTATTAAACGCTTCCATACGACAAGAAGTAGAAGAAGAAGCTGTTTTTTTGTTGATACGCAGATTTGTTTTTCTATATTTATTTACACTTTTTTTGTTTTTGATTGGTTTCTTATCCATTTATATATAAATTCGAATTAAACGAAATCACAGATTAGTTTCATTATTATATTTACACCTATTGTTTATGATTGGTTTATTTTGTATTTACATCTATATTTATATTTGGAGAAATCACAGTTTTCTTTTTTAGAAACACTGATTTGTTTCTTTACAGATTTACACATTTTTTTGTTGCTGATTGGTTTATATATTTTTGTTCTTGTTTTTAAATTTTTATATTATTGTTTTTTGTTTTTTTTTGTTTTTTGTTTTTTTTTTATATATCCTAATTTCCTATGTTTTGTATCTATATTTAGATTTGATAAGTCACAGATAAGTTTATTTTTATATTTAAACAGTCCTATTGTTTTTGATTGGTTTCTTATGTATTAACATGTATATTTTTAATTGTTGTAATCACAGTTTGCGTTTTTAGAAACACTGATTCATTTCTTATAGATAAACACTTACTTATTTTTTTATAAGTTTCTTCTTTCTTATTTTAAAGTTGTTGAGTTAAATTTAATTTAATTTACAATTAAACGCTTCCATACGACAAGAAGAAGAAGAAGAAGCTGTTTTTTTGTTGATACGCAGATTTGTTTTTCTATATTTATTTACACTTTTTTTGTTTTTGATTGGTTTCTTATCCATATATAAATCCGAATTAAACGAAATCACAGATTAGTTTCATTATTATATTTACACCTATTGTTTATGATTGGTTTATTTTGTATTTACATCTATATTTATATTTGGAGAAATCACAGTTTTCTTTTTTAGAAACACTGATTTGTTTCTTTACAGATTTACACATTTTTTTGTTGCTGATTGGTTTATATATTTTTGTTCTTGTTTTTATATTTTTTATATTATTGTTTTTTGTTTTTTTTTGTTTTTTTGTTTTTTTTTTTTATATCCTAATTTCCTATGTTTTGTATCTATATTTAGATTTGATAAGTCACAGATAAGTTTATTTTTATATTTAAACAGTCCTATTGTTTTTGATTGGTTTCTTTGTATTAACATTTATATTTTTAATTGTTGTAATCACAGTTTGCGTTTTTAGAAACACTGATTCATTTCTTATAGATAAACACTTACTTATTTTATTATAAGTTTCTTCTTTCTTATTTTAAAGTTGTTGAGTTAAATTTAATTTAATTTACAATTAAACGCTTCCATACGACAAGAAGTAGAAGAAGAAGCTGTTTTTTTGTTGATACGCAGATTTGTTTTTCTATATTTATTTACACTTTTTTTTGTTTTTGATTGGTTTCTTATCCATTTATATATAAATTCGAATTAAACGAAATCACAGATTAGTTTCATTATTATATTTACACCTGTTGTTTATGATTGGTTTATTTTGTATTTACATCTATATTTATATTTGCAGAATCACAGTTTTCTTTTTTAGAAACACTGATTTGTTTCTTTACAGATTTACACATTTTTTTGTTGCTGATTAGTTTATATATTTTTGTTCTTGTTTTTATATTTTTTATATTATTGTTTTTTGTTTTTTTTTGTTTTTTTGGTTTTTTTTATATCCTAATTTCCTATGTTTTGTATCTATATTTAGATTTGATAAGTCACAGATAAGTTTATTTTTATATTTAAACAGTCCTATTGTTTTTGATTGTTTTTTTTTTTATGTATTAACATGTATATTTTTAATTGTTGTAATCACAGTTTGCGTTTTTAGAAACACTGATTCATTTCTTATAGATAAACACTTACTTATTTTTCTATAAGTTTCTTCTTTCTTATTTTAAAGTTGTTGAGTTAAATTTAATTTAATATACAATTAAACGCTTCCACACGACAAGAAGAAGAAGAAGAAGCTGTTTTTTTGTTGATACGCAGATTTGTTTTTCTATATTTATTTACACTTTTTTTGTTTTTGATTGGTTTCTTATCCATTTATATATAAATTCGAATTAAACGAAATCACAGATTAGTTTCATTATTATATTTACACCTATTGTTTATGATTGGTTCATTTTGTATTTACATCTATATTTATAATTGGTGAAATCACAGTTTGCTTTTTTAGAAACACTGATTCGTTTATTTATAGATTTACACATTATTTTGCTGATTGGTTTTTTATCTATATATAAATTGGTGGAATCAAAGTCTTCCTTTTTTTCCCTTTTTATGAAAAATATATTAGTTTTTTTTTTTGTTTTTGATTGGTTTCTTATGTGTTTTTACATCTATATTTAAAATTTGTTTATGATGTTTGCTTGTTATTATAAAAAAATGGTATTTTTTTATTATTGGTTACATTTATTTATTTTTTCAGTTTGCTTTCCTATGTTTTATATCTATATTTACATTTGATGAAATTCCAGACAAGTTTCTTTGTTTATTTACACGATCTTATTGTTAAAAATTACATTATTCATTTGTTAACGTTGTGTGCATAACAAAGTTCACAAATGAATTCTGTATTTTCATCCCGAGATCCATATCTCAAACATTTGTTGTCAACATATCTCTGACAGTTTAAACAACGCTGACATTGAGCATCTTTGACTTCAACTCCACAATACAAGCACATGTTTGTCATGTCGTCACTATTTTCTAGTAAGACGACTTGAAGCTCGTGCCTGTATTGGTTCCAGTCCTTCATCAGCAATAAACTTTTATGTGTCACAATTTGATTAAACAAATGGACCAAAATCGGTCCACAGTTATGACCGTCTTCTTGTATATAGTGTTTGGGAATCACTACATTGCATGGGTTTAATGTTATACTAAATCCCTTTATCTTTAGTAGTTGATTTATCTTTTTCAAATAATCTTTTAGGTAGGTTGCCTCATTACCTAAAGGATCAATTAAAGTCATAACATTTTCCTGGATAGACAGTATCACCATCGTATAGTGGCTATTTTGGCAAAGTGGAAAAACAGTGGGATTATAGAAATCAATTTTTATGCCATCAAAAAAACTTTTTTCTGCCATTTTATCTCCAAATATGATACAGGATTGATTTGTGGTGACCAAATTATGACTTTTGTTGTTATAGATGAGGAACAAGTGATCTATAACAAAATTAGATACATATTTTGGTGGATCCAGTGTCAGAAAATCATCTACATCTAAACTTTCTGGACAGTGAGTGACTTCCTTCATTTTTGACACTGTATACATCCTTCCAATGCTTATATAATACTTGGTGTCCTTCAGTAAGCCATTTGAAAATTGGTTGAGCATTCCATTATCAACCGGATTTGTTAAGTCAGTTAGCTCTACCATATCTATTTCGAGGCACTTGTCACATGAGAATGGGCCCACGAAGTCATTATGCGTTTCATCAGCAACGCACGTTTGATGGACCCAAGTTTTGCAATTATCACATTGAACCCAATTAGTAACGGGTTCAATTTGACTTGTGCCTTGGTGACAATGATTGCATTTCATTTCTGACGGACTTGGACTTGTCTGGTCTGTTCTTATGTTTCTTAGATGTCGGCCATCAAAATGACTAAATTTAGTTGTTTTTTGTTTCTGCCACGATTCTACAGGCTCTTTATCGGGTTTACTTTTTGTCAATTTTGATTTTGGGATCTTGCATAATATTTCTTTTGTTAGGGCCAAGCATTCTGCCCTTAATTTTCTTATTAGGTGAGTAGCCTTTAGGTTTTTTTGGCCCTCTAGGGTAAGTTTTTTTAATTGTCCAAAATAATTTTCAACTGCCGCATTGCTACATCTTTTTTCTTTTAGAGCATTGCACCACATGGGCAAAAACGGTAAATATTTTGTCAAGATTGTGGTGTATAACTTTGGATCATACAGTGGATTCGCGACACCCTCCTCTTCAACGACTTCATCACTCACATCGGTTAATGATTTAAAATAAATGTAAAATTTATTTTTCTGATATAATGCCGGGGAAATCTTTTCGTGCGGTAAAACTGATGGGATCTCGGTTGGATTTTTTAAAACTTGTGTCTGAGATGAATTTAGTATTGTTTTGGTTTTAGTTGTGTGTGATTTTGATGTTAAAAGAGCGTGAGCATTCATGACGTGGCCTGCTATTTCTTTTAAATCTTTCATTAGAAATATCTTTGCCAGGTAGTCTTTTATAAACGGCTTATTTGTCACATCACTTTGATCTATATCTTTGCACAAACATTTCATTAAATGAGCAACGCACAAGTAGATCGGTGTGATGCCATTATTTTCTATAGCTTCAAGGATTGGAGTTTCAGAAACCATTGCCTCGTAACAGTTATTTAGATAGTCAATCAATTCACAATTATTAAATGACATACAAGTAGCATTTATAATAGCGAGGCTAAAATCAGTTACTACTCCAGAAAATGCCGGCCAACATCCATGACTTCTGCAGTAATATTTAAAATCCACCAACAATTTGTGTATTGTGTTTGTATCGTGTTGTGATGATATCATCGCGAAAACAGGATAAAGCCTATGATTTTGCTGGGTCGTTATAACACCTGTGTAGAATAGAAGTCTTTTAATATTTAGCGTACATTCTGGTGGGCATGTTGGTTTTCGCATGATGCTGCCAGTAGCGTCAATATGAACAAGAGGCCTATTTTCATTTTTTAACACCGATATTTGTTCTGAGGAAAACATTTTTACATTTATTGGAAATGATACTTCCCTAACAAAATTTTGGTGGTCTTGCTGGTAGAGCAATAGATCAGAAATATCATTTTTTGCTCGATCGTTATGAGCAAGAGCCTCTGATCTTATTTTTCTCAGTGTCGAATCTGATTTTACTTCATCTAAGTTTTTGGTTTTTTCCACATGATTGTTATCGATTTTCATCAGAGAATCCTTTTTAAAGGCAAATGGTCTCGTTTTTAACAGGTTTGCCTTTATAACGGATCGCTCTGTACTTCTTACTTGTCTGGTCAATAAAGTTTTGTGGCAATAATTCAAGCCTTGGCTATATACCTGAACTTGCCTATTTCTTAGGTAGATTTTAAATTTTTTGCAGTCCTGATGCTGACATTTGGCTATAACAACTATTTTTCCATCTTTTAAATATTTGGTGTATTTAAATATCATGTTGCATGAATTATTAACGTTTTTGTTGACTTGTTGGCGCAATATGACAGGGTAATACTTTTTTACCAATTTATTGTCATTGACCATGATAACCCAAAGCTTTTCGTCTATTTCAAAGGATCCTTCTAACACATTACATCGATTTGATTTATTTATTGACGAAACGTTTTGAGATCCCAGAGGTAATATTTTTGATTTATCAGCACCCGATAAATTCAATATTACCTTCGGTACTCGTTCAGCCTCCAGGGACACCTCATTAGAATTTGGGGCCTCACAAAAATCTGAAATATAGGAAGGTGTTGAATGATAGATGTCGGTAATCGAAAGTCAGTTTATTGGACATGTGTGTACTTATATACCTATCTTAATGCTAACACAGCACTACGTACATTATGTTGTAGTTCACTCTAACATCTAGCCTATTGCATGTACGACCATACTACACCTCCCCTTTAACTTCCTTCACCCTCGGGGTAGCGAAAGAAAAATAATTTCTCAACAAAGAAATTATTTTTCAAACCTAAATGGTATGATCGTACCTACATTACAATATTACGAAATCCTACTCTACCTAACTGCATTGCATAAAAGTGCAAGGCAGAGCTATTGTAAAAATGCTGACAAGTTTCCTAGTGTTAGATTGCTGTATGCTATTTGACAATTTCTTGAATAAAATAATGACCTAGATAATTGCTAGTTACCTGTCTTGAAATTAAATTTTGAATGAAATAGGTACACTTTATTTTCCTATAAGATACACACACATATTAATAGCTGAAAAACATGTAATTAAACATCAATAATTTCCTGGATAATATCTGTTAAATCAATAAAATAAAATATAACAAATTTATACATTTTTAATTTTGAAAACACATTATAAACTCAAATTCACCTATTAAAACGAATAAACACATCAAAATACTTTTTAATTATTATCTCCTATTCTCATGAAAAAGAAAAGTAATTCATTTTATCCTAAACAAAAAAAAACACAATTTATACATTTTAATTTTGTAAAAATCCTATAAATCGAAACACTTTATATACTGAAAAAGAAAAAACGAACATCTAAATATCTGAAACCAAAATATTTTATCGTAATATACCTACTACTATTTTAAATTCTTTATTCTTTCAAACTATTACATTTGTATTCTAAAATCTTGACATAACATCGAAACAACATACATAAGATAACACAACACAACATAACATAACATGTACAGAGTGATCCTATAATTCATTTCCTAAACTTTAATAATATTTATTAATTTACACAAAAATTACTTTTAACTGAATATTTCCCTGTTTTAAAGTAATTATTACATTTCACATTTCATTTTACACCTGAATTTAATTACTTGAGAAAAAAGAATTGTTGTTAGTTACCTAGTGTCACTTTTAATTTTAAAATCTGCATCAAAAAAATAAATTATTAAAATATTAATTTATAGTCAATATAATCTAACTGAAACTTCATATCGTGGTATCGGTACATTTTTACACATTCAAAAACATTTTCCAAACACACATTTACACTTTTGGTATTTAACCCATAATGAGCATCCTGGTAGCTAGCTCTCAGTTCATTACTCTGATTACTAACACTATATACTCTGGGAAGTAAGGCACGACAGTCCAAACACTATGAGCAAGAACATAATTCTCCTAGGGCTGTAACTTTACACCCTTTATCTACATACATTATACATCTCGTGGGCATGGTCACCCACACATTGGCATATCAGGCCACCTATTTTGTGCACCTGTACAATAGAGAATAGAGCCGCTACAATTTAAGGCAATGGCCTCCAATCTGTCTGTATGACTAGAAGGAATAGTTCCCTATCTCATATTTCTATATCCTACTATGTACCGATCCATAAACTTTTCTAATTCGAAACACAAAAAAAAATATCATTTACTTATTAATTCATTTACTCTAAATCTCTCTATTCAATTGTCATTAGGTCGTCGGTATTTTCCACTTGACCTAGAAATTTTTCTGCAGTCATTCAACTCGGAATGCATTGTATTAGCAATACCTAACTCGTATGCTATTTTTAACTTTACTTTGAATTTAAATTATTATGAATTTACCAATTATTTACTCATTGACTGTGACACTAGGTATTACAAAATATGTATGATAAACTATGATTAAAAAAAATTATCTACGTTCCTAATTCTGCCTGAAATTATTAATTAATTTAACTCACAGTACAACATTTCGTCGAAGTAGGTCGCTCGTTGCTTGTCATCGTCGCGTGGATGGTGATGACGACAGCTGGGCGGACGTGACGCACGATGATACTGGATATTGCACGAAGATGCACGTGGTTGTCATCTTCTTGAGCTGGACCGGGATAACCCTGGATACCTCTTGATCGAGTCGGGACACCCTGACTCCTCGTCCGGTCGCAGTAAATCTTCAAACGAGACGGGAAACCCCTGAACTCCCCGTCCGGTCGCAGTAAAACTTCATAAAAATCGGGATTCACTCGTACATGTTTATTTTCTTCTATCACGTCGTCGTCTTGTTGTGTTGAACGACGGCGATGTTGACGTCGTCGTTGTGATGCACGTGTGACACTGTGCAATCACCGTTGAAGCGCGTGATCGTTGTGGTGGTCTGCATGATCTCCTCTTGGTTTCTTCTTTGAAATCTTCTTACTGCCATTCGGCACAGCACTACCTGGCGAGAAGTAGGCTGGCCTGGCAAGGTCTTCTTCGGAGTAGTCAGTAGATTCTTGTGGCTCAAGGCAAGGTCGCCATGAAATATAGGAAGGTGTTGAATGATAGATGTCGGTAATCGAAAGTCAGTTTATTGGACATGTGTGTACTTATATACCTATCTTAATGCTAACACAGCACTACGTACATTATGTTGTAGTTCACTCTAACATCTAGCCTATTGCATGTACGACCATACTACAAATCATCGCTGCTCGTATCCTGTTGTCTTAATCCAAGAATATCTGGCAAAGTTTTAGACATATCACAGCCTGACATAAATAATTCTTGCGATGTTTGTCTGGCCTCTGGGGTCACCTCATTGAAATGAACGTCGTGCTCCATAATGTGATCATTCAATATATTAGACGTGATGATCTGACTGTGAGTCTGTTCGTGGAGTAGTTTTGACTTAAGGCCGACTTCATTCAAAATTGTTTTCCACAAAGTGTAAATCCGTTTACGGTTCGATACATTATTTTTGCAGGCCAAAGCCGTACAAAATATTTTGAAGACATTTGAGCATAGTCTATACGATTCAGGTAGTTGAAATGTTAAGCAAGTTTCTACAATATCTTTTACTTTCCTTTTCGTTATTTGATATCTTTCCTTCATTTTGACTAGGTGCCTTTTATTGACCAACTGTGCAACTGATAAATAAACAAAAAAATTGACAAAACATTCAGCAAGTTATGTTATGTGTGCAATATTTATACCTAATTGGTTATTGACAAATAATAACAAAATTAAATTTGGGCATTATAAATCAATATATCAACGACCTAACCAAGACAACAGGGCCGGGAGCCGCGTATGGCTTAGCGGTGGCTAATAGTGGGGCACGACGAAATTATTTTGCTTGTAGCGCGTGCGGCGCTTCTCGGCACACCGCCCCGACAAGTCAAAACAAATTTTCTTGCGCCCCGCTATTAGCCGCTGCCGTACGCGACTCGCCACCCAGTTTCTGGCAAAATTTAATTATCTCAGCGAGCGGACCGGGTCGGGGCGAGTCAGTCAAGCAAGCAAGTCCTTAAATAATCGACAAGTCCTAGGGCGAGTGACTCGACTACTAACTATTGCGCTCCTCTTCCTAAACAGTCATAAATCTTTGATACTCGCATATAATCGAAGTCGCGCGCACAGTAAGTAGGTATAAGTCGTAAAAGTAATATGACTTGCGCGCCATTTCCTTCCCTACCCTACCTCGGAGGTAGTAGGTACCTCCCGTCGTCCGTCGTCGTGTCGGTTCGGTAGAAGCAGACCTTATTACTGTTATAAATTTAATAACTCTGTATTGTGAGTATTGTGACAAACTAATCTAACATCATGAATAAAGTTATTGCATTGTTGCTTGAAAAAGATGAACTGTAATAAAATAACATGAATGAGATGTTTTATTTCTGACGTTATTTATAGTGCGACATAAAAGAGTAGAAAATAAATAATGGCAACATAAGTGACATATTAGAGCACTATTACGTGTTTTGATAGACAATCCAAATATGACATTAAAGAAAACACGCAGTAGTCTTTTAAGTCGCACTATAAAGCGCTACAAAACTAAAATAATAATGTAAAGTAAAGTAAAAGTATTTATTCAAGGAAAATGGTAGGTACACTTAAAAATGGTGGTTGACTGCTGCCATAACTAGGATAATAATATAACCTGTATTTATGGCTCGCAGGCCCGTACCTCGTCCGAGGCGTTTGTGGTAAGATTTGGATATTGAGACGGTTCTAACAAGAATAATACAAGTACTTGAGAAAAACAAATAAAAATAAAATAATAATAAAAGGCTAGTTACAATTCAGAAATGCAGAGTGTATATTGTATAGTGTGTGTTTGGGGGTGTGTAAATAAGTGAGAGGGTGTGTGTGAGTGTGTGTGAGGGTGTGTGTGAGGGTGCGTATGTGTGTGTGAGTGTGTGTATCGAATGGAAGATAAACGCGCGTGTATGTGAGTGTTTGTGAGTGAGTGTGCGTGCGTCAATGAGAGTGTGTGATGCGAGTGAAATTATACGCAAATCATTGAGTTGACTTTGTTATAAGCATAATTTAATTAAACTTTTTTCAATTTAAAGATAAGAGGAGATTTTCAGTATCATCATATGTTAGGGTTTTGAGAAACTTAGTTACTTTTATTTTGCATTCGTAAGATGTTAGGTGGAAGAAGGAAAAAAGTTTGTTTAGTTTGTTGTACAGATAATAGGCCTAGGAAAATATTGTGTTGTTATAGCTGCAAAACGTAGCGCTAAGACAAGCAAGAGGATAATAATGTCAAGTTCTGGGTAGGTACATGAACGTCCAGCAACCTACCCATGATGAGTGTGTATCATGGGTAGGTTTGTTTGCTTTAGTTATCGTTGTGAGGTACCCAAAGACAGCATGCTTAGTAGACATATGTCATCTGCTACACCTATAACTTAAATATTTCAATTAAGATTATTAAGACTAATCACCCAAAGATAAATAATACTACGTATTGGAGGTACCTACTAAACCTTAGTCCTATGTTCCACCTTAAAAACTACAACCTTGTGGTTGTGATTTTTAATGTGGAACATAGGACTAACTTTTTGTAGGTATTGAAAAAGTTTTGCTGAGATGCAGATTTTAATTTCTTACATAGTGTAGAACGGCTATTCTTTGAATTATCGATGTGTTACAATCTTCTCTATGATGTACGGCACCCTGCCTGCTATGTCGTTATCTGGCATCAAGGTTGAAAGTCAGCAAAATCTGGTGTGGAAGGCTAGCAGCCTAATTTTTTTTTCATCTGGCAACAGATTTTAATTTCTGACATAGTGTAGAACGGCTAACCTTTGAATTATCGTGATGTAATAATAATTTCTATAATGTACGGCACCCTGCCTGGTATATCATTATCTGGCATCAAGGTTAGAAGTCTGCCAAATTTGGTTTGGAAGGCTAGCAGCCTTTTTTTTAAATCTGGCAACAGATTTTAATTTATTACATAGTGTAGAACGGCTATTCTCTGAATTATCGAGGTGTTACAATCATCTCTATGATGTACGACACACTGCCTGGTATGTCATTGTCTGGCATCAAGGTTGAAAGTCTGCCAAATTTGGTTTGGAAGGCTAGCAGCCTTTTTTTTAAAATCTGGCAACAGATTTTAATTTCTGACGTAGTGTAGAACGGCTATTCTTTGAATTATCGTTGTGTAACAATCTTCTCTATGATGTACGGCACCCTGCCTGCTATGTCGTTATCTGGCATCAAGGTTGAAAGTCAGCAAAATCTGGTGTGGAAGGCTAGCAGCCTAATTTTTTTTTCATCTGGCAACAGATTTTAATTTCTGACATAGTGTAGAACGGCTATTCTCTGAATTATCGAGGTGTTACAATCATCTCTATGATGTACGACACACTGACTGGTATGTCATTGTCTGGCATCAAGGTTAGAAGTCTGCCAAATTAGGTTTGGAAGGCTAGCAGCCTAATATTTTTTTTCATCTAGCAACAGATTTTAATTTCTGACATAGTGTAGAACGGCTAACCTTTGAATTATCGTGATGTAACAATAATCTCTATAATGTACTGCACCCTGCCTGGTATATCATTATCTGGCATCAAGGTTAGAAGTCTGCCAAATTTGGTTTGGAAGGCTAGCAGCCTTTTTTTTTCATCTGGCAGCAGATTTTATGTTCTGACATAGTGTAGAACGGCTAACCTTTGAATTATCGTGGTGTTACAATCATCTCTATGATGTACGGCACCCTGCCTGGTATGTCATTATCTGGCATCAAGGTTAAGTCTGCCAAATTTGGTTTGGAAGGCTAGCAGCCTTTTTTTTAATCTGGCAACAGATTTTAATTTCTGACATAGTGTAGAACGGCTAAGCTTTGAATTATCGTGATGTAACAATAATCTCTATAATGTACGGCACCCTGCCTGGTATGTCATTGTCTGGCATCAGGGTAAGAAGTCTGCCAAATTTGGTTTGGAAGGCTAGCAGCTTTTTTTTTAAATCTGGCAACAGATTTTAATTTCTGACATAGTGTAGAACGGCTAACCTTTGAATTATCGTGGTGTTACAATCATCTCTATGATGCATGGCACCCTGCCTGGTATGTCATTATCTGGCATCAAGGTTAGAAGTCTGCCAAATTTGGTTTGGAAGGCTAGCAGCCTTTTTTTTTAAATCTGGCAACAGATTTTAATTTCTGACATAGTGTAGAACGGCTAACCTTTGAATGATCGTGGTGTTACAATCATCTCTATGATGTACGGCACCCTGCCTGCTATGTCCTTATCTGGCATCAAGGTTAAGAGTCAGCAAAATCTGGTGTGGAAAGCTAGCAGCCTAATTTTTTTTCATCTGGCAACAGATTTTAAATTCTGACATAGTGTAGAACGGCTAATCTTTGAATTATCGTGGTGTTACAATCATCTCTATGATGTACGGCACCCTGCCTGCTACGTCGTTACCTGGCATCAAGGTTAAAAGTCAGCAAAATCTGATGTGGAAGGCTAGCAGCCTAATTTTTTTTTCATCTGGCAACAGATTTTAGTTTCTGACATAGTGTAGAACGGCTAACCTTTGAATTATCGTGGTGTTACAATCATCTCTATGATGTACGGCACCCTGCCTGGTATGTCATTATCTGGCATCAAGGTTGGAAGTCTGCCAAATTTGGTTTGGAAGGCAGCAGCCTTTTTTTTTAAATCTGGCAACAGATTTTAATTTCTGACATAGTGTAGAACGGCTAACCTTTGAATTATCGTGGTGTTACAATCATCTCTATGATGTACGGCACCCTGCCTGGTATGTCATTATCTGGCATCAAGGTTGGAAGTCTGCCAAATTTGGTTTGGAAGGCTAGAAGCCTTTTTTTTTAAATCTGGCAACAGATTTTAATTTCTGACATAATGTAGAACGGCTAACCTTTGAATTATCGTGGTGTTACAATCATCCCTATGATGTACGGCACCCTGCCTGGTATGTCATTATCTGGCATCAAGGTTGGAAGTCTGCCAAATTTGGTTTGGAAGGCTAGCAGCCTTTTTTTTAAATCTGGCAACAGATTTTAATTTCTGACATAGTGTAGAACGGCTAACCTTTGAATTATCGTGATGTAACAATAATCTCTATAATGTACGGCACCCTGCCTGGTATGTCATTGTCTGGCATCAGGGTTAGAAGTCTGCCAAATTTGGTTTGGAAAGCTAGCAGCCTTTTTTTTTAAATCTGGCAACAGATTTTAATTTCTGACATAGTGTAGAACGGCTAACCTTTGAATTATCGTAAAGTTACAATCATCTCCATGATGTACGGCACCCTGCCTGGTATGTCATTATCTGGCATCAAGGTTAGAAGTCTGCCAAATTTGGTTTGGAAGGCTAGCAGCCTTTTTTTTAAATCTGGCAACAGATTTTAATTTCTGACATAGTGTAGAACGGCTAACCTTTGAATTATCGTGGTGTTACAATCATCTTTATGATGTACGGCACCCTGCCTGGTATGTCGTTATCTGGCATCAAGGTTAGAAGTCTGCCAAATTTGGTTTGGAAGGCTAGCAGCCTTTTTTTTTAAATCTGGCAACAGATTTTAATTTCTGACATAGTGTAGAACGGCTAACCTTTGAATTATCGTGGTGTAACAATCATCTCTATGATGTACGGCACCCTGCCTGGTATATCATTATCTGGCATCAAGGTTGGATGTCTGCCAAATTTGGTTTGGAAGGCTAGCAGCCTTTTTTTTAAAATCTGGCAACAGATTTTATTTTTCTGACATAGTGTAGAACGGCTAACCTTTGAATTATCGTGGTGTTACAATCATCTCTATGATGCACGGCACCCTGCCTGGTATGTCATTATCTGGCATCAAGGTTAGAAGTCTGCCAAATTTGGTTTGGAAGGCTAGCAGCCTTTTTTTTTAAATCTGGCAACAGATTTTAATTTCTGACATAGTTTAGAACGGCTAACCTTTGAATTATCGTGGTGTTACAATCATCTCTATGATGTACGGCACCCTGCCTGCTATGTCGTTATCTGGCATCAAGGTTAAAAGTCAGCAAAATCTGGTGTGGAAGGCTAGCAGCCTAATTTTTTTTTCATCTGGCAACAGATTTTAATTTCTGACATAGTGTAGAACGGCTAACCTTTGAATAATCGTGGTGTTACAATCATCTCTATGATGTACGGCATCCTGCCTGGTATGTCATTATCTGGCATCAAGGTTGGAAGTCTGCCAAATTTGGTTTGGAAGGCAGCAGCCTTTTTTTTTAAATCTGGCAACAGATTTTAATTTCTGACATAGTGTAGAACGGCTAACCTTTGAATTATCGTGGTGTTACAATCATCACTATGATGTACGGCACCCTGCCTGGTATGTCATTATCTGGCATCAAGGTTAGAAGTCTGCCAAATTTGGTTTGGAAGGCTAGCAGCCTTTTTTTTAAATCTGGCAACAGATTTTAATTTCTGACATAGTGTAGAACGGCTAACCTTTGAATTATCGTGGTGTTACAATCATCTTTATGATGTACGGCACCCTGCCTGGTATGTCGTTATCTGGCATCAAGGTTAGAAGTCTGCCAAATTTGGTTTGGAAGGCTAGCAGCCTTTTTTTTAAAATCTGGCAACAGGTTTTAATTTCTGACATAGTGTAGAACGGCTAACCTTTGAATTATCGTGGTGTTACAATCATCTCTATGATGTACGGCACCCTGCCTGCTATGTCGTTATCTGGCATCAAGGTTAAAAGTCAGCAAAATCTGGTGTGGAAGGCTAGCAGCCTAATTTTTTTTTCATCTGGCAACAGATTTTAATTTCTGACATAGTGTAGAACGGCTAACCTTTGAATTATCGTGGTGTTACAATCATCTCTATGATGTACGGCATCCTGCCTGGTATGTCATTATCTGGCATCAAGGTTAGAAGTCTGCCAAATTTGGTTTGGAAGGCAGCAGCCTTTTTTTTTAAATCTGGCAACAGATTTTAATTTCTGACATAGTGTAGAACGGCTAACCTTTGAATTATCGTGGTGTTACAATCATCTCTATGATGCACGGCACCCTGCCTGGTATGTCATTATCTGGCATCAAGGTTAGAAGTCTGCCAAATTTGGTTTGGAAGGCAGCAGCCTTTTTTTTTAAATCTGGCAACAGATTTTAATTTCTGACATAGTGTAGAACGGCTAACCTTTGAATTATCGTGGTGTTACAATCATCTCTATGATGTACGGCACCCTGCCTGCTAAGTCGTTATCTGGCATCAAGGTTAGAAGTCTGCCAAATTTGGTTTGGAAGGCTAGCAGCCTTTTTTTTTAAATCTGGCAACAGATTTTAATTTCTGACATAGTGTAGAACGGCTAACCTTTGAATAATCGTGGTGTTACAATCATCTCTATGATGTATGGCACCCTGCTTGCTATGTCGTTATCTGGCATCAAGGTTAAAAGTCAGCAAAATCTGGTGTGGAAGGCTAGCAGCCTAATTTTTTTTTCATCTGGCAACAGATTTTTATTTCTAACATAGTGTAGAACGGCTAACCTTTGAATTATCGTGGTGTTACAATCATCTCTATGATGTACGGCACCCTGCCTGCTATGTCGTTATCTGGCATCAACGTTAAAAGTCAGCAAAATCTGGTGTGGAAGGCTAGCAGCCTAATTTTTTTTTCATCTGGCAACAGATTTTAATTTCTGACATAGTGTAGAACGGCTAACCTTTGAATTATCGTGGTGTTACATTCATCTCTATGATGTACGGCACCCTGCCTGGTATGTCATTATCTGGCATCAAGGTTGGAAGTCTGCCAAATTTGGTTTGGAAGGCAGCAGCCTTTTTTTTAAATCTGGCAACAGATTTTAATTTCTGACATAGTGTAGAACGGCTAACCTTTGAATTATCGTGGTGTTACAATCATCTCTATGATGTACGGCACCCTGCCTGGTATGTCATTATCTGGCATCAAGGTTAGAAGTCTGCCAAATTTGGTTTGGAAGGCTAGCAGCCTTTTTTTTAAATCTGGCAACAGATTTTAATTTCTGACATAGTGTAGAACGGCTAACCTTTGAATTATCGTGGTGTTACAATCATCTCTATGATGTACGGCACCCTGCCTGCTATGTCGTTATCTGGCATCAACGTTAAAAGTCAGCAAAATCTGGTGTGGAAGGCTAGCAGCCTAATTTTTTTTTCATCTGGCAACAGATTTTAATTTCTGACATAGTGTAGAACGGCTAACCTTTGAATTATCGTGGTGTTACATTCATCTCTATGATGTACGGCACCCTGCCTGCTATGTCGTTACCTGGCATCAAGGTTAAAAGTCAGCAAAATCTGGTGTGGAAGGCTAGCAGCCTAATTTTTTTTTCATCTGGCAACAGATTTTAATTTCTGACATAGTGTAGAACGGCTAACCTTTGAATTATCGTGGTGTAACAATCATCTCTATGATGTACGGCACCCTGCTTGGTATGTGATTATCTGGCATCAAGGTTGGAAGTCTGCCAAATTTGGTTTGGAAGGCTAGCAGCCTTTTTTTTAAATCTGGCAACAGATTTTAATTTCTGACATAGTGTAGAACGGCTAACCTTTGAATTATCGTGGTGTTACAATCATCTCTATGATGCACGGCACCCTGCCTGGTATGTCATTATCTGGCATCAAGGTTAGAAGTCTGCCAAATTTGGTTTGGAAGGCTAGCAGCCTTTTTTTTTAAATCTGGCAACAGATTTTAATTTCTGACATAGTGTAGAACGGCTAACCTTTGAATGATCGTGGTGTTACAATCATCTCTATGATGTACGGCACCCTGCCTGCTATGTCGTTATCTGGCATCAAGGTTAAAAGTCAGCAAAATCTGGTGTGGAAGGCTAGCAGCCTAATTTTTTTTTCATCTGGCAACAGATTTTTATTTCTGACATAGTGTAGAACGGCTACCCTTTGAATTATCGTGATGTAACAATAATCTTTACAATGTACGGCACCCTGCCTGGTATATCATTATCTGGCATCAAGGTTAGAAGTCTGCCAAATTTGGTTTGGAAGGCTAGCAGCCTTTTTTTTAAACCTGGCAACAGCTTTTAATTTCTGACATAGTGTAGAACGGCTAACCTTTGAATTATCGTGGTGTTACAATCATCTCTATGATGTACGGCACCCTGCCTGGTATGTCATTATCTGGCATCAAGGTTGGAAGTCTGTTAAATTTGGTTTGGAAAGCTAGCAGCCTTTTTTTTTAAATCTGGCAACAGATTTTAATTTCTGACATAGTGTAGAACGGCTAACCTTTGAATTATCGTGGTGTTACAATCATCTCTATGATGCACGGCACCCTGCCTGGTATGTCATTATCTGGCATCAATGTTAGAAGTCTGCCAAATTTGGTTTGGATAGGCTAGCAGCCTTTTTTTTAAATCTGGCAACAGATTTTAATTTCTGACATAGTGTAGAACGGCTAACCTTTGAATTATCGTGGTGTTACAATCATCTCTATGATGTACGGCACCCTGCCTGCTATGTCGTTATCTGGCATCAAGGTTAAAAGTCAGCAAAATCTGGTGTGGAAGGCTAGCAGCCTAATTTTTTTTCATCTGGCAACAGATTTTAATTTCTGACATAGTGTAGAACGGCTAACCTTTGAATTATCGTGGTGTTACAATCATCTCTATGATGTACGACACACTGCCTGGTATGTCATTGTCTGGCATCAAGGTTGAAAGTCTGCCAAATTTGGTTTGGAAGGCTAGCAGCCTTTTTTTTAAAATCTGGCAACAGATTTTAATTTCTGACGTAGTGTAGAACGGCTATTCTTTGAATTATCGTTGTGTAACAATCTTCTCTATGATGTACGGCACCCTGCCTGCTATGTCGTTATCTGGCATCAAGGTTGAAAGTCAGCAAAATCTGGTGTGGAAGGCTAGCAGCCTAATTTTTTTTTCATCTGGCAACAGATTTTAATTTCTGACATAGTGTAGAACGGCTATTCTCTGAATTATCGAGGTGTTACAATCATCTCTATGATGTACGACACACTGACTGGTATGTCATTGTCTGGCATCAAGGTTAGAAGTCTGCCAAATTAGGTTTGGAAGGCTAGCAGCCTAATATTTTTTTTCATCTAGCAACAGATTTTAATTTCTGACATAGTGTAGAACGGCTAACCTTTGAATTATCGTGATGTAACAATAATCTCTATAATGTACTGCACCCTGCCTGGTATATCATTATCTGGCATCAAGGTTAGAAGTCTGCCAAATTTGGTTTGGAAGGCTAGCAGCCTTTTTTTTTCATCTGGCAGCAGATTTTATGTTCTGACATAGTGTAGAACGGCTAACCTTTGAATTATCGTGGTGTTACAATCATCTCTATGATGTACGGCACCCTGCCTGGTATGTCATTATCTGGCATCAAGGTTAAGTCTGCCAAATTTGGTTTGGAAGGCTAGCAGCCTTTTTTTTAATCTGGCAACAGATTTTAATTTCTGACATAGTGTAGAACGGCTAAGCTTTGAATTATCGTGATGTAACAATAATCTCAATAATGTACGGCACCCTGCCTGGTATGTCATTGTCTGGCATCAGGGTAAGAAGTCTGCCAAATTTGGTTTGGAAGGCTAGCAGCTTTTTTTTTAAATCTGGCAACAGATTTTAATTTCTGACATAGTGTAGAACGGCTAACCTTTGAATTATCGTGGTGTTACAATCATCTCTATGATGCATGGCACCCTGCCTGGTATGTCATTATCTGGCATCAAGGTTAGAAGTCTGCCAAATTTGGTTTGGAAGGCTAGCAGCCTTTTTTTTTAAATCTGGCAACAGATTTTAATTTCTGACATAGTGTAGAACGGCTAACCTTTGAATGATCGTGGTGTTACAATCATCTCTATGATGTACGGCACCCTGCCTGCTATGTCCTTATCTGGCATCAAGGTTAAGAGTCAGCAAAATCTGGTGTGGAAAGCTAGCAGCCTAATTTTTTTTCATCTGGCAACAGATTTTAAATTCTGACATAGTGTAGAACGGCTAATCTTTGAATTATCGTGGTGTTACAATCATCTCTATGATGTACGGCACCCTGCCTGCTACGTCGTTACCTGGCATCAAGGTTAAAAGTCAGCAAAATCTGATGTGGAAGGCTAGCAGCCTAATTTTTTTTTCATCTGGCAACAGATTTTAGTTTCTGACATAGTGTAGAACGGCTAACCTTTGAATTATCGTGGTGTTACAATCATCTCTATGATGTACGGCACCCTGCCTGGTATGTCATTATCTGGCATCAAGGTTGGAAGTCTGCCAAATTTGGTTTGGAAGGCAGCAGCCTTTTTTTTTAAATCTGGCAACAGATTTTAATTTCTGACATAGTGTAGAACGGCTAACCTTTGAATTATCGTGGTGTTACAATCATCTCTATGATGTACGGCACCCTGCCTGGTATGTCATTATCTGGCATCAAGGTTGGAAGTCTGCCAAATTTGGTTTGGAAGGCTAGAAGCCTTTTTTTTTAAATCTGGCAACAGATTTTAATTTCTGACATAATGTAGAACGGCTAACCTTTGAATTATCGTGGTGTTACAATCATCCCTATGATGTACGGCACCCTGCCTGGTATGTCATTATCTGGCATCAAGGTTGGAAGTCTGCCAAATTTGGTTTGGAAGGCTAGCAGCCTTTTTTTTAAATCTGGCAACAGATTTTAATTTCTGACATAGTGTAGAACGGCTAACCTTTGAATTATCGTGATGTAACAATAATCTCTATAATGTACGGCACCCTGCCTGGTATGTCATTGTCTGGCATCAGGGTTAGAAGTCTGCCAAATTTGGTTTAGAAAAACTAGCAGCCTTTTTTTTTAAATCTGGCAACAGATTTTAATTTCTGACATAGTGTAGAACGGCTAACCTTTGAATTATCGTAAAGTTACAATCATCTCCATGATGTACGGCACCCTGCCTGGTATGTCATTATCTGGCATCAAGGTTAGAAGTCTGCCAAATTTGGTTTGGAAGGCTAGCAGCCTTTTTTTTAAATCTGGCAACAGATTTTAATTTCTGACATAGTGTAGAACGGCTAACCTTTGAATTATCGTGGTGTTACAATCATCTTTATGATGTACGGCACCCTGCCTGGTATGTCGTTATCTGGCATCAAGGTTAGAAGTCTGCCAAATTTGGTTTGGAAGGCTAGCAGCCTTTTTTTTTAAATCTGGCAACAGATTTTAATTTCTGACATAGTGTAGAACGGCTAACCTTTGAATTATCGTGGTGTAACAATCATCTCTATGATGTACGGCACCCTGCCTGGTATATCATTATCTGGCATCAAGGTTGGAAGTCTGCCAAATTTGGTTTGGAAGGCTAGCAGCCTTTTTTTTAAAATCTGGCAACAGATTTTATTTTTCTGACATAGTGTAGAACGGCTAACCTTTGAATTATCGTGGTGTTACAATCATCTCTATGATGCACGGCACCCTGCCTGGTATGTCATTATCTGGCATCAAGGTTAGAAGTCTGCCAAATTTGGTTTGGAAGGCTAGCAGCCTTTTTTTTTAAATCTGGCAACAGATTTTAATTTCTGACATAGTTTAGAACGGCTAACCTTTGAATTATCGTGGTGTTACAATCATCTCTATGATGTACGGCACCCTGCCTGCTATGTCGTTATCTGGCATCAAGGTTAAAAGTCAGCAAAATCTGGTGTGGAAGGCTAGCAGCCTAATTTTTTTTTCATCTGGCAACAGATTTTAATTTCTGACATAGTGTAGAACGGCTAACCTTTGAATAATCGTGGTGTTACAATCATCTCTATGATGTACGGCATCCTGCCTGGTATGTCATTATCTGGCATCAAGGTTGGAAGTCTGCCAAATTTGGTTTGGAAGGCAGCAGCCTTTTTTTTTAAATCTGGCAACAGATTTTAATTTCTGACATAGTGTAGAACGGCTAACCTTTGAATTATCGTGGTGTTACAATCATCACTATGATGTACGGCACCCTGCCTGGTATGTCATTATCTGGCATCAAGGTTAGAAGTCTGCCAAATTTGGTTTGGAAGGCTAGCAGCCTTTTTTTTAAATCTGGCAACAGATTTTAATTTCTGACATAGTGTAGAACGGCTAACCTTTGAATTATCGTGGTGTTACAATCATCTTTATGATGTACGGCACCCTGCCTGGTATGTCGTTATCTGGCATCAAGGTTAGAAGTCTGCCAAATTTGGTTTGGAAGGCTAGCAGCCTTTTTTTTAAAATCTGGCAACAGGTTTTAATTTCTGACATAGTGTAGAACGGCTAACCTTTGAATTATCGTGGTGTTACAATCATCTCTATGATGTACGGCACCCTGCCTGCTATGTCGTTATCTGGCATCAAGGTTAAAAGTCAGCAAAATCTGGTGTGGAAGGCTAGCAGCCTAATTTTTTTTTCATCTGGCAACAGATTTTAATTTCTGACATAGTGTAGAACGGCTAACCTTTGAATTATCGTGGTGTTACAATCATCTCTATGATGTACGGCATCCTGCCTGGTATGTCATTATCTGGCATCAAGGTTAGAAGTCTGCCAAATTTGGTTTGGAAGGCAGCAGCCTTTTTTTTTAAATCTGGCAACAGATTTTAATTTCTGACATAGTGTAGAACGGCTAACCTTTGAATTATCGTGGTGTTACAATCATCTCTATGATGCACGGCACCCTGCCTGGTATGTCATTATCTGGCATCAAGGTTAGAAGTCTGCCAAATTTGGTTTGGAAGGCAGCAGCCTTTTTTTTTAAATCTGGCAACAGATTTTAATTTCTGACATAGTGTAGAACGGCTAACCTTTGAATTATCGTGGTGTTACAATCATCTCTATGATGTACGGCACCCTGCCTGCTAAGTCGTTATCTGGCATCAAGGTTAGAAGTCTGCCAAATTTGGTTTGGAAGGCTAGCAGCCTTTTTTTTTAAATCTGGCAACAGATTTTAATTTCTGACATAGTGTAGAACGGCTAACCTTTGAATAATCGTGGTGTTACAATCATCTCTATGATGTATGGCACCCTGCTTGCTATGTCGTTATCTGGCATCAAGGTTAAAAGTCAGCAAAATCTGGTGTGGAAGGCTAGCAGCCTAATTTTTTTTTCATCTGGCAACAGATTTTTATTTCTAACATAGTGTAGAACGGCTAACCTTTGAATTATCGTGGTGTTACAATCATCTCTATGATGTACGGCACCCTGCCTGCTATGTCGTTATCTGGCATCAACGTTAAAAGTCAGCAAAATCTGGTGTGGAAGGCTAGCAGCCTAATTTTTTTTTCATCTGGCAACAGATTTTAATTTCTGACATAGTGTAGAACGGCTAACCTTTGAATTATCGTGGTGTTACATTCATCTCTATGATGTACGGCACCCTGCCTGGTATGTCATTATCTGGCATCAAGGTTGGAAGTCTGCCAAATTTGGTTTGGAAGGCAGCAGCCTTTTTTTTAAATCTGGCAACAGATTTTAATTTCTGACATAGTGTAGAACGGCTAACCTTTGAATTATCGTGGTGTTACAATCATCTCTATGATGTACGGCACCCTGCCTGGTATGTCATTATCTGGCATCAAGGTTAGAAGTCTGCCAAATTTGGTTTGGAAGGCTAGCAGCCTTTTTTTTAAATCTGGCAACAGATTTTAATTTCTGACATAGTGTAGAACGGCTAACCTTTGAATTATCGTGGTGTTACAATCATCTCTATGATGTACGGCACCCTGCCTGCTATGTCGTTATCTGGCATCAACGTTAAAAGTCAGCAAAATCTGGTGTGGAAGGCTAGCAGCCTAATTTTTTTTTCATCTGGCAACAGATTTTAATTTCTGACATAGTGTAGAACGGCTAACCTTTGAATTATCGTGGTGTTACATTCATCTCTATGATGTACGGCACCCTGCCTGCTATGTCGTTACCTGGCATCAAGGTTAAAAGTCAGCAAAATCTGGTGTGGAAGGCTAGCAGCCTAATTTTTTTTTCATCTGGCAACAGATTTTAATTTCTGACATAGTGTAGAACGGCTAACCTTTGAATTATCGTGGTGTAACAATCATCTCTATGATGTACGGCACCCTGCTTGGTATGTGATTATCTGGCATCAAGGTTGGAAGTCTGCCAAATTTGGTTTGGAAGGCTAGCAGCCTTTTTTTTAAATCTGGCAACAGATTTTAATTTCTGACATAGTGTAGAACGGCTAACCTTTGAATTATCGTGGTGTTACAATCATCTCTATGATGCACGGCACCCTGCCTGGTATGTCATTATCTGGCATCAAGGTTAGAAGTCTGCCAAATTTGGTTTGGAAGGCTAGCAGCCTTTTTTTTTAAATCTGGCAACAGATTTTAATTTCTGACATAGTGTAGAACGGCTAACCTTTGAATGATCGTGGTGTTACAATCATCTCTATGATGTACGGCACCCTGCCTGCTATGTCGTTATCTGGCATCAAGGTTAAAAGTCAGCAAAATCTGGTGTGGAAGGCTAGCAGCCTAATTTTTTTTTCATCTGGCAACAGATTTTTATTTCTGACATAGTGTAGAACGGCTACCCTTTGAATTATCGTGATGTAACAATAATCTTTACAATGTACGGCACCCTGCCTGGTATATCATTATCTGGCATCAAGGTTAGAAGTCTGCCAAATTTGGTTTGGAAGGCTAGCAGCCTTTTTTTTAAACCTGGCAACAGCTTTTAATTTCTGACATAGTGTAGAACGGCTAACCTTTGAATTATCGTGGTGTTACAATCATCTCTATGATGTACGGCACCCTGCCTGGTATGTCATTATCTGGCATCAAGGTTGGAAGTCTGTTAAATTTGGTTTGGAAAGCTAGCAGCCTTTTTTTTTAAATCTGGCAACAGATTTTAATTTCTGACATAGTGTAGAACGGCTAACCTTTGAATTATCGTGGTGTTACAATCATCTCTATGATGCACGGCACCCTGCCTGGTATGTCATTATCTGGCATCAATGTTAGAAGTCTGCCAAATTTGGTTTGGATAGGCTAGCAGCCTTTTTTTTAAATCTGGCAACAGATTTTAATTTCTGACATAGTGTAGAACGGCTAACCTTTGAATTATCGTGGTGTTACAATCATCTCTATGATGTACGGCACCCTGCCTGCTATGTCGTTATCTGGCATCAAGGTTAAAAGTCAGCAAAATCTGGTGTGGAAGGCTAGCAGCCTAATTTTTTTTCATCTGGCAACAGATTTTAATTTCTGACATAGTGTAGAACGGCTAACCTTTGAATTATCGTGGTGTTACAATCATCTCTATGATGTACGGCACCCTGCCTGGTATGTCATTATCTGGCATCAAGGTTGGAAGTCTGCCAAATTTGGTTTGGAAGGCTAGCAGCCTTTTTTTTAAATCTGGCAACAGATTTTAATTTCTGACATAGTGTAGAACGGCTAACCTTTGAATTATCGTGGTGTTACAATCATCTCTATGATGTACGGCACCCTGCCTGGTATGTCATTATCTGGCATCAAGGTTGGAAGTCTGCCAAATTTGGTTTGGAAGGCTAGCAGCCTTTTTTTTAAATCTGGCAACAGATTTTAATTTCTGACATAGTGTAGAACGGCTAACCTTTGAATTATCGTGATGTAACAATAATCTCTATGATGTACGGCACCCTGCCTGGTATGTCATTGTCTGGCATCAAGGTTAGAAGTCTGCCAAATTTGGTTTGGAAGGCTAGATTCTAAATTTGTTTTAACCAGGCTGCAAATTTTCATTTCTGACATAGTCAAAAACGGCTTTTCTTTGAATTATCGTAGTGTAGCAATCATCTCTATAACGTAGCACTCTTATCATTACTCTACCCTTATAACGTATGGCAGCCTTGTATCATGCCAACTTACAGATTTTAATTTCTGACATCATGAAGACAGCTATTTTTTGACATAACGTTACGTTGCAATCGTCTCTATGACTTAGAGAACCAGCCATATATGTCATAATCTGGCATCAAGCTTAGAAGTTGGCTGAAAATAATCATGTTCCCTATATGAATGAAAAAAGTTATTTTTTTTTGTCACGGAACCCCATGAGTGCTAGTTTGACTCGCACTTGACGTTTTTTTAATATATTTAGGCTCCGTCAGGGTACTAGAAGGGTTATAAAACGAAACTTCTTAATTTGGTTGGTTTATCTTAGGCTGCTGGCTTTAGGCTGCTAACTTCACTCCGGTCAATTCACACTGTACTGAACCTGATTCACATTCACACTGTGTGTGTGAATGTGATTCACATTCATACTGTACTGAACCTGATTCACATTCACACTGTACTGAACCTGATTCACATTCACACTGTACTGAACCTGACTCACATTCACACTGTACTGAACCTGATTCACATTCACACTGTACTGAACCTGATTCACATTCACACTGTACTGAACCTGACTCACATTCACACGTACGTACTGAACCTGATTCGCAACATGTGTTATGTAATGACTTGAATCACTCATCTGTTTACTTTGTAATAAACACAATAGCTAAGTTAACAAACATTGGGTCGGGTAAAAAGTTTCTTCGTATTTTGTATGAAAATGCTTAAACCAACTTAGTGCTACTTTTACTGACACTATCATAAATTTTTTTCACGGCCGTCGTCGTCGCATGTCTTCATATTTTTCTACACTTTAAAATGTATTGAATTTCTCCATTAGATTCACTGTGACATACATTACATTTTGACATAAAGAAAAACAAATGAAAAATTGTCGGAAACAACATTTTATTATTTATTCCTTTTTTGAAATATAACATGTTTTTAATGACATCAAAACCAGCCAGATCCAATTAATACATCCAAAGATATTTAGTTACAAATATACACATACATAATAATTGAAACAAAAAGTAAACTTTAGAAAAAACCGACTTCCACAAACCCTATTTGATTAGATTGAGTTTAATACAAACTGTTACCCCTTATCCCCCCCCCCCCCTTTTGGGGACTTAACTTTGTCAAATTCCATCTCAGTGCTACCCCACGCTACTAAGGAACCTCTATACAAAGTTTCATGACTCTAGGTCCACCGGTTTAGGCTATGCGTTGCCAGCCCATCAGCCACGTATTGTATTTGTACCTAGTATTGAGCAGTTCTGGTGGCCATATGTGGTCTTCATCAGCAGTTCCGCATCACAATATTATGCTTACCATGTGCATTTGCACGAGTTATTATGAAAAACACAAAAATCACTATAGGTCTGCCTATAATATTTGAAGAGTTCCCTCGATTTCTCCAGGATCCCATCATCAGATCCTGACCTGGTGTCAATGGGACCAATGGGAAGGTAAACCCTTTCAAACAAAAAAATAATTTTCCAAATCGGTCCATCCGTCTAGGCGCTATCGGGGAACATACATAAAAAAATAAAAAAATAAAAAACAAGTATCCGGACGAATTGTAAACCTCCTCCTTTGGGAAGTCGGTTAAAAATACGAAAAGACTTTTTACCCGACCTATTTTTAGCTCATCCGACGTCCACAAAAGACTCAGGATCTGTTGTTTGATGCGGGTACGATGTAAATCGAGGCCCGTGGACTTTGTACGGATGGTTGTGTACTATACTTCAATAATTTTTAGGGTTCCAATCCTTAAAAAGAAAAAAAGGAACACTCATAGGCATAGGATCACTTTGTTGTCCGTCCGTCCGTCCGTCTGTGTGTCAAGACCTTCTACATCAAGAATGCATGGACGTATCAAGCTGAAATTTATATCAATTGTTAAAGTTGGTAATCACATAAAGCTGTGAAAAAATCAACCTTCTAAGTCAACGCAATCGAAAGCTACGACCGTTTATGCTGTGAAATTCTTAGATTTTCATAGTAATCGCATTGGACCCAAAACCTATAAGGGTACTTCCCGTAGTCCTACAATCATGAAATTTGGCACAAAGCAAGGCCTTATAGCACAAGCAAAGGGAAAAATCCGAAAACTGCAAATTTCTGTCTTTCTGCAAAAATATGTAATTTGGTTTACATGGATGACATCATACTTTCGATTTTTATGTGGAAACCGAATTACGCCAATTAGTCCCTCCAAGTGTAATCAGAACCCTTGGTCCGCGAGTACTACTCGCACTTGACCGTTTATTTATAACAACAATCTGTAAAACTGTATTTGTGTAAATCTTTGACGACCTCTGTGGCGCAGCGGTTGCGCATCTGCCTACCATGCGAGAGGTCCCGGGTTCGGATCCCGGCTGGGGACAAAAAAAAACAGCTTCGATGTTTACATGTTTGTGATGTGATGTCGCTGTTTCTGGTTCCCACGACACAGGGTGTCCTAGTGTGGGGCCAGTGGCTTGATTCTCGCGCCTTCGATATACGGATATCGAGACCTATATTGACAGATTCCAATACAAAATCACTCGATAAAGGTGTAGATATCGTATATCGAATGCGCGAGAATCATGCCACTGGAAGTAATGTATGTGCCTGTATGTAAATGTTTATGTTTATATACCAGGTAAATAAATGGATTACCTCACCTCGCAGCAAAAATAAAAATAAAAAAACTTGTTAACCTGTCTACCTGTTGCTAAATAATCCTGTACAACCTAGGTCTGCTGGAAGGGATCTCTTATTGGAGATAAGCTCTTGGTACACTCTTTATGTAGAGACTTCTTTTTTTCTAATTGTTTTATGTGCAATAAAGCTGATCTCACAAAATCGGTACCTTTCTATTTATCTCGAAATTGCACAGATCGGTTCGTTAGCGTGTAGACGGTCCAGTCTGATAAAATTAACGAGTATTAGATTCGGCTGGATACTGCCTTATCTTTTGATTAAGAAACTTGTCTGATATTTTTAAGCAAGTTCAAAGTATATGGCTAAATGAAACCTACTGATTCCCGCAATTCTTCATTACACTTTCTAATTTTGAAGTTTTGAACTCTTATCAAAGTTATTGACGATACCTATTACGACTTGGAGGTATATTACGTATAATTGGCTTGTGGCCAAGGTAATCCAATAACTCTAGGAACAAGTCTTAAGTTGAAGCATTATGTACAAAATGTCTTGACATTCTCAGAATTGTATATTTCCAGCAGATATATTTTACAAAGTCAATTTTGTGCAAAAATAGACAGCATTTGATGGCACTTTTACATGACGTCATTCTGTTGTTATTCCATAGAACTCAGGAACAAAAGTTCCGTTTTGACAGTTCATAAAAAGTATCTATTTTGACTTGACAGACCACAAGCCTATTAGGTTGATAATTTTATCTAGTACCTACTTACCGAGACTCAATCGAGATACTCCGCGTCAACGTCTTCGCTCCATTTGATATATTATTTATGAGTAGGTAAACAATTAAACTTCATACATCGAAAAAATTCGAATATCAAACTAAAATACTAGTTAAATAAGTTGTAAGTTAAGCTAAGATGTATATTGTATATATGATAACATTATACATCTTAGCTTAACTTAATATACATCTTTGCTTTATCTTAGTCGTTAGTTATTTATAAAGTAAATAAACTAAACAAAGTAGTAGACCAGGAAAAAAAAGTTAAATAAGCATTTCATAATTAGCAATAATCTAAGTACCTACCACAAATGGACCACTGAAGTTGGGCCAATCCGAAAATCCTCAGATTCTCAAAATAAAAAGTGGTACGCAAATAAAAATGTTACATTAATTAGTCGCCCAAAAAGAATATGAAACGGGAGATCTTAGCTAAATACAGACATTCACAGTATCACTTTTGGACGTAAGGTTGCTCACTCTTTTATGGGAGTATGTGTAAGTTTTTATAATAAAATACCTAATGAAGCAACGGACCTACCAGGAAGGAGGTTCAAAAACTATGTCAAAAACGGCCTATTGAAGAAGTCTTTATTACAGTGTAAAAGAATATTTAGATGACAAAACTGCATGGTCTTTACCATCTCAGCGCACAGAAATCCAAAGAGGGGCGATGGACTGAGTCAGTACGTCTCTCCTCGGTGTATTTCCTTAGACTTAAGTAGAAATACATAACATTGTATTTTTAAGGCTCTGATATTTTAAAAGAGGTACGGGGGAGGTTTCTTGCCCTTCTTTGCTCCATCCCTAAGCCCACAACTTCCGAACGGGCGGTAGTATACAAAATATTAATATTATATTGACGTTGACTAAGTAATATGTATGATTTTATGGTCAATAAAAATTTTGAATTGAATTGAATTGAATTGGACTACACGCCTGGAATAGGAGGCAGGACGTAGTTTCGACGACCTCTATGGCGTTGCTCTCCCAAGCGAGAGTTCCTGGGTTCGAATCCCGGTTAGGGAGGAAACAAAACACCCCAGGTCTCGGATCAATGGATATTTCTGTGATGAAGCTGATTCTGCTACCCACGAGATGGTAGGTTTTCTAAGCACCATGTCATAATAATATTAAAGAAAAGCCATAATGTATCAAGCAGCACTTATTTTCATCAACGCAACCTATATCTACAAAAGTGCTATATGAAAAAATATTAAAGAGGTAATTTAAAAAAAACGTCTCATCACGTTCGCTAAGTGGCAATAAGTTGAGTTTTTAACATTCATGGAGAGATATTAAAAATTCAGCGACGTTTCATACCTGGGGGAGGCTTAACGTTTTAGATTTTTTTATTACTAGGACATTTCTAGCGACGACGGTGTAGGTGGTATACGGGTGGTAAATAGACAAAATAGCTTTGAGCAGAACTCAAATTACGCTGAAGAATGACTAAATTGTGTGCATGCAACGCCCTGCGTTTCCTTAATCCAGCCCTTTGTTCCACTACTTTGAAAGCGATTCAACAGTCAACACTCTGAATAACTTTGACATTATATTTAGATAGATAGATAGATAGATAGATAGATAGATAGATAGATAGATAGATAGATAGATAGATAGATAGATAGATAGATAGATAGATAGATAGATAGATAGATAGATAGATAGATAATCCATTTATTCACTGTAAGAATACACACATATACAATAAAGATTCTTACAAAACTTATCCTAACTAATCCTAACTATTACTAACTTCAACTTATCTATTTATTATCTACCTATAATATTTGAACTCTTCAAATATTATAGGTAGACCTATAGTGATTTTTGGGTTTTTCATAATAACTCGTGCATTTACTCATGGTAAGCATAATATTGTGATGTAGAACTGATGATGACGACCACACATGGCCACTAGGACTGTTCAATTCAAGGTATAAATACAATACTATGCGTGGCTGACGGGCAACGCATAGCCTAAACCGGTGGTTTTAAAGCCATGGAACTTTTTACAGGGCTTCCTTATGTTGGTAGCGTAGGGTAGCACTGAGATGGGATTTGACGAAATTAATTCACCAAGGAAAATAGGGGTTACAGCTTGTATACTCAAAAAGCACTTGACTTTGGTTTCTAATCAAATAGGGTTTGTGGAAGTCGATTTTTTTTAGTTTTACTTTTTGTTTTTTTTTTGTTTTTTTAAGGTTATACTCATTTATTCAGCTTTTTTTTTGAGAAAATAGTTTACTTTTTATATACAGAAAACTTATAATAGATAGACAAAGCATAATAACAGTTTATATACAATAACAAATGATTAATTATAACTAAAGTATACGTAAAAACTAAACTAACTACAACTAAACTAGGTCAAAAATTTCGCCCAGATCGCTGCCAGGCGGGAGGGTGCCCAAAACGCTGGCACCGTTACCTCGCTGTATCGCAATGCTAATGCGTTGAGCGAGGTAGGTGCCAGCTCTCTGGTCCCCTGACGCTTCGACGAGCCGCTTAGATATATCTTTGAGTGCTCGTCGGGCGTCTGGGCCCCACGACAGCCCGAGGGTCTCAAAACCGAACGGCACAAATATATATTCTTCGCCAAGTGCGGCATACTTCACTTTTGTTTCAATTAACTTTCATATCTTTCATATTCTTTATTGTAACATAATATTAGGTCGGGTAAAAAGTTTCTTTGTATTTTGTATGAAGACCGTAACGGCTCGAACAAAAAGATGCATCTTTGACTTAAAAATTTCCAGATTAAAAACGCTTAAACCAACTTTGTGCTACTTTTACTGACAACTGTATTAGGTTAATAAAAATCATACTTTTTTTCCACGCCCATCATTGCATGTCTTCCTTATTTTTCTACAACTTAAAAATGTACTGAATTTCTCCATTAGATTCACTCATTTTGATATAAACAAAAACAAATGAAAAAATTTCGGAAACAACATTTGATTATGTTTATTCCTTTTTAGAAATATAACCTTTTTTATGACATCAAAACCAGCCAGATACAATTAATACATCCAAAGATATTTAGTTACAAATATACACATGTACATACGAAGAGATTTTTTACAAATAAATACCTATTTTATTAAAACTTAAATAACATTTAGTGCGCAAAGACGAGATTATCTCGTATTCTTTTCAAACTTTATTTAATTTTAATAAACCTTATTTAATTACTCAGGCTTATGATGACAGCCCCCTGTCACGCAAAATGGAGTATTGAATCACTGGCTAAAAGTGGGCACAGTTGTGCCTCTGCCACCCCGTATGGGAAAACGCGTGACGTTATTTTATGTGCTATGTAGGTCTGGTATCTTTCAATTAAACTCGCGAAAAATCAACCTTTCAGGTCAACGCAATAAAATCTACACATTTGACTCTCGTTTGAAGTAGTGGACAGCTTGACGCAATCCAGCTATAGTAGGATTTTTTTTACATGGCAACAGCGGTCATTGCCCCGCGAGCGAAAATGTATTAATGGCGGCAAACGTCCAATTGCATACATTTGCTAAGCGGGTCAATGTCCGCTATTGCCATGTTAAAAAAAATCTCACTACTCTATTGCTCGCAGAAGCACAAAATAGTGCTTGACTTTGACAGTGACTACCAAGACGTCAATTAATGTCTATTGCGAGGGGATGAAAACTTAATTTCCCCTAATTTTAATGTCTTTTATTTTTCCTTTTCGGCCAGGAGAATGACAATCTCTCGACTGAAAGGGTATAGCTTTAACTCGGTTAGTTAAGACTCTTAGCAGAAGCAGGTAGGCATATAAGGCGATAGGCGGGTTGTAGTTAAGGCGATGCTTTTACGCGGAGATTTCGTTAAGTGCACCACCTGGCTACGGCGACGTCACTCGGATGCCATGGACCACGACGCTGGTACGAAAATCTACGCAGCGAGTAAGTAATCGTATAGAGTAAGAGACTATATATCCAATTGACTGCGCCTGCAGGGGAATGCGGCTCGCCAAACGTTTGTTGCAATCAACAAACGTTCGCATACGCAACCTATGTACGATGACGGGCCGCCAGACAGTTTCGCAGCGGCTGACCAATCACAGCTCTCTTACCTCGTCCCCCGCCGCCCGTAAATTGGTGAGTTGTGTTTCAAAGGAAAATGTATCTATGCTCTCTCCACTGGATAAGTGCTTCCTGTATAGAGTCAACATTCACATACAGGCACATACTTTGCTACTGGCCCCACACTAGGATACCCTGTGTCGCGGGAACCAGAAACAGCGGCATCACAAACATGGTTAACACCCAAGACGGGGGTATTTATTTTTTGTTCTTTACCCGCAGCCGATATCTAGTGTGGTAAGCTACTTCTGCCATCTTTTTTCGTGTGCTCTGACGTGGCTGGCGGATCCCAATCTGCATTTAAATATCCTGTTGTATGGTTAGTAAAGTCGCCCAGAATAATTGTAAGTGTAGTATTATTCCTATTTAGGGGAAATGCACAGGAACAAACGGAAAATAGAAAATAAAAACGTCAAACGCAGGTGCACCTTTAGAACTGTCAAACTCAATGAGAAAAGGTGTGACGCTTTCCGCTGCGTCAGTGGCAAAGAGCTTTTAAGCTTTTTAGCACAAGAACCCACTTCTGTATTTTATTCAAATGCAACTACTATACATAGACACCACATTTAACAGCGCCACCAGAACCATTACCTGTCTTTATATACAGATACCTGTAACGTTTTATATGTCATACAAGAGTAATATTAGATTAACATTTACATTTTTCATACAGGCACATAGGTACATTGCTTCTGATCCTACATTAGGATGCCCTGTGTCGTGGGAATCAGAAACAGCGACATCACAAACATGTAAACATCCAAGACATATAGATTTATTTTTCTTAATCCCCTACCGGGATTCAAAAGCAAGACATCTCGCCCTCAGCTGCGTCGCTTAAGCAAGACATCTCGCTCTCAGCTGCGTCGCTCAAGCAAGACATCTCGCCCTCAGCTGCGTCGCTCAAGCAAGACATCTCGCCCTCAGCTGCGTCGCTCAAGCAAGACATCTCGCCCTCAGCTGCGTCGCTCAAGCAAGACATCTCGCCCTCAGCTGCGTCGCTCAAGCAAGACATCTCGCCCCCAACTGCGTCGCTCAAGCAAGACATCTCGCCCTCAGCTGCGTCGCTCAAGCTTCCAACGATAGTTACTAAAGGACACGAATATGTTTTTCGTTTTATTCATAGGTTTTAAATTTTATCTCGATGTAGGACGGAGGGTTATTTATTTCAGAAACGCCGTTTCGAGCGCAACACTACAGATTATGTCATCGAGTATACCAAAACCCGTAATAAGAAACCGCTCTCAGCTCTGAGACTTAACTCAAGCGCGTAAATACGATAGATTTGTTTTTTTTTATTTGTAAGCCTCTTTTGCCGTTTGATCAAAGTTCAGATAACGATATGGTATGTCGATAACTTCTCAAAGGATTCCATGGAACCTAATTATTTCGTAGCATTAAATTGATAATACTCTAATCGTGTTTCAGAAACGAAATTAAACTAACTAAGCCGAGTTGAGGAGCTCGTTTATGAATTCTGTTGAGCCAATCGAAGTGTATGATCAAAGGCGTGAGGCAAAGAGTTGTGACCTGGCGGGCGTGAGGGGATTAAGGATTAAGATTCAGTAATAGGTGGTAATATATGTATTTTATTGTTTCGTTATGTACCTATGCAGGTAATTTTATTTATTTATTGAACAAAAATCCATAGCCGTACATAAAAAATAAACAAGAATATAGATTTATTAACTAGGCCAATAAAGGATTTCACTATGTAAATAGTCAAATAAGGACGGTGAGAGAACATTCAAAGAGACAGGTAGGCAAGTAATGAAAACTTAGAAAAACAGTAAAACAACTTAGTAGAGAAACTTAGAAAAACAGTAAGGTATCTTTGATTTGTATCCCAAGTGAGGGAGCAAACTTAATTCTACAGCTGTTGCACCAAGTAAAGCCATCTGTTACAGCTAGACTAAGTTGGATCTTAGTAGTCATATTCCAGGCGTGCACAAGAAACTTAGTCTCACTTTAGTCGACGGGAATAATAAATCACATGAGGGTTTTGACTTTTCGTACCGCATTAAGCTTCAGTTCATTCGTCGCCGAATGAACAGACTACCTACTGCAACCCTTAGTCATGTTTTAGTTTTAGGAAAAAAAAACAGCCAAGTGCAAAAGTACAAAAAAATACGTTTCTTGTTTACCTTTATTTTTCAATATTTCGTGTATTTCAGTATTTTCTGGTGGAGCGGCAACAGATATACACATTCTGTGAAAATTTCAACTTTCTAGCTATTAAGGTTCGTGCTGGAGGGCCTTCTGACGTACGGACGGACGGACGGACAGCCGAGGCTTAGTCATAGAGTCCCGTTTGGCACCCTTCGTGTACGGAACCCTAAAAATTGTCATATAGTTCCATTGACGTTATGGATGAGTCGGTCCTAGCCGCGCTACTGCATCTCGACTTAAAAGCGCTACAGTAGCGCGACTAAAACGTCTATATGCATTTCTAAAAGCATCTACTGATCACCTCAACTTATCTACGCTATTCCGTATATGCCAAACTTATGCCGCACTTGTTGCCATCCTTCAGCAGAGTGCCGCACGTAAGGTAATTCAGCAGAATAAACTCGTAACAGCTTACTCCTGCGGGGATCGCGTCTGCAAGTTGCGACGCTCTGTCAGAGATCTGTATCGAAAGAAGAGCGCGGGTGTGGTGCGAGTTAAAGGAGTGCATTTTTAAAGCAATTTAATTAATTTATCTTGCGATAGGTACTCAAGTCACAGTAGTATGCCACAGACATACACAGTAGTGTGTCACAGACACACACACACACACACCCTCACACACACACACACACCCTCACACACACCCTCACACACACCCTCACACACACACACACACCCTCACACACACCCTCACACACCCTCTCACACACAAACATTACACACATAATTGAATGCTAAATTGGAAGAAAAACGCGGAAGAAAGTATGAGCTTATGTTTGTGGCACACACAAAGCTATGACGCCTCGGCCTTTAAAAGCTAACTCGTATGGAACCGAGCTTTCTACATACTCGTACTTGTATCTGCGGCACCAGAAGCTCTTCTCAACTTTGTAAAATCTTGCCAGTTGTGTCAATGCAATATACCTCCGGTTTATTTTATTCTTTGTCTCTTGGGTGGGTTTCATTCTCCAGAAGGGAAGAACCAAACAAAAATGTACACATCACAATGCTTTATACATATTAGGTCGGGTAAAAGTTTCTTCGTATTTTGTATGAAGAACGTATCGGATCGAATAAAAAGGTGCATCTTCGACTTAATTTCCGGATTGCTTCTTTTACTGTCACTGCACTAGGTTCATAAACATCATAGATTTTTTTCGCGGCCATCGTTGCATGTCTTCCTTTTTTTTCCACAACTCTAAAATGTATTGAATTTCTCCATTAGATTCACTCATATTGACATAAAGAATAATTGAAACAAAAAGTAAACTTTAGAAAAAACCGACTTCCACAAACCCTATTTGATTAGATTGAGTTTAATACAAACTGTAACCCCCTTTCCCCCCCCCCCCTTGGGGAATTAATTTTGTCAAATCCCATATCAGTGCTACCACACGCTACTAAGGAACCCCTGTACAAAGTTTCGTGGCTCTAGGTCCACCGGTTTAGGCTATGCGTTGCCTGCCCGTCAGCCACGCATTGTATTTGTACCTAGTATTGAGCAGATCTGGTGGCCATATGTGGTCTTCATCAGC
Organism: Argyresthia albistria; assembly: GCA_963457715.1. Taxonomy (NCBI): domain Eukaryota; kingdom Metazoa; phylum Arthropoda; class Insecta; order Lepidoptera; family Argyresthiidae; genus Argyresthia; species Argyresthia albistria. The sequence continues at coordinate 8,814,023 of OY735273.1, forward strand.
AGTTCCGCATCACAATATTATGCTTACCATGTGCATTTGCACGAGTTATTATAAAAAACACAAAAATCACTATAGGTCTGCCTATAATATTTGAAGAGTTCTCTCGATTTCTCCAGGATCCCATCATCAGATCCCGACCTGGTGTCAATGGAACCACCCTTGAGGTATTACCTATACGCCGAAAAAAGATTTGTTCAAATCGGTTCATAATTGGCGGAGTTATCGCGTAACAAACATAGAAAAAAAAAAAAAACGGGTCGAATTGAGATCCTTTTTTTGAAGTCGGTTGAAAATAAATAAAAATTGTCGGAAACAACATTTGTTATATTTATTCCTTTATTGAAATATAACCTTTTTAATGACATCAAAACCAGCCAGATACAATTAATACGTCCAAAGATATTTAGTTAGGTACAAATATACACATACGAAAACACTTTTTACCCGACCTATTATTTACATACAGGGCACATACATTGCTTCCGAAGCCACAGTAGGATACCTTTAGGCATGTAAACATCTCAGACCAGGAATTTTCTTCATCCCCTACTTGGGTTCGAACCATGGACCTCCCGGTTAGGAACCACAGCCTCGACCACAATGCCAGAAAGGTCGTCTACGTTGTAACATTCACGTATTTTCCTATAAGGGTTGGTGGAGGCACAGTGCCCACTTTTGGCCAGTTATTCAACACTCAATTTTGCTTGACAGAGCTAGCCCCTCGGCACAGATATGGAGCGCTATTTTTGAGACCTTCGAAAACCAATTCGCATTCGAAAGCGCAACTTTCGTGCACGAATTGATAAAAACGCCATTTTTGAAAATCCATTTCCGTGATTTCAACAACGAGTGGTCCAACCCACTCGTTTCTTGATTTCTACTAGTAGAAAATGACCATTCGCGGTTTCGCCACACCTTGACAATGATGACATTATAACTTTTTAATTAACGTTCCGTTCCCCCGAGTCCATTACCGGTTTTTAAATCAATGCGTTATTTCTCACCGGTTTTTATTTTTTGCGTGAAACGAAATTTCTTAAAGGTTTTGAATAATAATGGTAACACTGCTTTCGAATCATTCAAAAATTCATAGAAAGAGGACCAGTAGAAAATAAATTCGCACACGTTTTACTTTCGAGCGCGAATTCAAGAATCACTTTCACTTTTTCAAAAATACAGCTCATGGAGTAATGAAGGTATGCTCACGATGTTTTCCGTCACTCTTAGAACGTCCGTATATTATACTTAACATAAATTACTTATCTCATTGGTACATGGCCAGCCGGGTTTCAAACCTGCATCTCCCGCGAGAGAAGCAAGTGTGAAACCCGATAGACGACGGATTGCTTCACGGGTTTATGTCGATGCAATGTTGTATACCTCTTTTATTTTATTCCTCGTGAGTCTCGAGGGTTGGTGATTTTATTTACCAGGCGGGGCCAGACTAAAAGGGAAATGGGAAAAAGACCAAAACCCGTATTTGGAAAATGGAATAATCCTTAGTTAGATCCTATGGCTAGCGTCATACGACCGAAATGGCGCTCCGAAATAGGAAACTGAATACAGATCCTGTATTCAGGAACTCTAGCCTAGCACATATGACAACTGGGAAATCGACACGACACAAAATCAATTTGAACTACCAATGACTATGGACAAACCTCTCAAATGTTTGACCAATCTTCAGCGCAATACTGTCACCTCTTAACTGCCGTTGGAAAGCAAGCAACGTAAAAACGAAAGCAAGTACCTAGGTCTCAACCTACCAAAGCTATTAGGGCCCGTACGCACAGCGATTTTTTCCCCGCGAATCAAAAATTCACGGAAAAAAATTGCTAAATTGTATGCAGAAATCTGCGGAAAAAATATCGCCAGTTCGGCCACTCCCATAGTATCATGTGTTACAGAATTGCGGGAAAAAATCGAGCAGAAAAAAATCGCTGTCCGTTGCGTACGGGCCCTTACCGATCTTACGTTTTTCTTACGGAAAACTGTCATGTTTATTTTATGAACAAAATGTAACAGGAAACCGTTATTAAAAAAAACTTTAATTATGATTCATATCAAAACCTCCCACCCAAAATACTCGAAGCGTGTTTCGGAAATAATATCAGAATTACATTTCGTCCGGCGATCATGAGTATGCTTATAACGTGATACTCTGCCCAATAATAAGGGCTTATAAGGGCTAAAGACTGCCTTCAAAATAAGCCCTTTTATCCGTTAGCTGTTAGACAAACTGAGCTAATTCATGAATATTTATGGGCACTCTGCCCTTAGGAGCTAATATACTGATTGACGTAGACAGACACGTTTAGATTTCTTTTAAAGTCCGCCTGTTTGAGCGATTATGTACTTCGGACATATACTTTGTTAAGAAATGCTGGCATTAAATGATGGCAACATTTGAAGACTATTGCGTTTTTTCTTTAATGACACTACTCGTAGCTTCGCACGGGTGCAATGCATGGTGCACTATATTAAGCATGTATTATACTATAAAACTTCCTCTTGAATCACTCTATCTATTGAAAAACACATCGCATCAAAATCCATTGCGTAGTTTTAAAGATCTAAGCATACATACATAGGGACAGACAGCGAGAAGCGACTTTGTTTCATACTATGTAGTGATTTGGTTTGTCAATCAAAACATGCACATAATGTTGCCATTATTTTTTGTCTAGCATATCTTGACAAAGTATATACTTTGTATGTACTTACATACATACAAAAATACACAACAGACTAACAAACAAGATTCTTCAAACGTAAAACACCCCTCTTTTTGTTAAAACACCTTTAAAGGGAATCATAATATAATTGTAATTTTTGTACTTGAACCAAGATTGAAATAAACTATTTAATTTATTAATTCAGTCAATTAGATATTTTGTCCATTCAATCATTCAATTAATCATTCATTCATTTGTGCATTCATTCGTATCTCCAGCAAGAGATTCCTTCCAGCAAAGCGTTTTATACGTAACGCATCTTCTATCATAATTAAATTATACAAAAGCAGCTCTCTGTTATTCGAAACGATGTCACTTACAAAGATTAAGCGACTTACAACTGATGAATATTAACGCGAATATTGAATATTGCAAACGCATATTTCAATTTAAAAGCTAAACGTCGAATTTCATTTTGTGATTTTGTTCCTGATTGAGGGGTTTTTTATTCCGTAAAACGACGTCCGTTAATAGGAAATTTGTGCGTTTTTATAATGTTTTTCACAAAAATATTCACCTCGTGATTTATTATTTAAATACAATTTACCCGTATAAAAAGAACTAATTAGCCTATGTCCATTCTCCAATCGTAAATATCGTAATTAAAAATAGAGCCGAGCGCTTTCGGTTGAAACTTAGTTATCAATATTTTATACATAAAAAGTGTAAATGAATTAACACAAAATGAGAAACTACTTTGTTAGGGACATCATTCTGAGCAACTTTCATTATGAAACCGATTTGATCAGAGCCACTTTATTGTTCACTTCCCAGTACATTTTGGCCTGAGTGGATCAGTTTTGTATGGAGAAGTGAAAAAAAAAGTTGATCTTAAACTTGACTACAATACAACCAACTTCAACTAGTATCCTCATGATAACAAGTGCCATCTTTGAAAGCAGAATGAAATAGGTTTCGTAATGATATAATACAGGCAGAGTACGACAATTCACTTCAAGCTGAGTCAACGAGCTGGGGGGGGGGGGTGGACTAAGGTGAGAGATCGGTTTTGCTGACTATACTGTGCCTAGAGCGTATGATATTTCAGCGTTTTATTTTTAAATTGGCTCGCAGAAGCACTAAAAAGTGCTTGACTTTGACAGTGACTACCAAGACGTCAATTAATGTCTATTGCAAGGAGATGAGAACTTAATTTGCCCTAATTTTTAACCGACTTCCCAAAGGAGGAGGTTTACAATTCGTCCGGATGTTTTTTTTTTATGTATGTTCCCCGATAGCGCCTAGACGGATGGACCAATTTGGAAAATTATTTTTTTGTTTGAAAGGGTTTACCTTCCCATTGGTCCCATTGACTCCAGGTCAGGATCTGATGATGGGATCCTGGAGAAATCGAGGGAACTCTTCAAATAATATAGGCAGACCTATAGTGATTTTTGTGTTTTTAGTAATAACTCGTGCATTTACTCAATCGTCTCTATCTATTGAACTTGCCCTCTTGTTTCACTACCTTACCAAATCATTCGCTCTGCACACGTACGTAGTTTGCTTTGGAAATGACGAGCATAATGTATACTAACACAGAGAATGTCTGTGCTGGAATACATTTTGCTCTATAGTGTAATGAGCACAAAGTGGTCCAGCACAGAGTATGGGTGTCTGTGGTAGTATACAGTCTGGCATTACGCCGCCCGGACACATCGTCGGCGTCAGGGTCCCCTAACTGTTTGGGTCGAATACGTTTTATTGGTCCATCCACCGACGGCCAATCAGAGAGAAAGCAACATGGGACAAGATTCTCATGGGACGACACGACATTATCATGAATTAAACACAAAAAACAACACAACAAATGCAAAAAACTTCGTCTATGATTTGGTATTACAAACATTAAACTTCAATACAAAACGGATCTAACGCTTTGGAAAACATCGTGAGGAAATCATCATATAACCAGAGCAATGCTGCGACGATGGGCTGACCCCGTGTCACTCAAAAAGGACTAATGCGTCTGGCTAAACGAATGTGCCTCTACTGTCAGTGGTGTTTGTTTTTAAATGATTTTGTTTCTCAGTAAATAAACATTTTAGATCGAAGCCGTATAGCGTGCAGTATTCCAAAATAACACCGCCAACTCAAAAGATACCTATCTGAAAGTATCCACTGAATATTTCACAAACACATTTTGTTTCCAAGCATGCCAAGTGTTCGCGCGACTGTCGAGAATCGAGATTGATGCTAGTTTAGGAACATTTTTACCCAACTCAACCAATTTCCCAATTCATCCCATTTGTCCCACTGGTGGCGCTAGTGTGTGCGGAGTCCCGTCAAAGTGTTGATTTGGAAATTTTGTGCGGCGTTTGAGACGTTTTGCATACATTTTGTACGCAACGTCTGAAGCCGAGACGGTATTGTATGGATGTTCGTTTCTATCAGCTATATTAGCTAAATACTTACCATAAAATTTAGAACAGGCGGGTGACTGACGTGAGCGTGAGCGAAAAGAAAATGAATGAATTGCATCGTTTTGTTTCAAGTTCTGTGGTGAATGGTTGATATGTTAACATATGTTTAAATGACGGTTATTTCACTGAGAACGAGATGGAATACGTTCCTTACGGCATAAGTCATTAGATAAAAGAGACAACAGGTTTTTGTCACTGTCGTCGCGCAAATCCTCTGGGTACTGTGCTACCCAAGGGAAGGGCAATCTACTGGCTTGGGTAGGTGACGGCCCAAAGACAATCTAGAGTGAAATGGCTTGGGTACCACAGTACCTCAGGTGAAATCTCCGGCTATGTGGCATTTGTTTCGGTTTCATGTTTAGTTGATGGTCCTTTGGTTTGGTTTTAGTTGCCTTTTGGATGAATGCTGTTTTGACTGCCGACGTGTACGAGATGTATGAATGACGAGCTTCTATCCTTTTGTATGGGTGATTGTATGGATGGAAATGAAGACTCGAAGCTGCTTGAGTTGACATGCACTTGTATTGACTTTCTTCAATGAATTTTTGCTTAATTTAACAAAATATAACGACTAAATGTATGGATCGACCCTGCTTGGTCGGTATTTCGCAGTGATGTGTGTTGTGAAGTTGTCGCTGAGCCCTCTCGCTCCTCGGTCCTCTGCATCTCTCTCGCCTTGCTGCGCTCTTCAGCATGCTGTGACGTATGTATGGTATTTGTATGATTGATTTGATCGAATGCTGAAGGATGACTGAAAGATGACTGAAGTTTGTATGCTTATGTAGATGTCTTGTATTCTCTTCACTGGCTACTATCGCGACTCGGTGACAGAAGTCGTAAAGCTGTCTCAGTGGCCTTAATAGGACAGGGGAAGCTTGAAGGGCAGTCGGGTTAGCCGTTAGCCCGATATACCCCTCCATCAACTCGCACTGAGCCAGCGTGGTAGAGTATGGCTCAATTTTACTGGTATCCTCCCACATAACCGATAATTCGTTTCGGTTGAAACGGGAACAAACCGTTTGGAAGAAGCTAAGTGCCTCGCCGTTTCGTACGGAATTTCAAACAATTGTTGAAATCGACGCGGATTTATTGTCCAAGTGCTTTATATGAAGTACCTACAAGCTTTTGAAAGCGAAAACGTTGTTTTATTGTTTCAAAGTGGGGATTACGTAAACATTTACTTCGTTACGGTGATGGCGAACATCGAGAGGAAACCATCATTACCCCTGCGGCGATGGGCTAGCCGCCTGTCCTGGAGTATTGTGGATGACTATTAACATTAAACATTTACATACAGGCACATACATTGCTTCTGGCCCCACACTAGGATACCCTGTGTCGTGGGAACAAGAAACAGCTCATGAAACATGTAAACATTCAAGACCTGGGGTTTTTTTTGTCCCCAGCCGGGATTCGAACCCGGGTCAATGTGGACACAAGGTATCCCTGCCACCGCATATGAGAAAATTTGTAACGCTATGTTAGGTTATGTTAAAATATAAGTGTACAGTACGGGGCCTTTGTTTTGGCACGTCGTCGGGACGGGACCCGATGTGACACGAGTATGATACTCGGCGTTTGCCTTAATGAGACTAGACCCGACGACGTGCCAAAACAAATGCCCCGTACTGTACTTGCTTACACTGTGCCTGCTTCAATGTCAAGCCATTTTGTACATAATGCTTCAACTTAAGACTTGTTCCTAGGTTTATTGGATTACCTTGACCACAAGCCAATAAAGTCAATTTTGTGCAAAAAAAAGACAGCATTTGATGGCAATTTTACATGACGTCATTCTGTGGTTAAATTCCGAAATCTATAGATATTACCACCGTATCGCCAGTTGCGTCAAGCCCTTTTGACGTTGAAAACTTGTCAATGTGTGAGTTCTGACTCGTCCGTACACAAAAATAGATCGATGAGTGCAAGTTTTGTGGATGTATTGTTTCTTTTTCTAAGTGTTGGTGTAGTCATTACAGTTTTATTTTTGTATGTAGGTGTGCGGAGCTGCATTTGTGTGCAAATTTCCCCCCGCAAAAAATGCCAGAACTTTTTGACCGGTGATACATTAGCAAGGCGCCTCCCTACCGTGTTGCTCGAAGCTTATGTGCCACTGTCACACCTCGGACACTCCATAGAACGCTCGTAAAATAATCACCTGTTACTACTACATAGCCAAATGACGTTTGGACACGTCCAAATGTGTGCGTAAACTCGATCGTTTGTGAATGTGTGTATTCAGCGCCTATACAAAAAGCCTGTGGTTCGCCCTCCGGCGCCAGGGGTGGGTGCGGTGTAACGGCATAAATGGCTAAGGCCGAGCCACCGCTGTCAGAAAGCTATGATCGTCTATTCTATCTACCCCCAAAGAGATGTCCCAATTCAGCTGTGATAATTACAAGTCCAGTATGATAAATCTGAAATTTCCGTTTATTGAGAATCCATTAGATATGCAACAACTTACGGAAGATTGTTTTAGGAAGATAAAGTTTCAAGTTAAACAGAGAAAGCCATGTATGTCTGCAAGCCGGTAATTCACATCAGTTAGCGGTGTTTTGCGCCAGATCGATCTTTGTTATAATTTGTGTACTGGTACCAGTTATTTTTGTATATATGGGCGCTTGGAGCTTCTTTTACGTGGTCGACCACAATTTATAATATTTGTTGGGATATCGTATGGTTATACGTCGCAGTGTTACGACGTGAGTACTCAATGATATTTTATGTGCTCGCTAATAGCGGCTTTTGTGGCTCCAATTATATAATTAGTTCACGGCAATAACGATCCAAATAGACCGGGTTTACACAATTGCGATTTGATTTTCCGAAATGGGTCTGAACTAACGGTTTTCCTCGATAGGAACGTAACGTTTTGAAACCTTCAACTCTGCGCAATTCGAGCTGGATGTTATCGAAACGTTTTCTTTAGCGCTTTAGAGACCTAACCCTCTCCACAACGAGTTACGTACTTCGGGAAATACCGATTTAGGTACCTCGTTACCACAGCTCGCCTCGACTGAGCCCAGCAAAATAAATGCGTGACACAATCTACACGTTAGGTCTCCCAGCGAAATTGACATTTAATTTAAAGATGCAACTTGAATCAAAACGATCCAAGGCAAGGCAAAATATCTACCCGTCTATAAACAATGAACTTTAGACTGTAATTTGATCTCTTTGCGCGTCCCCGACAAGACAACACTCAAATGTCAAAAATATCAACAGGATAAGTTACCTGAGTTGACAACGTTTATACTTTCTTCTGAATTTGTTATTTACATCCGCGGAACCCCATCGATCAAACAGTCTTCCTATGCCCTAGACAACCTAGGTTTAGCCACAACTAAACTCCTGTCTAGCCTAGTCTAAAATCCTAGTGTTTTTACCATGTCCATCATCGACACCACTCGAAGATGGTTGTGTGTGAATTGAATGTGTTTGTGTGTTCAACGACTTGTGTATGGGAATTTCTAACTCACTACACGAAAGGGATGAGGAAAGGATCAACTCGCGAATTTCCTAAGAGCTAATCCAGGAATCCTATGGGAAAGGAAAAAGGAAATTAGGGTCGCTCCAAGCCCAGACTCAGACTCAGATTAAAAATTACCTAAAAGTTCTTATCTAACGACCCATGGATAGTTTTGGAATTTGGGTAGGTTGATTTAAAAGATAGGAACCGATCTCGGCTCTTCAGACTCACACGAAATGCCACTGTAGCACACAATCACAAATCTTCCAGTTCCAGACGCGTAAAACAGCTGACAGAACTGATCAGATTTAACAAAGACACGTGCACCACAGTGGTTTGACGTACGGACTGAATCCCCTTTGCACCCTCGTCAACGTATTTATATGGGCCACCCATTGGCAAGACGGCGACCCCCCCCGCAAATACTGCCCAAGCGCAAGCTCCTTATTACTATCAACACAGGGTCTAGTTTCAATCAAACATTCCATGCACGCCCGCTGTCTACAATTTTGTGTATGTATAATTTCTATAATCAACTATCGGTTATGACTTAAGTCATTTGGTATTGTTGATACACAAAATTTGTCGATCGCTGGCTATAAAGCGGTTGCAATTAATTAAGCCTGACTACCCGACCGCTAGCGTCTTAGACAAAGATCACTGGAAAGATATGCTAACCTGTGATGTCAGACTCACCACAACGTAATAATCAATCGCAACTGTATATTTGCAGTCAACACATTAGCTTTCTCCGCATAGCTCCATAAGAAACTTCCATTATTTAGTTATCAATAATTTATTCAGCGCGCAGCCAAATCGGCTCTGATCCCTACACATTTCGCAGGAATGCGACAAAAAACCTGACCCGACTTCTTTTCCCCGAAACCCATTGTTGTTCACAGTTGTTTCTTGCCAAATTACTTCGAATTTCTCGATGACCCAAGCGTTAAATGAACTGACTCTTGTACTCAATGTGTGAACCATTACAGCCCCCTCCCAGACCTTGAGACACTGTTTATCTCAGTTAAACATGGCGCAAGGATCTCATTACCACAATGCTAACCCATGCTTTGTCCATATCTTTTCTATATGCACGGACATCTCAAATCATGTACACAGACCGATGAATCTATCAATTATGCGTATAATATTTACACAACTCGATTGAGCTCTCTTCTTTCTTATCTTATTTATCTACTTATCTATACAACCTCGCACACCCGCACCTTATCCTAATTCGTATTACTAGTATATACATTATATATATATTTTTTTCCTTTTTGTTTTTGTTATTTTTTTTTGTTTTTTTTTTTTTCCAAACCATGCAAAATCATTAAATCTATAAGGTAGTTACTCAAATTTACAGACTTTAGCTTACTTATAACATTTATACACTATCTTATTTGTCTACGCCCTTATTCGTCCTCACATAATACCTGGCTATATTTATAGTATTGTAGTTACCCAATATCTCATTTGAAACCGGATCTACTAAAGTATAACAGTTCGGATATACCACTGCCGAAATAACATAAGGCCCTTTATACAACAATGAAAATTTCCGCATGATTTTATGTTCTTTATTTGAACGCACAAAAGTCTTAATTTTCACATAATCACCTATACGATATACTTCTAACTTACGCCGTTTGTCTGCCTGTCGTTTACGTCGTTCACTAGCAATTTTAGAATTCTCTATCGCTACATTCCGTACCTGTTCCGTATCGCGCACACTATGACCTAATATCCATTCATCGCCTAATTCCTTGTCAATGCTTAACGGTTCCCGCCTACCAAACGCCAACTCATTAGGAGCGAATCCAGTGCTCGTGTGTTCAATATTATTGTAACAACTTTCTATGTCCGGTAACGCGTCGACCCAACTTCGATTACTACCGCCGCAATAGGTTCTAATCAGTCGACCTAACTCACGATTCACTCTTTCCACGCTATTAGAATTTGGACAATACACCGACGTATGAGTGACCCGAATCCCTAGCTGTTTGAGACCATATTCCCAAACTTTCGATATGAACTGAGGTCCGTTGTCTGTGATTATAGTTTCGATAGGTATTTCCCTATGAAATCTCTTTGTACAAGCGAGCACGCTCCTACCTGTCGCTTTCCGCATTGGATACAATTTTATTACCTTACTGTACACGTCTTGAATCACGTATATATATTGATATCCGAATTTACCTACGGGCAATGGCCCATAAAGGTCCGAGAAAACTTTCTCACCCAACTTTTCCGCCAATACCGGTGTACAAGGACCAACGGTATTATTAGTACTTGGTTTGACCTTTTGACATATGTCACAACTTCTTATCACCGTGTTAATCACCCTACTCATATGAAGAAAGTAATATCTGTCCTTCATCAGTGCTAATATTTTATATCTGCCGTAGTGACCTATTTCTTCATGTATGTGTAATATTAGTTCCTCCTGTAATGATTCCGGAATCACTAACAACCGTACGTTCCGCTTCGGCACGTGAAAATATAACGTATCACCTACTAGCTTGTAATTATCAAATCCTCTCGTGTCCGCATCTACCACCCCACGTCTGATACAATCGCTAATTCGATTTAACCGCTCATCTTCGCTTTGTAATCTCGCAACGTCTCGTAACCTCGAAATAACACTTGCGGTATTCGATGCCTGAAACCAGAATATTCCCGGCTGAACATTTATACTGATATTCATACTTCCATGACCCGCTGTGTGCCTGCTTAGCGTGTCGGCAATTTGATTGTCAACCCCACGCACATGTTCTATATTGTAATCGAATTGCTCCAAAAACATAATCCACCTAGTTACGCGTGCCCCCAATAAAGTCCACGACTTAATGAACGTCAAACTCTTATGATCTGTTCTAATAACAACTTTTTCTCCTCGCAAATATATCTCAAATCGCTTTAAAGTATATATGACCGCATACATTTCCTGTTCGCTTACAGACCATCTCGTCTGAGCTCCCCGAAATGCTTGCGAACAAAAACCTATAATTCGTTCATGGCCCAAATCATCTAATTGATAAACGTAACCCCCAATTCCTATAGCGCTGGCGTCGCATTGAACATAATACGTCTTTCCCGCCAATGGCTGACTCAATATTATACTTTCTGAAAAACTTCTTTTTATCTCGTCAAAAGCACTCTGCACATGTGCACTCCAAACGAATTTGACTCCTGACCGTAATAAATTGTACAATGGTTGCGTTAGTGTTCCAAAATTTTTTATGAATCTCCGAAAGTAATTTATGAACCCCAAAAACGCTCTCAATTGTCTGATACTTTTGGGTGATGGATATAATTTGAGTGTTTCGACTTTGTCCGGGTCCATTTCTAAACCATCTGTAGACAATATGTGCCCCAACAACTTGACCCTTTTTTGTGCGAACTCGCATTTCTTTAGTTTGCATGTGAAGCCCGCGTCTTTCAATTTACTCAGAACCGTGTCCACTTGAGACAAATGCTCGTCGATGTCACCCTCAGTTAAAATCGCCAAATCGTCAACAAAATTTAAACAATATGACCTAACCTCTGGCCCTAGGATTAAAAGTCCATCGCCCTCGAAAATGAACCTACACTGGTTTTCAACCCCTGAGGTAAAACATTGTAAACGTAACTTCTGCCTTGATATACAAAACCCGTGTATCGTTTAGATTCGTCTGATAACGGTATAGAAAAGTACGCATCTTTGACATCGATGACCGCTATGTAATTTATCCTGTGACCCGACTGTAATATCTCACTCATTAAAGGTGTAGTTTCAACTTCCCCAACCATTCCCGTGTTTAATTGTCGCGCATCCAGTAATATCCGAACCTCCCCTGACTTCTTCAGTGCACAAGTCAATGGACTGCTGAAATCCGTAGATTGCCTGCTTATAATACCTATCTGTTCCATTTCTTCCAACCGTTTTGTTACTTTATCGCGATACGCAAACGGTATGGGATAGCTTCGTTTTACGAAAGGCGTTTCATCTCTCATTTTTATCTCATGTATATATTTATTTGTCCGACCTACCCTATCGCTAAACAACTCTGCATGTTTATTTAACACCGGCAATAACTTTGTTTTGTGTTCAACAGGTATTGATGAATTATTCACATATTCCTCTATCATATTTCTACTGGTATCTTGGTCCTGTACTTCCATTGTGCAACAACAAGCTTCCTGATCGGGCCCCGTACCTAGTGGTATTTCACACATCCGCCCGGCGCTTCGTATAATCAGCCTCTTATTTCCCTCACACATTAAACTGGCTCGCGTCTGTTGTATAAAATCAAACCCTAAAATTAATTCTTTAGGCACCCTTGTTAATACTAGCATTGGAGTATCGATAACGCATTCACCTATTGTTAATGGTAACGTGACTAACTTATCCACCTTCTCTTTACTGACTCCAAACGCACCTGTGATTCTCAAACTTGGGATCGGTATTTCCGTTGGTTTTCCCAATTGCCTGCATACTTCATCATACACACCCCGACTTATTACACTGACTTCGCTCCCCGAATCAATCAAACTCCTTACAACAATATTTCCAATACACACATCTATCTCAGGTAATGTCAATGTACTACATAAATCGCGTCCACATTCAGTCGAATTGTCGTCTCTGAATATCGTATGTAATCGCCTGTCATTCCGGTCTCTACAATCCAAACTCGTTTTTTCATCTAAACATACAGCATATCCATGCGCTTTATGCGCTAGTAATTGTATAAATTCATTCACACCCACGTTCGAATCCAAATTACACAAATCATACAGTCTATGATCTCTTTCAATTTGATCGACTGTCCATCCAAAACGTAATAAATATCTGAGCGCGAACGACCCGCGCGAGTCCACTAGTTTTTTTGAATTCTGATTTATCGCATTAATCCTGTCACTTGAACTTTGCCCTGCCTCTGTATTACCGGAACTATCATTGCCCTTTTGGAACTCTATTGCCTTGAAACTAGCCTGAGGCTGTCTACCTCTACCTCGGAAATAACCACGAGCGCGCGTCCCAAATTCGTTTTGTGTCTTTGTTCCCGCGTTATAATTATTCCTACGACTCACCGCGTTATACCGCATCGTATTTACTCGCAAAGCACGATATTGCCCTCGCATGTAGCTATTCCTATTTACATTGTTCGTACTTATTGTCTCCGATCTATGCAACGCATTTAATCCTCCATCAATATTCCGTTCTAATTGTCGAAGAAACTCGACCGCGTCTCGTATCGTCATTGGGTCTTTCCTAGCAAAATACGCTACCTGAATATCGCGCGGCAACTGTCTGAAAATCGTGTTGATCTTCTCCGTATCAGTAAACGGTATCGTTAGCTCATATATGCTATTCAATTGAGAGGCAAAGAATTCTTCCATGCTTTGACCTTTCTTAGAATCGAACTTCGCGGTTAGGAATCTTTGTTTAATTAATTCCTGTTCATTATCTCCCCAGAATACCTCTCTGAAATCTTTTTCAAAATCCGAATAGGTACGCCATGAATCTCTGTATATGCTCATTCGAACTTTTGCAATTCCTACCAAACTATCAGTTGCCCATATCAAAGCCCTTGAGTTATCTCCCGAGACCTTAATATAAGCCTTTAGATCTCTTAAGAAAATCATCGGATTTTCCGAACTCCGCCCATCGAATGTCGGCAACTTCTGTGTCATTTTCACTATGCATGTTTGACGTTTTTCTACCAATTTTTCAAACGTCTCTAGTACCTGTCTGTCTGTCTGTCTGTCCGAAGTCCTACTAGCATTACTACCACTTTCCCCACTATTGTTTGAACTTGAACTCCGTTCCAAACTGTCTAATCTGCTCACTATTTCAGATAACAATTGAGTCACCTGTCCTGACGCAATTCCATTATTAAGTCCACTCGTCTACGAAAGTCTGTCTGTATGGTCTTGTACAACCCGACTAACATTTCTTTTAGGTCGCCCCATTGTTTCTCGATACTAAACCCTCGTCTTTGTTCGATGAATTGTGAAATCAATGCCCCTTTTTTTTAGTAGTTGTTTATTTAACTTACTTTTACAAAACTGAACTGTTTAAAATCGTTTCTACGTTGTGTTATTTTTAAATAGTAACGCGCTAGACCTTGATTCTTTTAGAATATCTAGGTATTATACTCTAGAATATCCTTCGGTCTCGGCACCAAAAATTCTGTAACGGCATAAATGGCTAAGGCCGAGCCACCGCTGTCAGAAAGCTATGATCGTCTATTCTATCTACCCCCAAAGAGATGTCCCAATTCAGCTGTGATAATTACAAGTCCAGTATGATAAATCTGAAATTTCCGTTTATTGAGAATCCATTAGATATGCAACAACTTACGGAAGATTGTTTTAGGAAGATAAAGTTTCAAGTTAAACAGAGAAAGCCATGTATGTCTGCAAGCCGGTAATTCACATCAGTTAGCGGTGTTTTGCGCCAGATCGATCTTTGTTATAATTTGTGTACTGGTACCAGTTATTTTTGTATATATGGGCGCTTGGAGCTTCTTTTACGTGGTCGACCACAATTTATAATATTTGTTGGGATATCGTATGGTTATACGTCGCAGTGTTACGACGTGAGTACTCAATGATATTTTATGTGCTCGCTAATAGCGGCTTTTGTGGCTCCAATTATATAATTAGTTCACGGCAATAACGATCCAAATAGACCGGGTTTACACAATTGCGATTTGATTTTCCGAAATGGGTCTGAACTAACGGTTTTCCTCGATAGGAACGTAACGTTTTGAAACCTTCAACTCTGCGCAATTCGAGCTGGATGTTATCGAAACGTTTTCTTTAGCGCTTTAGAGACCTAACCCTCTCCACAACGAGTTACGTACTTCGGGAAATACCGATTTAGGTACCTCGTTACCACAGCTCGCCTCGACTGAGCCCAGCAAAATAAATGCGTGACACAATCTACACGTTAGGTCTCCCAGCGAAATTGACATTTAATTTAAAGATGCAACTTGAATCAAAACGATCCAAGGCAAGGCAAAATATCTACCCGTCTATAAACAATGAACTTTAGACTGTAATTTGATCTCTTCGCGCGTCCCCGACAAGACAACACTCAAATGTCAAAAATATCAACAGGATAAGTTACCTGAGTTGACAACGTTTATACTTTCTTCTGAATTTGTTATTTACATCCGCGGAACCCCATCGATCAAACAGTCTTCCTATGCCCTAGACAACCTAGGTTTAGCCACAACTAAACTCCTGTCTAGCCTAGTCTAAAATCCTAGTGTTTTTACCATGTCCATCATCGACACCACTCGAAGATGGTTGTGTGTGAATTGAATGTGTTTGTGTGTTCAACGACTTGTGTATGGGAATTTCTAACTCACTACACGAAAGGGATGAGGAAAGGATCAACTCGCGAATTTCCTAAGAGCTAATCCAGGAATCCTATGGGAAAGGAAAAAGGAAATTAGGGTCGCTCCAAGCCCAGACTCAGACTCAGATTAAAAATTACCTAAAAGTTCTTATCTAACGACCCATGGATAGTTTTGGAATTTGGGTAGGTTGATTTAAAAGATAGGAACCGATCTCGGCTCTTCAGACTCACACGAAATGCCACTGTAGCACACAATCACAAATCTTCCAGTTCCAGACGCGTAAAACAGCTGACAGAACTGATCAGATTTAACAAAGACACGTGCACCACAGTGGTTTGACGTACGGACTGAATCCCCTTTGCACCCTCGTCAACGTATTTATATGGGCCACCCATTGGCAAGACGGCGACCCCCCCCGCAAATACTGCCCAAGCGCAAGCTCCTTATTACTATCAACACAGGGTCTAGTTTCAATCAAACATTCCATGCACGCCCGCTGTCTACAATTTTGTGTATGTATAATTTCTATAATCAACTATCGGTTATGACTTAAGTCATTTGGTATTGTTGATACACAAAATTTGTCGATCGCTGGCTATAAAGCGGTTGCAATTAATTAAGCCTGACTACCCGACCGCTAGCGTCTTAGACAAAGATCACTGGAAAGATATGCTAACCTGTGATGTCAGACTCACCACAACGTAATAATCAATCGCAACTGTATATTTGCAGTCAACACATTAGCTTTCTCCGCATAGCTCCATAAGAAACTTCCATTATTTAGTTATCAATAATTTATTCAGCGCGCAGCCAAATCGGCTCTGATCCCTACACATTTCGCAGGAATGCGACAAAAAACCTGACCCGACTTCTTTTCCCCGAAACCCATTGTTGTTCACAGTTGTTTCTTGCCAAATTACTTCGAATTTCTCGATGACCCAAGCGTTAAATGAACTGACTCTTGTACTCAATGTGTGAACCATTACAGCGGTATCTGAATCAGCGCGGGGAAGGGAGTGGCTGTTCTGTACGTAGTAGGTACTATTATCTCTTCTGTGCCACTGTAAACGTATCGATTTCCCAGAGCCAACGTTAACCCGCGTTCCTTCCTCACATAAGACATGCATTACGAAACGGAACCGATAAATCCTATACCTAAATCCAACATTCGCGCGGCATCGCCAAATGTACAGATGTATCAACGTTACGTATTTGCCATTAGTGCCCTAATGCAATTTACGCCACCGTTGCGCGCAGCGAGCAACCATTTGCCGCTTCCAGACCGATTGCTTTCGCGATTTGTGCATTAATTTTCGAGGTTCCAGCTGCATGTGGTTGGATTATTCTGCTAATATGCCTGTTCTGTTTCGGAGAAAATTGCTTTAGACGTCCACAGCAATTTCCCTACAGGGGAAAAACATTTCCCTTTACGTAGAGGGGGCAAAACATGAAGTCGAAGATAGCTCAATTCTCGTAATATCTATTTTGTACTCACATCACTTAACACACAGATAGCTTAAGATATAAAAAAACATGTACAAAGGCAAGCTTATCTCTGATAAGAGTTTTTTCGAACAAATGATTTCGTTTCTCTGTCTCTGAAGGCGTCTATCCTTCAAAACTGAAATTTTGAACACCACTTGTCTGCAATTGCAACTGTTTTTGAAAGATTTGAATGAAATCAAAACAGTTATTTTTAGAGAAATTTAAAAATGCTAGCTTACCTCTAAGTGCCACTACCTAGAGTACATCCATAGTACAGCATGGTACATAATTATGAAGTTGTCAAAGTTTTAACAAGTTTAACGTTAGCTCGCATTCGAGCTAGTGATGGTTCTTCATATACCTACATCATCATCGGTTAGCTTGTTAACTTCACTCCGGTCATTGTTAGGTATAGCCTCCACTTTTTTGTGCCAACTTATCCGGTCCTATGCCAATCGAATTCGTCTTTCCTGCGATACCTTTTCATAATGTCATCGATCCACCTGGCTGCTCGCCAACCACAGTTCTCTTTCTTTCTTTCGGCCACCACTCGATCAGGGATCTACTCCACCTGTCATCACACTTCCCTCTCATCCTCGTCAATGTCCTGCCCACTTCCACTCGAGTCTAGTAGTGGCACTTAATATTATATTACAAATTGACTCAACGCAACAGCAGAATCGCGCCCAAATGCCTATTACAACAACCGCGAATATGGAAATTACTAATTCCTTATGGATTTCCAGTAGCCTGAATTCAAATGGCGTGCTCTCAGGAAATTTCGGATTTATTGACAGAATATATTCGTTTAACCGACAATTTAACATTGATTTCAAGTACTCGTAATATTTATTTATTATGCACAACCGATTATCTCCACAAGTTTATCTAGTTTCTCTTTCTGTCTGTCTCTGCCTGTCTGTCTGTCTATCTGTATATCTGTCTTTCTTTCTTTTTTTTTCTTTCTTTCTTTTTTTCTTTCTTTCTTTGTTTCTTTCTTTCTTTCATATATGTTTTATCTCTATGTCGGGAAATAACATAACCTGTATGACATTCAAGCGCATAGTGTTCTGAGAATTCGATCAACCTAATATATGTTTTATTTATTTATCTTTGCAAACCCCTCATCAGTGCAAAACTTCTGTCAACTTCAAAGGGACCGCTATTAGTTAAATTTCCAGGAAATCACCATGGTGGCCGAATAAATCGCTAACTTCGCGACCTACATACCCAGTCCGAATTCGGACCGTGACCGTCGTACAACTTTTGAGCAAAAGTTACTACCGTTTAAAACGATTTCCAAACTTGTTTTGCAATACGGTATTGGCCTCATTTTGGACGTAGTTTTAAAATAAATGTTATTACATTTTAAGCGCACTACGTTAATATTTCCGTGATATCTTCTGAAGTTTCAATAAAAATTAATATTAATAATTTGAAAAAAAGACGCGCCAAAACCGCTGTATTTCTAATGACGCCCGTCACATGACTCGCGTGACGTGACGTCACATGCTCGTGAGTGAACGCCCGCTTCAGTCAAGCCAGGATGCCAGAAACGAGCGTGTGACGTCACCAGAGAGATAAACGTGAGACAGAGCGTTTTCGTCATGTTTTCGTCACAGATTATATTTCAATAGTTTATACATTTTAATTCCTGGAATCCGCAAAAAATAAACATATTTTACTCTAAAATATAATGAAATATAGATCCTATCAGGTAGTAGCCCTGATAGGCTTACCAAAGTCGAATATTTTTAATGTTGTCCAATACCGTAATTATTCACTGAGTATCTTTTCCCGTGTGGGCTGGCAGGGACACAGTTGTGTACACGTTTAGCCAGTTTTTAACCGACTTCAAAAAAGGAGGGGTTATCAATTCGGTTGAGTTATGTTTTTTTATCATTTTTTTTTGTGTATTACCTCGAAATTGGTATTATTTGTGAACCAATTTCAAAAATTCTTATTTTATATGAAAGAATGAACCTTCAGGATGGTCCTATTTTTTTAATCAGGAATTGGTCCAGCACTTAGGTTTCTACACAGAAAATACTATCATCGAGGTATCCAAAATTACATATTATATATTGTCTTTCTGTGACTATGTGGTCTAAATGAATTCTGGTTGGATGGAGCGATTTCGTTTATTTTGTGTAATATTCTGAATTCTTAGACGTCATTCGCATTCCACGCGGACAGGACTAAGTAAAAGATCATGAAGTCGGTTTTTTTAAGTTTTAACTTGGTGAATTATTCCATACCTACTCCATTTGGCGTGACGAGGTTAGCCCAATACAATCTATAGTGAATGTGTGTTGTCATCTTTGTTATCTACCTATGCGAATGCGAATTAACGCGAATGCATGTGAATGTGGATATTGTTACATCCTAAGACTGTTATTCTAAGGTTATATCACTTGAGGTTTTTCATGACATTTTATGTAGGATAGTTTCATGAATTCTATAGGTATGTTGATTGATTGCTGTTTCAATGTAATTAAATGCCTTAGAAATAATATTTGCATGCCACTGCGTGGCGAGATATGCTGCACTTACTTTTATTCTATGCAACATCTTCTTATCCATATTTTTCGCAAATAAACGAATTTGAATTCGTATTTTTTGTATTTTAAATGTAGGTACTAAAACTAATTTTCTTAATAATCGTCTAAGTGCCGATCTTTCGCTCCTCAGATAACGTTTATCCGCCTGTTTATCTGAGGAATTTGACATTTTACAGGTAAATAAAATGTCAAATAAAGTTATCTGATTGTAAACCTTGCTCTTGAAAGACCAGCCCTAAATAAAATTACCACCAATTGGATGCACAAAGTAAACATTACAACGTTCGACTTTGAATTTTATTCCCTTGCTTTGCCACAGTTTGAGAACGCTCGTCCCCTAATCTTCGAGCCGGCCCGGCCGGTCGCAGACAGGATGAGATAAAGTTTGCACATAAATCTAACTGTGTCGCAGCAAACGCGGGGCGATAAGGTTTGCTTATGCTAAGGCCACAAGGCACACAGACTTGTACAGAAGTTAGGCGCTTTACTGCATTTCAGTTAGTCTTTTATCTTATGAGTGACGCCCCCCTGCATGCACCTTAATGCAACTTAATGAACCTGCCATCAACACAGACCTTTTATTCCTCATTGGTTATCTATCAAGGTTTAATTCCACCTGTCACCGGTTAGAAATAGCACGTACTTTCCTTCGTCGCTAGGTGCACAGTCGAATGTCATCAAAAAAATATAGAAATTCCCATACGGGAGACGCACAGGCACACTTTTTGGCATAGGCACAGTTGTGCCCACTCTTAGCATGTTATTCAATACTCCATTTCGCGTGACAGGGGGCTAGCCCATCGCCGCAGTTATGGAGGAATGAAGAGAGAAGATGAAGAAGAAGACACCGGGATACGAACCTGCATCTCCTGCGTGAAAAGCAAGCGTGAAACCTACTAGACAACAGAGCTCTAAAATTTATACGAAAAATGCTTACGTAATGCATGTATTCACTTGATGACTATTTTATTTTTTGATATATTTTAAGTTAATTATTATTTATTTTTTTATTGGCTGAAGATTAAACTGAAACTGAATCCATGCGTCTTTGTTTGCGCGCCACGTGACAACTAAACATAACAATATAACATTCCCCATACGGGGTGGCAGAGGAAGAACCTCAGGGAAAAACCACAACAATCGTGCCCACGTGACAACTGTCTGTTTAAACCCGCATTTTTTGACAATAAAATATGTTTTAGGTAGGCTGGTGGCCATTCGCAAGATACGTGAACATGAAGGTAAAATTAAATCATGTAATTTTTGCACAATAATTGTAATTTAAGTCTAGTACAACCGCTAGTTTTTAGTTTGCATGCATATAAAGTTGCGGTATGCGCCGGTTTGTTGTACTTAGCATGCATGCATAATGAAGTTGTCGTGTGTTGTGAATACTCGTGAAGAAGAACGACAGACATAGCTTGAAATCCGAGGTCTATGTTGGCGTTCCCAAAATAGTTTAAAGTTAAAGTATTAAACTGTGACAGACTTGCGAGGTGTTCAGCTCACAGTTTGATAATATTGCTATAAGTTTTGAGGGATATATGTCAGCCAAGTTAAAATGAGGGTTTTGCTATATCAAATCTTCTACCATAAATTAGATAATAGTAACTTCGTAACTCTTCCCTCATTATTATCATCATCATCTCTTAGGTACATACCTGAAAAAAAGAAAGAAGAAGTGTTTATTTGCCACATAAAATTATAAAATGAACATAACATGAGATCCAACTACCTAACAGGTTTGCTGGAAGAAATCTCTTGTTAGAAAAGCTCGCCTTTTTCATGTCTTTTCCTAAGTTCCGTAGAGAAACAAGGAACCCTTATAGTTTCGTCAAGTCTGTCTGTCCGTCCGTCCGTCCGTCCGTCCGTATGTCACAGCAACTTTATTCCAAAACTATTTGGACTACACAGTTGAAACTTGGTACGTAGATGTATTCTAGAAACTGCTTTACGATTTTTATACAAAAACTGAAAAAATAAAAATTTAAGGGGGCTCCCCATACATGAAACTGAAACCAAAAAATATTTTTTTCATCAAACCTACATGTATGGGGTGTCTATAGATAGGTCTTCAGAAATGAAGTGGAGGTTTTTAAAACCATTTTTCCTCAAAGTCAATCTTTAAAGAGACAGACCCATCCAAAGTGGAGAAAATTGTGTCCCCCCCACCCTCTAACTTTTAAAGAAAGTGATAAATCTATAAAAATATATGCTGTGTATCAAATATAAACTTTCGATGAAAATTGGTTTGGACAAAATATAATAAGCAGTTTTTAAGACATAAAACATTTATTAAAAACCGCAAAGATAACTTGTCATTCATACGAACACTATGAAAAACAAAGTTACAAGAAACATCCAGTCTTATAATTACTTGCTACTACGGAACCCTTCATGAGCGAATCCGACTCGCACTTGGCGACTTTTTTCTATCATGATATCTGTATGTCTTGTGAGTACAACAAATAAATTTCGAAATCTGTAAGGTCGGGTAAAAAGTTTCTTCGTATTTTGTATGAAGACCGTAACGCCTAAAACAAAAAGGTGCATCTTTGATTTAAAAAAAATCCGGATTGCTTCTTTTACTAACAACTGTTATTAGTTTAATAAACATTATATTATTTTTTCACGGCCATCGTTGCATGTCTTCCTTTTTTTTCTACAACTTTTAAATGTACTGAATTTCTTCATTAGATTCACTCATTTTGACATAAAGAAAAACAAATGAAAAAATGTCGGAAACAACATTTTATTATGTTTATTCCTTTTTGGAAATATAACTTTTTTAATAACATCAAAACCAGCCAGATACAATTAGTATATCCAAAGATTTAGTTACAAATATACACACAAAATACGAAAAGACTTTTTACCTGACCACAGAAATATATCTAGATATCTAGATATATTTCTGTGTACCCGACCTATTTTTTACGCCGTCGTTGAGATAGCTTGCACTCAGATCTGAGCGCGGTTCAATACGCGTTAAAATAAAATATATTTTCTATTTGTTACAAATGAGTATATCACTTGCACTGTGTAACGTTAATAGCACAGCTCTTCTCAAAAATGAGGTCGTTACGTGGCAACGCATCAGTTGTGATACGATCGCTCCCTGAAATACCTGATTCAGGGACGTACTCGTATATAGTGATTTGAATAGTCATCGGGAGTAATGGATAAGGGCTACGAACCAAGTACCAACAATAGGCTTGTAGCCAAGGTAATCCAACAAATCTAGAAACAAGTCTTAAGTTGAAACATTATGTACAAAATGGCTTGACATTCTCAGAATTGTATATTTCCAGCAGATATATTTTATAAAGTCAATTTTGTGCAAAAAAAGACAGCATTTGATGGCACTTTTACATGACGTCATTTCATAGAACTCAGGAACAAAAGTTCCGTTTTGACAGTTCATAAAAAGTCTATCATAAAAAGTAAATCTATTTTGACTTGATAGGCCACAAGCTTAGTACTGATTTAAACGGGGGTCCAGAGCAGGGCAGGGGCAGGGCAGCTGTCAAAGTTGTCAAATGTACAGTGCCAATATCTTATCTATAGAACGGAGCTAGGCACCACCATCTACGCTAACTGAACAGTGAACTGCATACTAAGGCAGCATTTTTTGGTTTTTACCAGAAATTCTTAATTCTGCAGTAAAAAACTACATCTCATTTGTAGGCAAATTAATAAGCATTATTAATGTAGAAGTGACAAAAGAGATATCTCTAATAGTTTCCGAAATACAAGGAAAATAAAACTCCCTCCCCTCCCTCCCCCGCTGCTGGCTCACCCCCCACCCTCGGGAACTTTTAGTATGTTGATCTGGACACCTCTAGGAAGATTTCTGCCAATTTTCAAAACTACACGAATTATTTGGTCTGATCGTTTCTATTTCACTAAATTTTCCTATGCTATTACAACAACTGAAAGCCAAGTGTCGGTTTCATAGTGGCGTCAGTAGTTCCACTTTGTCCTTTCTCTACCTACATAGCCTGGTGGCTTTGTAAGGTTAATGCCCGGTTTCTCGTACACCTTTTTTCCTCAAAATTGCGCGACAAATTGTCAAACTCCGTTTAAATGTAGTTTGGATTGCCGGAAGATTCAACTGACAGACTATCAGCTGTTTTAAGTTTCAAGATCTCCAATTTATTTATTTTTCAACCTCAGATCAATGAAACTCTTTGTTCCTACTTCCTCCAAGTTTTCAACAAACTTTCAATGCCAAAAATTCAACAGACCAACGTGAATTTGACGATAGGATAGAGACATAGGATAGAGACAAAGCTATGTGCTAGAGGGAAACAGTGACTGAATGAAAATGAGCGAATGGGCTGGGTTACCACATACAATAGAAAACAGAGCGGTCAACAGTAGAAAACCTATTATTCCAATCATTTGCGTTCTAGAAACTCAAAGCTTGTCAACAGATTGTTAATTGTGACAAACTGCTGACTGATACGTCAAATTAAAATGCTACGAGGAACCGGCCGATAACCAAAGATAATACATATAATATACTACGTAATGGTATAACCAAATGGCAGCCCTTCTGTCACAACAGGGTGGGCCCGCTTTTGATCGTGCGCCCGCCCGCTTGTGACATGCTTCATAGAGTTTTTTGGGGGCTCTATCTCAGAAACCGTAATAGTTAGAGAGTTGAAATTTTCAGAGAATGTGTATATCTTTTGTCTCTACAGCGACAAATAATAAACAACAAGAAATAATAATAAAACCGGCCAAGTGCGAGTCGGACTCGCGCACGAAGGGTTCCGTACCATTATGTATAAAAAACCGCAAAAATTTATTTTTTAAGTAAATAATATACTCAATATATTGTGAACATTTTAAGCGTCTACCTGCTACCATTATCAATATCGAGAAAAAATGAGCAAAAAAATCACGTTTGTTGTATGGGAGCCCCCTTAATATTAAATTTATTTTGTTCCTTAGTATTTGTTGTTATAGCGGCAACAGAAATACATCATCTGTGAAAATTTCAACTGTTTAGCTACCACGGTTCATGAGATACAGCCTGGTGACAGACAGACAGACGGACAGCGAAGTCTCAGTAATAGGGTCCCTTTTGGCACCCTTAGGGTACGGAACCCTAAAGATTAAGGGTGGCCCCGATACGAGAAACGTATTTTCTTTCATTGAACTACTATTACTAGTTTTCTTTGTTCTTTTTCTTGTAAGATACACCATCTTGGAACCCTTTGAAATCGGTCGATTACTCACACCCGTCCCGCTACCGACTCACCGGCGATTTGCTCACAAATGGTTACCTACCAAACCGTGACCCGCTTTACGGCCTAGTAACATTTAACACCGACACTGAATCAGGGTGTCTTGATTGGAAGGCGAACCATTCAGCGGCAGAATTCACATATCACCAAATGAGGCTGCCATATCACGGAATTATCGTCGTTAGTCGTGCAAATACAAGGTCCATAATACGGTAGCAGCCCATGTGTTTATCAAAGGTCGTAATTGCGTTATGCGAAGAGGGACGAGATGTGGTGGTAATTGTGAGCGTAATGATTTAGGGTCTTGATTCTGATTAGCTAGCATGACCGGGCAAATATCTGTTTTAGACTTGTGTATACTGTAGAAAATCACACACTATTATTTTTGATGGTTGATTTGGAATCGAGACTAGTAATTAGAAATAAGATAGAACTTAGGGTTTAATTTGAATTCCCTCAGAACTTCAATGATTACTAATAATCATTATCACTTATCATCAATTTAAAGTTTACCATGCTTTTTATTTTCATTATGTTACAGTGTAAGATGTACCTACCTATGTACGTGGAAATTATAGTTACGTATTATAAGTCTTCTTTGTTTTATTGGTCTAATGATGCGCTGTGGCCGGAAATCACCACTACGTTATTTTAATTGATCAGATATAACCGATGAATGAATAGGAGTAGGATGAAGCAATGACTCTAGCGAGCGAGACCGTCAAATCTCTAAGCTAAGCCTTCTTAATATGTGCATTGAATTTACCTAGAATATTGAAAGTTTGTCATCTAATTCTAATAACTAATAGTACTATTGTGTAGTAGGTAGTTTTGGCTGTTTTGTTTGCTAGGTATGCGCACCACACAATGGACTCAGTCTGAAATGCCACCGAATACACGAGACTGAACAATGGATTTATTGGCAAGCAAATGTCGATTTTCTCGAACTCAAAGACTCTCTTTTCTCGAACTCGAAGCTCTGAAATCTCGTGACGTATTTCATTTCTAAACTTCCTATTTTCCTCCGAAGTCCCGAGCAAAATATCCTGTCAGAACTGATATCAGTACACAACTTTGCACTAGCTGAAGAGCGATGAAATCCCAAAATATTCATTCCACTTCAATTCTTAAACTATCTCAAGTTTTCAAGCACACATCTCAAGCAGACAAACATTTGTGAAGGAGCAAAAATGTATTGGATCAACTTACAAAACAGTCCGTTCTGGATAGAAAATAAGTTACATATTGCTTGGCAAATACCAATAAAATAAACAACAAACAATTTTTGCATTCCATAAGCTTCGAGGGATTGAGGGGGTGGAAAATATTGCCACAGGGGAATTTCATCAATTTTGGGAATATATCTACGACCTTTGGTTTAAACCCTTCAATCTCAAAAGTTTCGGCAGCGGGCTAGCCCTGTGTCACGCAAAATGAAATATTTTGTCTGGCTATTCCAAGAAAGTCCCCGAGATCTATAAAACTCACAGAATCACTAGTTTAGGGCCTAATAAACCGCTCTAAAATGTAAGAGTTGTCTCATATCCTAAGATCCGAAGAGAGCTCGTCCTTCACCCATCTGTTACTGCGATGAAACTTGGTTTTTATCAAATTTTGTATGCTACAAAATAGTATGCGAGTGGGTTGCCTAGCAAAATCCTGGCAAGGCTCAGGATAACTAACACATTATCTGCCGTCCGCTTGGTGTGACAAGCTCCACAGAGTTTCAGACACCCGCCCCGCCACCGCTCCGGCCGGTACCGCCACGCCCCCGTGGTGTCCCGAAGTTCCTTAGCAAAAGAAGTATCGCAGCATAGACATCTACAAAACTCAACCCCAACTACGATACAGCCCTACCTGAATTTATGTGTTGAGTTTATCGCTTCCTACTAAGTCTAAGTTACGAGTCGTGCGAAGTTAGCTACGGACTTCCTAAACCGTCTACTATAAATTCAGCGTACGTGACAACTGGCCGTGTGAAGTTGGTTGTGGTTTAGAGTAAGCACAGGGTAATCATTCCACGGAGCTTAGAATTAGTATCCCTTCGTAATACAGAGACGGCCTTGGGAGAAATCTCGCCTTGTGGTTT
The DNA here is from genome assembly GCA_963457715.1 of Argyresthia albistria. NCBI lineage: Eukaryota > Metazoa > Arthropoda > Insecta > Lepidoptera > Argyresthiidae > Argyresthia > Argyresthia albistria. The sequence goes on from OY735273.1 coordinate 8,841,395, forward strand.
CGGTTAAGACACTTAGACGACCTCTGTGGCGCAGCGGTTGTGTTTTTTAATATAATAATAATAATTGTTGTGTCAAATTGTCTTTAATGTTGACATTAATAGTACACTTTCACTGTATGTATTTTTGTAGCCTGCGTTCTCATCTGATCTTGGCTGTACGTGTGTGATACCATTCACACTTGAACGATGTAATTATAAAAAAAACTGCTTTTACCCTGAATAAATGCACAGAAAAAACTTAGGAATGTATTTCCCACTAGTGAACCTTAAAATTGAGAAGATTCTTAGAAATGCAAATAGTGAAAACTAAAACTAAGGTTATCTGACTCCATCGTGAAACCCAGCTCGGCGCAGCTCGCTAACAATCCAGCATTCACGCGCAATTAAACTAAAGTTTACGAGCCGGTTCCACCAACTCCCGTTTAGTGATAGAAGCCTGCTCCCGAGACCGGATTCTGCAAGCGAATCGCATTTCAATAGCTATAGCAAGAATGCGAAATACCGGTTTGTTTGTGCGTGGCTCACTGCATCTCGGCGCGCGCCGCGGTCGAGAAGCCAAACCCGGAATTTTGGGCCCTCGTTAAAGCCACTGTCATACGCAGAATCACGACCCAGGTGCATAAATATTATTCTGGAAAATAAACTTAGTATTATTTTGCCAGGGGCAATTATATGATGATCGACTCCTCCGGGAGTAGAGTAAAAGGCTTGAGATGCGCATAGATACTAAACTATTTTATTATTAGAATTGCCAGCTTATAAAATAAATCCATTACATATATAAATCTGTACAAACTTACGTGGTTCAAATAGAAATACCTTATCTGTAACGGTCGATAACTTATCTAAACAAAACGTGAAAATATGATTAACATAGTCGACCGGCACACCAGGTTTGTGGCCAAAAAATAAATCAATAAATCTAGAAACAAGTCTCAAGTTGAGCATTATGTAAAAAATGGCTTGACATTCTCAGAATTGTATATTACCAGCAGATATATTTTATAAAGTCAATTTTGTGCAAAAAAGGACAGTATTTGATGGCACTTTTACATGACGTCATTCTGTTGTTATTTCATAGAACTCAGGAATAAAAGCTCCGTTTTGACAGTTCATAAAAAGTATCTATTTTGACTTGACAGGCCACAAGCCTATTATAGTAGCAGAATGAGCCTTCAGCAGCGATGATGACGACAACGCCGATCAACTTTAAGTACCTGTCCATTACCTGTCGTTATGTTTCGGTAATTAATGAAAACTTCAAACGCCAGATAATGGATACCCAAATTGAGCGTCGTCGTCGCGTCATTGTCACTGAGTGGTCATTGTGCTAGCACAATTAGGGCCCTGGTCAGCTGTGCTAACTTACTAGTTGCACCGATATTATGTTATGTCCATGCAAACAACGGTAACAATATTTGAATTACGGATGTATTTACGCCACCGAGGACGATGTACATCATAAAACTGTATATGTAAACTTGTTAATTTGGCCAGGACTCCACGTGACAGGTTAAACCTAGTGTGGGGTCCACAAGCAACTTGTATATTTAAACCCAATCAGTTGAATAAAGATTTTGTATTTGTATTTGTAAAAGTAACGGTAATTTTTAATAAATATACTTATTATGGTGATTCGCGAGGGCAGGAATATTAAAACACGTCTCTTGTGGGTTAGTTAATATAATCCCGTGTAGCTAATTAACCCTGACTTGCACGACACTATTTTGAAACTTAATTTGTCATTTAACTAATTTTGGCGAGAAACTCATAGGATTTTTATCCCGCGGACGGGGTACGGAAGGCGCATGGCACGAAGATTGAGAAGTTGCACACAAAAGTGCAAAACCCTAGACGCACCCGGACACGCCCTGTTGTGAAATGAATCATCCCTAATATGAATAGAAATAGAAATAGAAATCGAAATAGAAATAGAAATATGTTTATTTGAGAAATAAACACAGGGATATATGGAAAAAATGCTCAGCATGTGTTACGTGTAGCAGTGAGCTGCACGTAACGCTGGTTTTCAGCTCACACCATTTCCTAAAACTAGAAACTTCAGACTAAACGTAGGTAAATGGAACTTAAATTTCAAATTTCTTTCGTGCTACTCACTCAGGCAGAATGGAGCTGTAGCACCAATTGATAAAATTAAACACATTCTGTACCTCTGTACCTATTACGGTTCACCATACAGATTCCGGTGACGCGGACGGACAGACGAACGGGCAGCGGAGGCTTCCCCTGGTTTCCGACAAGCTGATCAAAGGTTACAGAGCAATAAACTACTCGTAGTTTCAGACAATCACGTCCCGCTATCAGCCAATCGTACGTAAGCTTTAATCAGTTCCGTTTTGCATCCTTCGGGTACGGAACCCTAAAAAACGTCTCAGTCAATCCATAGAAAGTGTCAAAAGGGAACAAAAATAAATTAATAAAAGAAAGCCCACAAAAGCTCGCCAAATCTTTTTTCCAAGTTAAACGACCTCTTCATTCATTTGAAGAACTCTTTGAAGAGTGATGGCTTGAGAAGCCTTAAAAGCTCTGCTTTATCTACTCGGCTTTATGTTATTTCTCCAAAGATGCTTTTCGGGGATTGTAGAAATGACAAATTTGCTTTGGAGATACGTTGTAAAGAATACTTTAGTTTCGCTCTTGCTAACTATAGCTTAGATTACACCAAAGAACCAATTACTAAGAGTGGCATTACAAAACAAGCAAAAAATATTGCCAAGTTTCTGAAACTGAAATGTCCTAAGAAAGTAATTTCTTACAAACGTTTAGATTACGCTGAGATAATCGAAAGCGGGCGGCTTTCTTCAAAATTTAATCAGCTGCGCAGGATAAGTGGAGTTCTTATGGATGTGTTTCGTAACTGGCACTACCTGTTTATATTATTGTTATTTATATTGTTTTAATTCATGCTGTGAAACATCAACAAACAAATAAATAAATAAATAATTAAATAGAATTAGCGAAAAAAATATATATCGTCTTGCTCCACGCTGATTTTACTACTTATTACGATTATTGACAACTCATGACAAGGACAAACAAAAAACAACAATGGAAGAAAAAGAGAAAGAGAATAACAAACATGCTTTCTTACTCAGTTTTGTATCTTTTGTCTCTGTCTCACTCACTCAAATCACAGAGTAAACCGGAAGTCACTCGAATCTTTCATTCTTCTGGCTAATTAGAATTTCGGCTAAAGGACTGGTATCCAGAGCCGTAAAATTGGAAAAAAAAACTAATTAGAATTAAAAAGAAGTGGCGCAAGAGAAAGCTTATTACGCTTAAGCTAATTGTGCTGGGAGTTAATTTAAATTGGTAAAACACGATTTTATCACAATTAAGCGGATTTTCTAGCAAGCGACCCATGTAGGTATTTAAGCTAATGCCCTTTTTAGCACAATAATAATCCGTTTACTACATAGTTAAGTATCACTTGCCTAAAACCTTGTAACGGTATATGATAATATCCCCACATGGAGTGGCAGAGGCACATTTGAACAACATTTTTCGCGACAGGAGGCTAGCCTATCTCCGATGAATCCATCTGGAGTAATGAAGGTTCCCCACGATGATTTCCATCATCGTAAGAACATCCGCTATGATGTACTCAAGATTTAATCATCTCATTGGTACAGTGAATAATGAATAATGAATTTATTTAGGCTCAAAAAGTTTACACCATCTTAACCTAATGACAGAATTGTACATGTCTTCGGCCGATCGTAGAATCGGGCAGTTCATGATATACCGTTTTAACCGTTTTTTTATTTTATTTATTTAATTTCCTCTAAAATTAAGTTAGGGAGGAAATTATACCTTCTGATTGCCAAGGGCCCGCCCTCAAATAGTAGAGACGTGGCATCGGGCACTTTGTCTGTCCTCAAACTGGTACTAAGAAGTTTAGTATGGGAAGGCTTATCCTTACAACATAAATGGATGGTTACAGCCTAACTCTACTCCAGTTATCAGCTTATCGTCCGATCTTGGCTTGCAGTATCCTCCTTCAAGTACATATCAGTGAGTGAGTGAAATGTCCCGGAAAAATATAACGAAATAGTCGCATCTAATCCCCAGTTGCCGGGATAACGACGTCGTGAGGCTCCGTAGGGTACGATTTAGGGTTCCGCAGATAAGCTCGATAGACCCTTTGTCGGGTGCGCATTTTTGGGTTTTTCGCACCAAATTAACGCGAGGAATGCTGAAATGAAACGGGGCATTGTGGTTTGTGATAATGAAAGGTCTTTTTAATTACTTTCATGAATGTATTTTAATTAAATGTGGTATTTATTGTATCTTCTCAACCTTTATAATTTTTAGTCTTGTCTTGTATGTTATGTTGATGTTAGACAAATGATGTTAGACAAAGTATTTAACCATTGAGAGCACTCAGGAAAACTTCTGATGTAATTCCTAGTGGGTAGTAGCTATCCGAGTTACAGTATAGATATTCTGTGTTCGCTATTCAAAAGATGCCTTTACTCTTTCAGAACAAAGTTAGTTGGAAGCTTTTACAAATGTATTTTTAATTAAATTAAACCTCGACCAAGGAGTCTTTGAAGACCTCTAAACTAAACTAAAGCTCTTTGGAGAGTGCACTTTTAAAGTTTTCCGCATGTTACTTTAAATAGAGCAAATAATTTAAAAAAAATAAAAAATATACGCGTGTAGCACCGTACACGTGTTAGAAGTAAAACTTCTGTAGCTAGATCATTAAGTGGTACCTATACTATACACCTATACCTACCTATACTAAAAGAGATTTAAATTTCCAATTTTGAGATCCAATCTCTGCTTCAAGTTACTTTTAAGTTTCAGACGTCCGATTATTTGAAATTATTTTATACTTGTACTTACTTTTAATACGTCATGTCATTTATTTCCCACCATTCCTTATCTACAATTTGTCGCGCTCGTGATGATATACTTAACTCATTCAATAGTGTAACTACGTAACTACTATTTGCATCTCGCTCAGATTATATACCATCTGACGTCACGTCTTTAAGCCGTCTCGCTCAAATGTATGCATTGCTTTGCTTGTTTTAGAAATCCATATCGACCCGTGTGAAATTGATGAAACTCTTTTCTTACAAACTGTATGGATCGCATCGCACAGCTGTCAAACATAAGTTCCGATTCCAACAAAGAGGTTTTTTGTTTGTCCCAGCCAGCGGCGGCGGCGGCGGCGCCATCTTGGCCATACCGGAAATCAAGAACTCGTGGAAGAATGCTTAAAATAATTTTTATTTGTTAACGTTTCATCAGGTTTTTCTCTCACTATTTAACATTCTTTATTGTACGAATGTATTATTATCTTATCTGATTAGTTAAAAACCGTATTGAAAATAGTTGCGGTTTTAAAAGTCTTCAGCCGACCCTGACGTCACCGATTCCAATTTCCGTTACATTTCTTAGCCACTCGTGATAGCACCCGGCTAGTATCAATTGAAAAGCAAATATATGAATAACCCACAGTTGAGAGGTTAAATAAATTTTACCCCCGTGCCCCAAGAAGTTTTACTTCAAAAAACTTCTGTGGTCCAGTGGTTAAACGTTTGCCCGTGTACCTGGAGATGCAAGTTTGTTTCTCGGAGCTGGCCATATACCAATGTACATGTAATTTATCTTGATAGGCTTCTCCAAGTCATAGGTTTGAATCCTGACTAAGGAGGAATAAAAAAAAACACGTTTTCACTATGATTCTCGCGTATCCAATAAACGTATATCGACATGTACATCGAGTGATTTTATATGGGAATCAGTCGATATACAAAGTGTAAATTAATTAACTCATTGGCACAGTATGGTCAGAAACAGCGACATCACAAACATGTAAACATCCAATACCTGTGTTTTTTTTGTTCCTAGCCGGGATTCAAACCCGGGACCTCTCGCATGGTAGGCAGATTCGCAACCCCTGCGCCATGCCACAGAGGTCGTCAATTGGGGGGAGGAAGGTCTAGGGATATAATTACGGGTTGTCACCGAGGGAGGAGAGGGTTAAAAATGAAAAAAAAGGTCAAATGCGAGTCGGAATTGCACAAGAAGGGTACCGTACCATCGTACAACACAACTTAAGCACCGAAAACGAAAAAAATAATAAAAAAAAACACGTCTCTCTCACACACCCCTTTAATTTGTAATATCTCTCGTATTTCAGTATGTGTTGTTGTTATGGCAACAGATATACACATTCTGTGAAAATTTCAACTTTCTTGCTATTACGGTTCGTGCTCTAGGACCCGCTGACGGACGGACGGACGGACGGATAGACGGACAGCGGAGCCTTAGTAATAGGGTCCCGTTTGGCACCCCTAAAAAAATGTCACGTAGTATGGGTATGTTCCCTTAAATAGGTATGTTATAAATTCCTGTATTGACTGGTTTGTTTATTTATTTCAGATGTGTGTTGGAATAAAAGCAAACACAAACCTTTACATACAAACACATACATGTGTGGGGCCAGAAGCAATGTGTTATTATTATATTGACATAGCGAGGATAGGCAAACAATGGACACGGGTTGGGAAACGGGTATCCTAATATGAGGTCAGCATTTAGAGTATACAATGGAGAAGGTTTTGTTAAGAATTTTAATAATATTTTGAGCTGACGTAATGCAAAATTGTCATGATTGACCTCAATAGAACCTATTATAGGTTCTCTCCAGGAGGAGGTTCTACCGAGATTATGTTTCGTGTAATCTCGGATGTTTACCAGAAGACGAAAAATAACAAAAACGATACAACAGTAACATTTGTCGGGTCACGCGAAATGAACATCATTTTTACATTTGGTCAGACCATACCTACCACAGACAGGTTCATTTAGCAAAGTTATAGATTAACAAAGAACCCTCTAGATTTTGTATTCCTTCTTTAAACACACACGTGTATGAGATAGCGATTTGAAACACACTATGAAACTTTAAATTACAATCGATCGAGACTTATTATATTATTCGCTCTACGTGATTGCAAGCATGTGTGATATTTCAACATCTTCAATGGGGCGACGTTTTAATGCCCCAGATAAACAAATGCTAATAAATAACAATAGGCTTGTGGTCAAGGTAATCCAATAAAGGAACAAGTCTTAAGTTGAAGCATTATGTACAAAATGGCTTGGCATTCTCAGAATTGTATATTTCCAGCAGATATATTTTATAAAGTCAGTTTTGTGCAAAAAAAAACCAGCATTTGATGGCTCTTTTACATGACGTCATTCTGTTACTATTTCATAGAACTCAGGAACAATAGTTCCGTTTTGACAGTTCATAAAAAGTATCTATTTTGACTTGAGAGGCCACAAGCCTATTCTAATAGAATGCTAATAATAGTGATTACTTATTAGTAAATAACGAGATAAGGGTATATCCATCATCTACATCTCTTAACGTCACGGCAGGCCTCCGTCACTGAATGTACTCGCGCGCTATAATTACCTACCGCCCGCCCGAGCTCTCGGGCAGCCCGGCTATGGCCCGGCTGCCCAAGTCAGTATGGTTGTCGCAAGCCAAGCGCACGCACGTTTTGAACTGTGTTCGTATCGTACGAGTATCTGCGATGCCTTTATCGAAGAGGCAGCCCTGCGATTAGTGTGAGATCGCGCGGTGCGAGGCGATCACAACTGTACGCTTGAGCATTTAGGCACATTTTAGCATGCAGCGGTTGCTGACGCGACGGAGTAGGCTATTATAGCAGTAGGTATTGGAAATTTCCTACTGAGTGAAGTATCTGTTACGTAGTAACTATTTAGTAATCTGTGGTCACGGTCTGGGCGGGAATTTTCAATGTCGGCTACTTTCTCAACTTTGTGAGTAAACCATGATACTGTTAATGCATTTAACTCAAGCTGCGGTAGAAAAATACTGTTACACGTCTTCATATTGTATCAATATCTTGGAATAAAGCGTTCAATTGTATAATACTTGTGTAAATTCATTTTAACACGAATTTCGACAAGTGTGTAAAATATTGCTTTATTTTTGGATATTGATGCGTGAAACAGTGTTCACATTGTCAAATTCGTCACATTGATAAAAAGTCACAAGGTTTCACAAAGTTGAAAAAACAGCCAAAATTTAAAATTCCCGCCCAGACCGTGAAGATTGTCGGTATAATTTGTAACAGCCTTCGCTCTATTTGCTTCATACTTCTATGACGGAAGCGAAATAAGATTCGATTTCTTTCGTATCCTTTCAGTACTATTTTCCAATTCCTTTCGTTGAACTTAGAAGTGCTTTTGATGCGCTTTTCGGAATCTTCCTGTGGTGCTCATCGCTCTAACTACATCAATTTGTATACGTATATAATATACGCATATATATATAACAATTGCATCACGTATTGCACATAATAGAATCAAACACAAACATTACAGAGAAGATAATTATGTACAAGTCAATATCAAGTACCTACACAATTAACTAACGATTTATTTTACATTACGTTTATTTATGTTTGCGACCAATTTTGGACCACAAAATTTTCTTTGGTAAAGTTACTGAGTAACTGGTTCGCCGACTAATCTTATATAACAAATAGTTCGCCATTGTTCGTTCGTTCGAGCGGTGTGCTTCTGGGAGTGAAGGGGTTAAGAACTATCATCCATCACTCAACAAATTAAAGTTCACCTGTATCTCAAAATGACACAAAACTATCGCTTCGTAAATATTAAGTCAGATTCAATTTATTATACAATTTCAATGTAGATAAATAAATTGAATGAATGAATGCACGATCTATATATTAATATACTCATTCATTCACCAAAACACTGATCTACTCTCATCCACTTGGAATCAACCGAATTGCCTTTGGAAATAAATTCGCAGGTAAAAGAGCATGAATAGTATACGATGAATACCGAACTTCCGGTCGCAGATCAAAAGCGCAGCGAGCCAGACGGCAGCGAATAATGATGCCTTCACGAAACATCGAAGCTTCTTTCAGAGCTTTAGAAGAACGCCAAATTGGATTTGAAAATGTTTTCACTATTAAAAATCAGTGCTCATTTGCCTAATGTTGGGTAAAATCACAGATACTAAAATATTATACTAATACAGATAGACCACCTGGGACAAAATATGACACCGGCGTAAACTGAGATGCTACGGAAGCTTCTTTAGTTCGAGGCCATAATCTCTTGGAGCAGCACGAAAAATTGCAAATACCACGAGATGGCGCTAAGATACTCGTATTTAGGATTTATTCTAAGATTAGCGCCACCTAGAAGTATGTTAACTGAAACCATGGCGTTTAAAGTACAAATCTTATTCCTCTCGCCATCTCTTTTTTACGACGGGTTACTGATTCTAATTTGTATGGGATGAGCACCCTGTGGTAAAATGCAACTATGGTCCGACGAACCGCACAACGATTTGCGCTAAACAACATAATTTTGCGATTTATTTATATTCGTGCTCGGGTTCCAATAGTCTTTGGGATTTCACGCTTGCTTCTTACGCAGGTGATGCAGGTTCGAATCCTGGTCCTGACCGTGTACCATTGAGATATTTCATTTATCTCAAGTACCGGTCGTTCTAAAGGTGATGGAAAACACCGGTAGGAAATCTTCATTAGGTACTCCACAGCTGGGGCGATGTGCTAGCCCCCCGTCACGTAAAGTGAAGCAATAGAAAACTGGCTAAAAGTAGTCACAATTGTGTCTCTGCCGCTATGTTATGTTATATTTAGTAAGTATACATTTTGCGTTCTTCCAAAAATATCCTAAAGGAACATTCACATTATTCCTAATTGCATCGGAGCCTCCCTCTCATTCCGAGCTGTCGTCTGTACACATTCTGTGTATCTTAATTGCCTTTATTCACACTTTAACACGAACTCTATTAAGAGAGTTCCAACGAAACAAAATCGTTTTCGGTAGTGTACACACATAATTAATAGGATAGGTTTACTTAGGTCGACTAGTTAGACGACGCGATATCACCAAAATCTCGAGTAAACTTTGACGAATCCATACAAAATTATATGGAGTTATTAAATTTTTTTCGTGTTTATGCTTAGTAGACCTAAGTGTACCTGCTGTGTAATTATGTGTGGCAATTTTTGTTACTGAATGGCGGTAAAGAGAAACGACAAGTCCAGTGGACAGACTTTCTGCCTGATGGCCCGACGGTATCATCAAGTCGGCAGGATCTCAATGGACACGGGACCGTGTGGATTAGCGTTATAGAAAAGAGGCCTGTGTCTTGCAGTGTATTTATGTGGGATAAGTGATAAGTATTATGATGATATTATTACTACTCATAATTCATATTTACTTTGTTGCACACAAATTAATTGAGAAATCACAAATAAGATGAATATACTTAGGCCCGGTCTCAAAAGTTTCCGATAAGCCTTATTGAGCAGAAAAATATTTTTGTGGGGTCAGTTAAGGATCCTAACTATAGTTGTACAACAGCGGTTGTTATCGTGTAGTTATCCAAAGCAGCCGATAATAACGTATAAACAACGGCTGGCAACTAGCTGCATAACAGACTCAATTCCAAACGGTCTTAAAATGTTGACAGTTCCTGAGTCAAAATTGTTATAATATACGAGCCGCTATACAAATGGGTATTTTTACTACACTAATTATCCCTACTCTGTTATGGTGTAAAACATAACTTGCAATGTGAGTCCTTTATTTTTTTAGGTATACCGAAATAAACAAGGTAGTATGTAGAAAAACAAAAACTAATCACTCAGACCGGACATAAAATGAATTAAATAAATCTTGACATGTTTTCAACCGTAGACAGCCGCTGTTTATGAGATAACAACCGCCTTCACATCTATAATCCTAACTCATTTAATTTAATTTAATTAAAAAATAAGCACTAAAACCTCAAATAAAAATTGGGTCCCGGAATTGAACCAAGTATTACTTAAAGCGGGTCTAAAAATAAACAGCAAGCAATAAATGGGCGACGACCGCCGCCGCCGCAGGCCGCCCCGTAACGGAGTACGAGCTACGAGTGTTCGCTCGGCTACGAAATGTGCTACGCTTTGTAACGGGTACCGTACCACTTTTACTTGAGCTTTTACTACATAATGAGTATTTTACTGAAGTAGAAATATCAAGAGGAAATTTTTATATAATAGTAAAAACGTATGATACTCGGCGTTTGACATGGTGGGAGAGAGAGAGTGAGAGCAAGACGAGACCCGACGAGCCAAAATAATGGCCTCGTACTGTACGTAAAAACTTCATAATACTGCATAATATAATAATGGTTGAACTTTTTTTTCCATGTCAAACAAAAGGTTTCTTTTTCTATCACATAAAAGTAAGGCGCGTAAAATCGTTACACGAGTAACGATTTTAACGAGTCGATCGATCGAGTATCGTCGGTGTATCCCAGAGTTTTTAAAAATTCTCACTATTTTATTTGGTCAGGATTTCATCGTTCTATGCCTACGTTCCATAACGCCATTCTTGCGGTCTTGCTTGAGACAACCAGGGGCCTTACTCCAACCTTTTTAGTGATTCAGATTAGGTACTCGGGGCTTTACTCCAATCTTCTGAGCGTTCTAGAACCGATCCAGTTTAAATGCACCATTTTCAATGGAATACTCCATATATATCGATATGATCGAAGCTCCATAGTGAGCTTTATTTTACCTAAACCATGGGTTGTTATACGACGGCCATGATATTTTTTTCGAATCAGATTGGTAATCAGCATTGCTAGAAAGGTTGGAGTACCTACGGTCTAAATAAAGCTCACCACTGTTGTGTTCGAATGAAAATGGTTGCCAACCATGATGACGTTGATGCTTTGATACGTTAGAAAACTAAACTGTTGCCCGGTTTCTCGTACACCTTTTTTCCTCAAAATTGCGCGACAGATTGTCAAACTCTGTTTAAATGTACTTTGGGTTGCTGGAAGATTCAACTGAAAGACTGTTAGCAGTTTGTCAAGATTTCCAATTTATTAATTTTCAACCTCAGATCAATGAAACTCTTTGTTCCTCCTTCCTCCAAGTTTTCAACAAACCGTCAATGTCAACAACTCAACAGACCAACGTGAATTTGACGATTGAGCTAAGGATAGAGACAAAGCTATATGCTAGAGGGAACTTTCATAGTGACTGAATGAAAATAAGCGAATGGGCTGGGTTACCACTGCTTTAGTTATTGTTCTGAGGTTACCACATACAATATAAAATCATCCGTCAACAGAGTAGATTACCTATTTCTCCAATCATTTACGTTCTAGAAACTCAAAGCTTGTCAACAGATTGTTAATTGTGACAAACTGCTGACTGATACCTCAAATTAAAATCGTACAAGAAACCGGTCGTGCATCGCTTAAACTAGTATTACTACTTTAGTATACTGAGTTAATGCTAAGCTCTAAATTAAATACCTAACTTTCTTGGCTTTGGATATCAAATCAAAATCAAATGTATTTATTTCAAAAACAGGAAATGTACAGCGAGAGGTTACAATACAACAGATAAGTAACAAAGGAATTAACTAAATATTTTAAGGGTATACGTACAAATAAATATGAGACACTTTGTAGTACATTTAGGTTGTGAGACGATAATAGAATAACCTATATTTACTTCTATTTAAATCCGCTCCATCGTTCCTTCATCAGTATCCAATCAACGTGATTGTGTTTCTAAGTTCAACACTAGTTTAGCCAATTACGTTTTTCCGCCGATAAATTACTGTTGTCTTCAGCAGTACGCTTAACAAGTTTTAACGAGTATACTCCGAAGTTTAAGCTAACTAAGTGCTGCAGTAAACAAACCTTTTCATTAATAATGCGTTTTTACTAGTTAAAATGAGAATTGACTGTAGAAAAAAAACAATGGAGCGGCCAAACGATTGGGTGAAACAACATGTTGTACATTTAGTTGTGAATTTCAACACAACCTTAGCTCTAAGTACCTACATGTACCTATTCGGACAGATAGTTCGGCACTAAAATCTAGTAATTATCTTGGCTTCGTCTTCGAGATTTATCTTGACCATGTAGTAGCCCTGCTACGCTTGAACTTACTCGCACCTAGTTTTCAGAGTAGAAACCAAAACTAAAAAGTTGGTATCCCTCTGCCTGTCAAACTTACTCCCACCAACACTACCAAACGTCATTCTTGTCCGTGCGCGCGAGACATTCGCACTTGGGAAAATCTTTTATCGTTTTTTACTATAAGTTTTTCAAGAAATATGCCGAAAAGGAGGTCGGAGTCAAAGGAGGACCGATGGCGGCGAAAAATGAAGAGATATGAAGAAAAAATAAGGGCTAAAAGTCGTGTACTGTATTCAAGTGACGATGACTTACCACAAGGTAATTGATATTTTATTCTCCGATCTAACACGAGATGTTAGGCAGTAGAAAATATAGCTACGAGTTAACACGAGATGTTAACCAGGCATTTAAAACCATACAAGAGTTAATACGTGATATTAACCAAGTAATTTTTAAAATATGTTCATATTTTCATAACCTCAAAACATGCCAGCCGGCATTTTTTATTTTTGGTTCCTGAGTGGTGTGGTCTTTATTCGATACTTACGTATTGTTATTCGTTCCACATAGATGACCCTGCGACTCCGGTCTGGGATGCACCACACCCTTCAGCTCACCAAACCAACCTTCAGTCGCAAACCCCACCAGCTAAGGGTGTCGACGAAGTCATGGAGCCCGAGTCAGCACCAGCTGCGGAGGTGCCGACAGAGGCGCTGGGCGAGGTCGATCCGGTTCTAGACGAGGTCGACCCAGAGCTTCTACAGGCATTAGGGGTATTTGACGCAGAAGCTGCTGAATGGGGTGAGAACATCAACAGCGATGTGGCAAGAAGGTGGGAGCCGATCCTGAAGGATGGGATGAGGAAGGAACAAAGGGAGGAACTGGCCAAGAAATACCTTTTTGCTCAAAACTGCCCCCTATTAAAACCGCCCATTCTCAATCCAGAGATTGGAGTAATGCTCAACGAGTCCTCAAAAAATAGGGATGCAAGGATCGCCAAGAAACAGGCTCAGTTAGGATGTGCCCTCACAATACTGGGCAAAGCCATGTCTGGCATCCTAACAAGAAAATTGGAGGCAACGGAGTTGCTCCGTCTGCTAAGTGAGACCGGCAAATTAATTGCCGACTCACACTACACCGAGACCGACACGAGAAGGGCCCTGATAACACCAATGGTCGACAAGAGTCTCATGGATCCCTTTAAAAACCGAAAACGGGATAGTTATTTGTTTGGCGAGAAACTCGGGGATTTCATTAAGTCGTCAAGAGGAATCAAGAAGACGGGCCAATTGATCCAGCCTACCTCAACCGCAAGTCATTTAAACTGGAAAGGCCCGCGTCAGCAACAACAACAGCGTGCTCCACGAGTACAGCCGAGCCGAGTCGGCGGGCCGAGACCACCCCTGCCGCCACCGCCGCCAGCATACCGGCGTCGTGCACCGCCGCCCGCGCCTCCAGCCAGACGGGCGCCGATGATGTCGCAGCCACCATCTGCAGCCGCGCCGCCGCCGTACCGCCAGCAGCAGGCGCCAGCACCCAGATACAGACATTAGGCACACAGGTACATGCCGGTCGTTTAAAGTTATTTTCAAATGCTTGGAAATTGATCACTGATGACCAGAGTATTTTAGATACTGTTTTAGGTTACAAAATTCCCTTTGTTGAGAATCCCAACCAAGGTCCTGATTTTCAACCCAAGTCGAATGTGTCTATAGACGATTCTAATTATATCAAAGGGGAAATATCACGCCTACTCAACATGAAAGCCATACGCAGATGTAAACCGTCCAATGACCAGTTTGTTTCCAGTATTTTTCTTGTACCTAAAAGTAATGGTGAAAAGAGGCTTATTCTCAATTTGAAAAAATTGAATAAGTTTGTGCATGTAAACCATTTTAAAATGGAGGATATAAGGACGGCAACCAAACTCATAACACCAGACTGTTACATGGTAAATCTTGACCTAAAGGAAGCCTATTTTTTAGTCCCAATTCATGATAGTCATACTAAGTACCTAAAGTTTAGTTTTGATGGAGTTCTATATGAGTTTTTGGCCTTGCCTTTTGGGTTATGTTCAGCACCATACCTTTTCACAAAACTTATGAAACCAGTTGCTACCCACTTGCGTTCCCGTGGTTTTAAGTCAGTTAATTATCTAGACGATAGTCTTTGTTTTGGTGACAGTTATGAAGAATGTTTGACTAATATTAATGAGACTATAAATTGCTTATCAAATCTGGGATTCATAATTAATTATACTAAAAGTTCATTAGTTCCAAATGAAAGAGCCAAATACTTAGCATTATTAAAAGGCAATGATTATGACAGAGTCATGCATATTCCAAACAACTTGAATGATGACTTATTATGGTGGAAAAATAGCATAATGACCACGCATAATACTATTAAAAGTAATACCTATGTCCTTGAGATATTTAGTGATGCAAGTCTAGTAGGTTGGGGAGCGGCCTGTGGGCATGAAAAAGTAGGAGGGTCATGGAATCCTGAAGAAAGCCTGCATCATATAAATTATTTAGAATTGCTTGCTGTCTATTTTGGACTTAGATCTTTTGCTAATGGATGCCATAATTGTGAAATTCTCCTTAGAATAGATAATACTACTGCTATTTCATATGTCAATAGGATGGGTGGCGTCCAGTATCCACACCTTAATAGTATTGCTCGCAAAATATGGATGTGGTGTGAGAAAAGAAACATATTTGTTTTTGCTTCATATATAAGATCAGCTCAAAATACAGATGCTGATGATGAGTCCAGGAATGTTGATACCGAGTGGGAAATAAGTAACAAAGCTTTTCAAAAGATGGTCACTAAGTTTGGTACTCCAGAGTTAGATCTGTTTGCCTCAAGAATAAATGCGAAATGTAAGAAGTATATAGCATGGAAAAGGGATCCTTTTGCCTTTAATATTGATGCATTTACAATAAAATGGGACACTTTCTTTTTTTATGCATTTCCTCCATTTGCATTGGTATTGAAGGTATTGCGAAAAATTATAAACGACTGTGCAACTGGGATTGTAGTGGTACCATACTGGCCATCACAACCTTGGTTTCCGCTTTTCACGTCCCTTATGGTAGGAGAAATGATTGTATTCGCCCCAAACAAATATTTGCTTTCGTCCAATTTCAGGGAGATTCACCCTCTACACCGACAGCTTTCCCTGGCTGCGAGTGTTTTATCCGGGAAGCATTATCCAGGCAACAGGTTCCGCAATCAGCAATGACTGTGATGCTTTCGTCCCTGTCACAAAGTACAAAATCCCAATATGCAGGTAGCTATAAACTGTGGTGGCAATACTGTAAGGCACATGGTATTAGTGTGTATGATATAAAGGTGACCTATCTGTTAGATTTTTTGTCTGACTGTTTTAATAACAAAGGTTCGTCCTATGGAACCTTAAATAATCACCGTTCGGCTTTATCCCTTATTTCAGTAAATAAGGTGGGCCAAGACGAACTAATCAAGAGATTTTTCAAGGGAGTTTATAAGATGAAACCCACCTTTCCTAGATATAATACCACGTGGAATCCTGCCATAGTCCTAGATCATTTAGGTAATATGGTCCCAAATGACTCCTTAACTTTAGAATTATTAAGCAAGAAACTTGTAGTTTTATTGGCTCTAGCTACTGGCCAAAGATGTCAAACATTATCTTTAATAAGAGTATCAAATATAAGGTTTAATGATGAAGGAGTTTTGATAAAGATCTCAGACATAATTAAAACCTCAGGTATAGGCAAAGCTCAACCAGTTCTGGATTTACCTTTTTATAGACAGCGTCCAGCGGTTTGTCCAGCTGAAACTTTATCAGTTTACATGAATATTACGAAGTCCCTGAGACCCAGTAATGACGATAAACTTATTTTAACTTTTAAAAGACCATTTAAGTCTGCTTCTTCTCAGACCATTGGACGTTGGATAAAGCAGGTCCTTAGTGATAGTGGTATAGACACTAGTGTGTTCAGTGCTCATAGCACTCGACACGCCTCCACCTCAGCTGCCCAGCAGGCTGGCGTCAGCGTCGATATAATAAGAAGGTCTGCTGGCTGGTCAGACCAATCACAAGTCTTTGCTAACTTTTACAAAAGACCTATTGTGCAAAATAATGCTAATTTACTAGACATTTTTGGATAAATGTATTCTTAGTCACGATTTAAAAAATAAATAAATGCAGTGACATTAAGTAATATGATTAATTACCTGCCTAACAATTTATAAGTACAAGTTTTAGTTAGTACAAACATGTGTACAATTAGTAAACATTTTTGTTTCCAATAAATTATGTTGGATGTTGATTACCTATATGAACCTTTTTATTTTTTCAGTACTGTTCTACAGCATTGATTATAAATTCTCTGAACATCTACATGGTCAAGATAAATCTCGAAGACGAAGCCAAGATAATTGAATGATCAAACGAACTTACCAAGTGAAGTTCGATCTTGATTATCTTGGCTTCGTCGGAGAGATTTAGGGTCCCACCCCCCCATTTTTTCAAATCACCCTGAAAATCAACGCTGTAGTTTGCTCTAAACAGAATGACGTTTGGTAGTGTTGGTGGGAGTAAGTTTGACAGGCAGAGGGATACCAACTTTTTAGTTTTGGTTTCTACTCTGAAAACTAGGTGCGAGTAAGTTCAAGCGTAGCAGGGCTACTACATGGTCAAGATAAATCTCTCCGACGAAGCCAAGATAATCAAGATCGAACTTCACTTGGTAAGTTCGTTTGATCATTCAATTATTTAGCTATTACTAGGAAATTATTATTATTTGTATTACATTCTCCTTTTATTTAAACTAGGTACTTACAGTCTATTCGTGATAAGAATGCAGAAGAGTCATCACCAGACTCATCACTGTCCGGCGGCCTAGCCACGCCCCGTTACCAATCAAATCGTTTCCAATTATCAAGCCAAGTTCACAGTGACCAGTTGAAGGCAAACTTTCGAACGCGACAGTTGTGTCCGGTCTCTCTGTGAGTTTGTGTTAACAGATTTAAATTTAAAACTCACTGCATTCATATCACGAATAGACTAGTAGAAACGCGTTCTACATTAATTTAGCATATTTAAGTTTTACCTATGTACAATCTCTGTTAAATAAAACATTGTAATTATAGCAACGAAAATTTGGTCATAAATAAGGCACGAATTTTAACTAGTGAATACGAATTTTAACCCTTAGCTGGTATCTATCCATAATTTAGAGTGACGAAGTTTGGTCACCCACCGCACCCCACGACGTAATACCTAGATGCACTGCTCTGTAAGTTGTAAAACGTTAGAGTTATGATAAAAAAAATGATGTCCTGGAGTAACTTTTGACCCCCCCATACCAGTTAAGGGTTAACTGAAAAGAGGTTTTTACGGTAGCGATGTAGAACTTCAACGTGTACTTTGCTACTTTCTAAAGCTTTCCACGCTTACGAAAAGCCGCGAAAACCTCGAACCCCGACTGTAGATACATTCTTCTTTACTTTAACACATTTTTAACCGGCCTCACAAAAGGAGGAGGTTTACAATTCGTCGGGATATATTTTTGTTTTTATGTATGTACACCGATTACGCCTAGACGGATGGACCGATTTGGAAAATTATTTTTTGTTGAAAGGGTTTACCTTCCCAATAGTCCTATTGACACCAGCTCAGGATCTGATGATGGGATCCTGGAGAAATTGAGGGAACTCTTCAAATATTATAGGCAGACCAATAGTGAATTTTGTGTTTTTCATAATAACTCGTGTAAATGCACATGGTAAGCATAATATTGTGATGCGGAAGTAATGATGAAGACCACACATGGTCACCAGATCTGCTCAATACTAGGTACAAATACAATCTTCTATGCGTGGCTGACGGGCAACGCATAGCCTAAACCGGTGGACCTAGAGCCATGAAACTTTGTACAGGGGTTCCTTATGTAGCGTAGGGTAGCAATAAGATGAGATTTGACGAAATTAATTCCCGAAGGGGGGGGAGGGGGGGATAGGGGGTTACAGTATGTATTAAACTCAAAAAGCACTTGACATTAGTTTCTAATCAAATAGGGTTTGTGGAAGTCGTTTTTTTTTTAAAGTTTTACTTTTTGTTTGAATTATATTTATACTACATAGCACACTGGTACCTTCGTTGCAAAACACGGCCACATCGTTAAATAGAGCAAAAAACTGATTCTAAGAGCTCAGTAGTCTAGCTACGCTTGCTACTCACCCAGGAGATACCAGGTTCGAATCCCAGTGCTGATGACCATGGAAAATCAGCCAAGCAGATCCACTGTCGTTTAGAAGGATGATGTCTGGGGGGTCAGCTATATGCTTGGCTCACTGCACCGAAGGGATGGGTTCCCTACGTGAAATCGAAACTAATAAATTTTTCTAAAGCACATTATCGGATTTCGATATTCCGCGTGATTTCAGATGTTCCGTGTTTCGGATGACGCGTTGAGGATCGCGCACATTATGACGGGCCGCAGTTTACTATCGCACACTGTGTCGGGGCGCAACGGGCCGCATGATTTTGTATGGGGCGACGCTTCGGCCCGTCCTAATGTGCGCGATCCTTTAAGCTGTAGGTCCCGGCTACTATCGCTACTTGGTAGTAAGTAGTTGTTAAACCCCTCCACCAACCTGCTCTGAGCCGGCGTGGTCAATCTTACTCGTATTCTGCTAAAGACCTGTGCCCTACGGTGGGGACATTAATGCACTACATATATAATATGCGCAAAGTTATCAAACAGGTTAATGATTTTTAAGATATTTTCTTATAATTAAGTTATTAAGTCATTTCATTCTATTTATTTAAGTATATAAGTAATCCTTTCGCTGTACAGTCGGGGTGAAATTAACACATTTCAGGGCTTACTGCAAATCGCTTTACACCTGCAGCCTGTGGTGGACTGACTATTCGGAAAAAGCTTTCAGCGCCCTTCGCGTCCAATTCAACAATGCATTCAGGGTGC